>OZ023265.1:65868390-66245890 GCA_964006375.1 Tillus elongatus
TGCCCATTGTCTCCATAATATAACGGTCTATAGCCTTGCAATTAAGAGATAAATACGTAAGAAGAAATAATCGAGGACGCTGGACAAATTTTGTAGCAATTTCTATTGCAGTATGCAAATTAAATACTATGTATGTTCCAAGCGCTTATTTATTCACAGATGATTACATTTAATACATAATAATTTCCTATGGATAATCGGTCAATATTTAATGTTGCATAATGACAAGGATTAAATAGAACGACTCTGGCATAATTAAGTGTTCTAAAAATTTGCACTGAGAATTTTAAATTCAATTTATATACAGGGCAGTTCAAATTTAAGGCTCACCATTGGGATCTTGTAAACCGTAAGAGATACGAGAATGGTTAAATTGAGGAAAACAAAATTAAGTGTGTCATTTTTGGTTTTTTAAATTAATCGAATAAAACGGAAATCTTCGTTTTTTGGTTTTCAAGCGAATACTAAAAAAAAACTTTATAGTGAATTTTTATTTAAAAAAATTACTAATAGAGGTATCGAAGGTGAGACTTTGCCAATCAGATCCCTCTGAGGCTTAGTGTTGAACACACTGAGACCTCACAGACAATCTCCGGCGAGATTCGGGGAGTAGGCAGATTGAGGCCCCGTAATTGAGCTACAACAACCCAACCCACCTTTGTGGTGGTGGTGGTGGTGGTGGAGGTATTTATGACCTTGGAACAGAATTCCATCAGCCACAGACTTTTGCTATTTTATATACACAAATATATACAAATACCTTAATTATCTAGAAGATGGAATTATGTTACCTATATACAAATATACAATATCTAAACTTATTTATACATATAATAATGTTTGCTTTCTTTTTTTTTCTCTTATTTCTTTTTTTCTTCTCTCCTTTCTTTTTTTTCCTTTTTTTTTTCTTTTCTTTAATATTTTTTTTAATTTTTTTTTTTTTTCCAAATCATGTATACGGGATAGACAGGGGCACACTTTTGCGTCCAGGGGCCCTTCGGGACGACTTCAGACAAACTGACTGGACCACAGATAACAACAAAGATTTACAAAGGTGCAGAGACAAAGGATCACTTAAAAACTAATAATTACAAATTTCTGTTACACTATTGCTATATTTACATATTATTTCCTATATTTATACTAACCTACCAAGTAATTTTCAGTTGTGTATATTTACATGTAACCCACCTTTGTCTTCACTAGACTTTTTAGTGAATTTTTATTTTAAAAAAATTTACTTATCGAAGGTGAGGTTTTTTTTTTAAATGAGCGCGAACTAGGACCCCTAGAATACATATATGGGGTCAGTTACAATTTTTATATGTTTATATATATATATATATATATATATATATATATATATATATATATATATATATATATATATATATATATATCAGATCTCTCTGAGGCCTAGGGTTTAACACACTGAGACCTCTCTGACGATATCCGGCGATATTTTGGGAGTAGGCAGATTGAAGCCCCGTAATCGAGTTTTCATAAACTCTGGATGCGGTTCAACCCGAGAACCAAGTATGTCTCATACATATATATATATATATATATATATATATATATATATATATATATATATATATATATATATATATATATATATGTATGTATGTATGTATGTATGTATCCAACTGATAACTCAAAAAATCATTGACCGATTTCGATGAAACTCGGCAAGTGCCTTTCTTTATTAATGCCTTGGATGAGTTCGTTAGCCAGGAAAATCGGACAAGGTTTTCCGAAACAATTTTGAGTTGTCTTTTGAAAAAAAATTTTTGTCTCCGAAAATTACAAAGCTATTACAATAAAATTTGATGGATATATTGCCCTGGGAAAGGTCTTACTACACACTGAAATTAAACTTTCTAAGTTCATAGAAAATTAAGTTATTCAAATTTTGAGTTTTCTTTCGAACAAATTTTTTTCTACGAAAATTAAAAAGTTGTTTTAATTAAATATAATGGATATGTTGCCCTGCAAATGACCTTACTACGTACTAAAATTGAACTTTCTAAGTTTATAGAAAATTCAGTAATTCAAATTTGAAGCATTTAATAAGAGTTCACTACCATAACGCACTTGCTGCGTCCCGAACTTTTAACTATGACATTGTTACGCCAATTTTTCAAAGGTAATCTAAATCTGTCATCGTATTTTCGGCGGCGTTCTTGATGCAAGAGTTACAATACATAACTTTAGATTTTTCTTATGGTCGCCATATTGGATTTTTACATTGTTCAAAAATCTTTTTTCTGATTACAATGATATATCACACGATACGATCACATATTACCTGCTAGCAAAATTTGGAAAAAACCGTTTCTGTGAAGGGTGCTTTGGAAGGGACGCAAATAAATTTGTTTAAAGATCTAAATATTGACAGTTTAGCCAAACTTCGATGTTTATGGTATTTCTGTACATTGTCTCTGTGGCATTTTGAAAAATCTTTGTTTTGAAAATATGGGTAATTTGTTGAAACATCTTTTGTAATTTGTTTTTAATTTGTTTTATTTTACTCATACTTAAGTTTAAACATTCTAATTTAAAATACGATTGTAGTTGTTCGGACTTGTTTTATTTTTAGTGCATTGTTCTGTTTGTTACTGTTCTTGTGTGCGCTTAACGTTGATATTAAATATTTTTGAAGTTATACAAATTTCATTTGTGTTATGTTGGCCCGTTGGGCTTTAAAGATACCCATAATTGTTTCTTCACCTGATAATGTGTGAGTGAGCCAAGTTTAAAATACTTGACTACTATTAATAATTAAAAAAGTTCGGGACGCAGCAAGTGCGTTATGGTAGTGAATTTTTATTAAATGTTTCAAACTTGGATAACTCAATTTTTGATAAACCTAGAAAGTTGAATTGGTATGTATTAAGGCCGTTCCCAAGGCAACATGTTAGCCAAATGTCATTAAGATCGCTTTGCAATTTAGGGAGAAAAAAAAATTTTTTCGAAAGAAAACTGAAAATTTGAAAAATTCCATTTTCAATAAACTTCGAAAGTTGAATTTTGGTATTTAGTAAGACCTTTCCCAAGGCAACGTATCCACCAAATTTCATTATATAAGCTTAGTAATTTTCAGAGAACAAAATTTCTTTCTAAAGAAAACTGCAATTTTCCCGGAAAACCTTGTCCGATTTTCCTGGCTAACGAATTCATCCAATCCATTAATAAAAGAAAGGCACTTGCCGAGTTGCACCGAAATCGGTTGATTATTTTTTGAGTTATCGGTTGGATACATACATACATACATACATACATACATACACACACACACACATATATATATATATATATATATATATATATATATATATATATATATATATATATATATATATATATATATATATATAATAGTATGCACCTAGGGGTGAATATGCCTTTTTTCAGATAAGTGTGGAGCCAGCAAAGCGAGTAGAAACCAAAGCACTCTTCTCAGAAACGAATTTTTCCAAATTTTGATAGCAGGTAAGATGTGATCGTATCATGTGATATATCATTATAATCAGAAAAAAGACTTTTTAAAAATGTAAAAATCTCATATGGCGTCCATAAGAAAAAATCAAAGTTTAAGTATTGTAAGTCTTGCATCAAACACGCCTTGGAAAATATGAGGACAGATTTATATTGTCCATTAAAAGTGTCCTAACAATGTCATAGTTAAAAAAGTCTAGTTCTTTCGGTTAAACTGCAATTTCGTAGAAAATGAACTTTAAAATAAATCCGTAACAGATCGTATTCGAAAATTTCTGATCAAAGTTACACAAATTTCTGATAAATATTATTTAAAACAGCAAAACGCAATCTGAAACTATATGTTTTATCCGCATTTGGAACACACATGACGTAGTGCCCTCCTCTCGCGTCTCTCCCCCTCAGAGTTACCAGACAACCTATCTAATATATGAACTTTGAACCTAGTTTACTAAAATTTACTAAACTGAAAAGGTCCTTACTAGCAGTCGTTTATCAGCAACATATATGGAAGTAATTCAATTATAAGTGAATAAAGCTTACTAGTGACATTTCAAAAAAAGCTACTACATAACTTTTATATAAAGGTATTAATTGCGCAAATAACTTTCTCTCGTTTTCCATGGCAATCTTTGATATAAATCACAAGATCACCTGATGCATTGAGTATTTTGTTCACCATTACTCAAGCTGTACATCAACATAAAGTTGTTATTAGAGTGATATTTCAAAACTGATAAGACATGACCGAAAAGACATATTTTACAAAATCCAACTGCGTGAAACATTTATTTATTTCTAAGACATCGCGTGCTAGTCAAGCTATATCTGATTTTTCAACATGAAAAGCACTTCTGCAAATATTTTTCACAACAACCGGTGGATACTTTCCGGTTTTCATCAGGTTCTTCTGTCATCAGCAACGAATTATTTCAGTCACGTAATGAATGTCTGTATACACAACAGCAGACCAACAACGATACCTTTGACCTTTGAGATAACCTTCGAACTTTCTTGCTTAATATTATTCACCCTTGCAGACATCCTTGTGTTTCCTGCGTTAAAATTTACTTTCTACGGCCGAACGTAGGTAGTAATTAAGCAGAATTGGTTAGACTTGCAAGAAACAGCAACAAGATACAGCTTATTCAAAGTTATGAAATTGTGAGGAGCTTATACGACACTGAAGAACTACTTTAGCAAATTTTTGCGATTTGTGTTGTTATAATGAAATATCTCTAAATATCTGTAAATATTGGGTTGTCACTACTTAGCGGGTTACCGTAGAAAAAATTCAAATGAGCGCCAACTAAGACTCCCAGAACCCGCATTCGGGGCAGGATGTATTATTGATATTCTGAAATAAATACTTTGGTTGGTGGTATCAATAAATAAGGTTCAGGCAAATGGATACCAAAGTTACAGAATGATTGGATTGATCGCTATGCGTATGATTCCATTTTTTTCTCAGTGGAATAAAGGTGGGTGTGGAAGCGAGGGATGATGGGAGCCTCAAGAATCTTAATGGTAGATGACGGTCAGATATCTAGTTTTTAAGGTGTAATGTACACCTATTTGGCTATAAAAACCATAAGGTTAAACACGCACAAGTTATCTATACTTACGTGCCCTGTGAATTATAGCAAATTTTCATTAAAAAATTCCATTAGAGAAGTAACAAGTTTGGAATTTTTGAATTTATTTTCAAATGAGCGCGAATTAGAGCTTTTGAAACCCATTTTCGAGGTTCATTCAAATATATGTGTACCACATAGTTTGAAAACCTTCTGCGCTACCTAAGAGACTTCTGGTTTGTTTTATCACCTTGGACATTTTTTATATGGGCCAGGTTTCTGGCCAGTTTCGGAGTCAAATTGCTTCATCAAAAACTGAACTCTTGTTTTCGAAAATGCTATAAATTTGAAACTCGTCAATACATTTTTAAGAAATGTAACTTATAATATTGTTAATTAAGCTGCAAACGCAATGTGTCAAAATTCAGTTCTCTTGAATAATTGTAATTTATGTTTCTCCAAAACAAAATTTTACAGGTTAAAAAAATCCGGGAAATGTATTTGTTGTTGTTAGAAAAGGACATTACTGTGCGGTATTTATAAAAATGCTTTGAATATCAAATATGTCTTTTTAATGCAAGCAGTCATCAATTTGGTTACCGGTATAACTTATATAGTAAAAACAATGTGTCATATTTTATAAAAATAACTTATTGTTTGAAAATGTACAAAAATTTTCCGACAATAAACTTTAAATGTTGGTTTCCTAGCCAACAAACCTTAGGTTAATAGCAAACTGAGTTATTGAAATTTGAAGCATTTAATGAAGATTTGCTACCAAAATGCACTTACTGCGTCTTGATTTATTTTCTTACAAACATATTTAGATAAAATATGCAATAAAATAAGGCTGCTCGAAAAAAAAAAGTAGGGATCACCAACGACTTATGGGCCAGCCGGTGATTGTCAAAATAATTTTATAAGATGCAGCTCAAGACACCCTATAATTAACTTATACAATTTTTTCTCGTCTCTTGTATAATAATAATTATATTGAGCTTTGCCGTAGAAATGCGTCACCCTGTATATATGTAAACACATCAAAACGTAAACCCGGATATAGATTCCAAGGGGCCTAGTTTGCGCTCATTTGAAGAAATCTTTTTAAAATTCTAAAGTCGCGGTCTCCTCATTGACGAATTTTTTGTACGAAAATTAGCTTAAAATTATGGACCGTTAAACCATAAACTTAACTAAAAGTACCGCCAAAGCATCAGACAGAAAATAAATAACCTGTTGCATATCAGTCCTTTTTGTAAAACTTTGACCCTTTATATGTGTTAATAAAACATAACAAACACTGTTTAGTCCACCCACTAACATTAATAAAGGAATAATTTGCACTTGTATATAAAAATTTCCCAAATAACACAAATAATTTGCCAACTCAAACAGATAAATATATAAACAATCTAATACCATACGATACATGTCACTTACAGTGTCTAAGAGACCTGCACAATAATATCAAATGTTCCGTTGCCAGGCAACGACATACTAGATCTCATATAAGCCAGGTAAATGTAAATGAAACACGGTGATATTAAAAATAAATGTTTCAAATTTAAATACCTTAATTTTCTGTAAACCTAGAAAGCTGAATTTTGGCACATAGTTAGGGTTTCCCAAAGCAATATGTACACCAAATTTCATCGAAATATCTTTGTAATTTATGGAGTAAAATTTTTTTCGAAAGAAAACTCAAAATTTTCCCGGAAAACCTTGTCCGATTTTCCTGGCTGACGAACACATCCAAGCTATTAATAAAAGAAGGGCACTTGCCGAGTTTCATCAAGATCAGTTAATTATTTTTGATTTATCGGTTGTATACATACATATATATATATATATATATATATATATATATATATATATATATATATATATATATATATATATATATAAACATATAAAAATCGAAACTGACCCCGGATATGGGTTATAGGGGCCCGAATTCGCGCTCATTTAAAAACATTTTTGCAAAGTCTAACCATCGATACCTCTCTATTAGTGAATTTTTTTAATAAAAATTCACTAATATGAATATATTAAATGATTCATTCGCTGTCGGTAGTCTAGCCAGAAATTTAGATACCTTGGAGTAAATTGTTTATAAGAATCAGCTAATTAAATTTCACATAAATAAGGTGGAACAGGTTCAATACAATGATATGGCTAGGAGATAGGTAAGTTGTGTTATGTATTAAAAAATGTATTACAAAATAAATGAAAACTTGCACTTGCTGCATCCCTACTTTTTAGTGAATCTTTATTAACAAAAATTCACTAATAGAGAGTACTGATGGTGAGACTTTGCAATTTTTTCAAATGAGCGCGAACTAGGACCCCTAGAACCCATATCCGGCGTCAGTTTCAATGTATACATACACACACACACACACACACACACACACACACACACACACACACACACACACACACACACACACACACACACACACACACACACACACACACACACACACACACACACATATATATATATATATATATATATATATATATATATATATATATATATATATATATATATATATATATATATATATATATATATATATATATATATGTATCCAACCGATAACTCAAAAAATAATTAACAGATTTTGATGAAATTTGGCAAGTGCCTTTGTTTTATTAATTTTATTAATGGATTGGAAGAGTTCCTTAGCCAGGAAAATCGAACAAGGTTTTCCGGGAATATTTTGAGTTTCCTTTCGAGAAAAAAATTCTCCGAAAACTACAAAGCTATTTTAATGAAGTTTGGTGCGTACGTTGCCCTGGGAAAGGCCTTACTACATACCAAAATTCAACTTTCTCGGTTTATATAAAATTGAGTTTTTCAAATTTTGGGTTTTCTTTTGAAAAACAATTTGTTCTCCGAAAATCATAAAGCTATTGTAATGACATTTGGCGGATATGTTGTACTGATAAAGGCCTTGCCACGTGCCAAAATTCAACTTTCTAAGTTTATCGAAAATGAGTTATCCAAGTTTGAAGCATTTAATAAAAATTCACTACCATAACGCACTTGCTGCGTTCCGAACTTTTTGTTTATGTCTACGTATGTAAATTTACGTACATCATAAAACATCGTGCAAAGTCTGTTCAAAATTAAATTGAAAAAAAAAACGAAGATCTCCATTCCTTATCTAAAAAACTTATGTAAACATATTTCCTTTTTTAGTCTGTAAAATCAAAAGCTAATCGGTCTTTTTTAGTACCTTTAATAAAAAGATCGTTTATGTTGTGCTTCCCACATATAATTAATAATTTATGTCTCCATCGTGTTATTATATCTCTACCGTGAGAAAGGTTCTATGTTTTTCAATTTTTCTTTAGGTCTATACGAAATTTGTGCATATAATGCAACAAACAGTTCGTTTCGCACTTGTATAATCCCATTCATTGTGAAAGAAACTTTTCACACGCCACCAAATGCAAATGACAAAACTCGATTACGAATTTTAAAAGTTTTATCACAAACTATTCCCATTTGAAAAGTTCTCGAGTGCAGTGATTTTACCGTAAACTAATTAGAAAACTGGTGCGCATACGCTCGATTAAATTCAGCGTATACACGGTTTTACAACGATCGAATGCGAAAAGTAGCTGATGCGTAAGTTGAGAGAGTATGACAGTGTGGCCCATTTGTAATGTCCGCATACCACACACGTCCTACAAAATACGAAGAAAGCATCTGAAGGCAGTGGCGGAGAAGCTACGGGATTTTTTCCATATTTTAAAAGCTTATAATCAAAGATTTCACGGTAGTTAATATCATGGACCAAAGTAGCATGTCTGAAAGTAAAATATTTGTTGATGTTTAGTTAAGTATTAAAAAAAATTAGCGGAAACATCTGAGCTATTCGAAATGGGTACTTTTATATTTTTAACCCAGCACCATCTCTCTATATGCCAATATGGTTCAGCAACCTACTTACTTTCCTCGCATCCCAACACACAGCTCAAATCCCTTGGATCTCCTTCTTACTACAAAACCGGAATGCTATAAGATATCAGTCACCGCCCCACTTGGTCGCTCAGACCTCGGCATGGTCTTTGCTTCCTGCGCAATGCAGCCCGAGGTCACACAGTCATCACATCCTTCCTCCGATGTCACTATTCTTGGTGCCTTCAATGTCCATAATAAGGAATGGCTAGGATCTTCAAAAACCTATCCACAAGGGAGAGCAGCGGAGGCCTTTGCAGTCAGCAATTCTTTAGCCAATATGGTTCAGCAACCTACTTACTTTTCTCGCATCCCAACCCACAGCTCAAATCCCTTGGATCTCCTTCTTACTACAAAACCGGAATGCTATAAGATATCAGTCACCGCCCCCCTTGGTCGCTCAGACCACGGCATGGTCACTGCTTCCTGCGCAATGCAGCCCGAGGTCACACAATCATCACACCCACGTATCGTTTGGCACTACAACTGCGCGAACTGGGACGAAATACGAGATTACTTTTCCTCATTTCTATGAGCGTCTGTCTGTTTCTCTCATCCTGACCCCTCTCATATCTCACAAAACGTCACCGAAATTATCCAAGCTGGCATGGAATTATTTATTCCACGCACACAGAAAACCTCTGCAGCCACTCAAAAGCCCTGGTTCTCTAAATCCTGTGACAAGGCCAGATTTGAAAAGGTCAAAGCTCACAAAACGCTTCTACACAATCCCAGTAAAGAAAACCGTCAAGCATTTAACGACACAAGAAACCGCTATGTTCGCATTCTTTCTGAGGCAAAAAACTCATTTAATAACCACATCAAAAACAAAGTCCTCTTAAGCTCCAACGGCAGCAAACCCTTCTGAACTCTTGCTAAATCTATTGGGAATAATTTATGCAAGAGCAGGTTCCCACCTCTTGTCTCAGGGGATGAAATTGTTTCTACAGCCCTGGGCAAGGCTAAACTTTTTGCCTCGCTGTTCGCTGGAAATTCTACTCTCAACCCACCTTCAAATGTTCAACCACCAACAGTCCCCAATGTCGCGCATAAAATGACGGATATCATTTTCAAAACTAAAAAGGTGCGAAAGTTTCTTTCTTCTCTTAATACCAGGAAAGCATATGGCCTTGACGAGATACCAGCAATTGTTCTCAAAAAATGCGCACCAGAACTTGCTCATGTCCTGACTCGTCTGTTTCAGACATCTTACAATAGAGGCATATTCCATATTGACTGGAAAACTGCTCGAGTACAACCCGTCCCCAAGAAAGGATCCAAAGCGCTTCCTAGCAACTACATGCCCATTTCTCTCCTTTCAGTCGTCTCTAAAGTGATGGAAAAGTATATAAACACCAAATTACTAAAATGTCTTGAAAAACATAGTCTAATCCACGACAGGCAGTATGGATTCCATCAGCGCAGATCAACTGCCGACCTCCTTTCCATTGTCACCCATTCTTGGAACAAGTCTATGGAACTACACGGTGAATCCCAGATTGTCGCTCTGAACATATCCAAAGTATTCGACCAGGTCTGGCACGCAGCGATGCTTAATAAACTTCCGGCCTATGGCCTACCACCAAAACTCTGTACCTGAACAGCAAATTTCCTCTCCAACCGGAGCATTTCTGTTGTCGTGGATGGCCATTTCTCTAAACTGTATCCGATTAATACAGGAGTTCCTCAAGGTTCAGCTTTAGCCCATACTTTGTTTCTTTTCTATATCAATGACCTCCTCTCTAGCACATCCAACCCAGTTCACAGTTACACGGACGACAGCATCCTACACTCAAATATACAATATTCTAAGCCTGTCTCTTTAGCCCAATTAGATGAGGATCGCAGACTCATGGAGGGTTCTATCTCCGTGGATCTCCAAAAAATATTAGACTGGAGAAGTAGAAATCTTGTACAATTGAACCCCACTAAATCACAGTCTTGCTTTCTTTCTCATAAGAGATACACAAGCCCTAGACCCATCACAATGAACAACCAAGTTATTCAAAGTAATGGGTCCTTTTCACTTGTTGGCATTTCTGTGGATCGGAATTTTAATTGGCATCAACATGTAACATCAATTGCAGAAGCGGCTGCTAAGAAATTAGATTTCCTCTTCCGGGCTCGCAAATACTTTTCACCAGCTAATCTCTATACCTTATATACTTCACAAATAAGACCAAACCTTGAATACTGCTCCCACATATGGGGTGCCGCGGCCGCTTCTACACTTTTCTACCATTACCCAAAGGCTGCCCTCCCTTGCCCACCGACGTGCCGCTGGTGACCTCTCTTTTTTTTATAGATATCTGCACAGGCACTGCTCAGGTTAGCTTTCTTCCATAGTTCGTCCACCTGCTGCCCCCAAGAGATATACCAGGGGAACAGAGCGAATGCACCCTTTAACTGTCCAGGTCACCAGACATGGAACATCTTGTTATGCCCGCTCTTTTGTCTAGATGACTTCAAAGTTGTGGAATTCCTTGCCGGCATATGTTTTTCCTTCTCCCCCGAACCTCCAAACCTTCAAGTCCAGAATTAACAAGTTGCCTCTTTCCTCCTTATCGACACCCACGGAACGATAGTATTTAGGCTGTAAGCACTCGTAATGTGTTGTTGAAATAAAAAAATAAAAAAATTATTGACAAAAATTGTTTGGTCACAAATTTGTTTTAGTGGCCAAACTTGTCTGTCTTAAAGTCATCATGTTAGCCACCAATGGTGTGAAGTGTGTCCCTGTCTCTCTATAATAGTTTTAGTTTGTTTTTAAATTTTTTAGATTTAAGTTAGACCCAGAAACTTATACCTATTAGTATTATTATCACGCCAGGACGAATAATACACCTAATTGTTAACTTTGTTGGACATATATCTTACGTGCCGTCAATTCGCTCTACAAGGCAAGTATTACCGTTGATAGACATCATTTGTGTGGAGCCCTCTGTAAACGATTCTCCACTATTTGTTATTCTGACTGATTTGGTGCCTTACACCTCTGCGTTTGCTTTCAACCTGTTTCTTGATACCTTATGCGCTTGGGAATTTCTTTTGAAAGCCCAGCTTTAGGTGACTTCAATGTTCCGGAGACTGCAATACCTCTTTCGCTTGGAAAAATTCAGTAAATACCAACGTCAGATTTCTTGACCGCGTTTTCCCCAATGTGAAAGGTTGTGTACAACGTGGCTGATTTATTGATGAACGAAGATGGTCATGGTCTGCGGTTAAGATAACACTCGTCCAACGTCTGATACGTAGACGTGCGGTGAATATGCCTGCATCCTTGCAGTACTTTTTTAGCAAAGCCAATTTATATAATTGACTCGACTTTTTTTGCCTAGTTTTAAAATATCGATGAAGCCTGCCATCATCAATTCTATGCATTACTGTACTCAACCATTGACCTCTACGTGCCTAGTACACGTTGGAGAGTGCGTCGCTGTTATGCACACTGGCTTTACTCTTATTAGTTGTACCCAAAGGAAATTTAAGGCCTGGAAACGCTTCCAGAGATCAAATGATCTCGCAGACTATGAGGGATACAAAAGACTTAGAAAACTTGCCGGAGACCTGTCTGTGGCTAAACAGTCACAGTGTGAGCAGACGATTAAGGAAAACGTCCATATTGATCCTAGTAACTTCTGGACGTTTGCCAATCTCAAAAAAATTCAATCTGGAACTCATCGAGGGCAATGCTGATGGAGTGCATGCCTTTGCCGCGTTTTCAAGGCTCTTGCTCCGGTACGCCTAGCGGCGTGTTCGTCTCCTCTACCTCCTGTTGGTGGTGAGATTGGTTTGGATGCCAGACATATGTTGGAGGAGCCGGTCTTAAGAGCTGTGTTTCAAATCAAACCAAATTATTCGGGTTAGCGATTGTGCTTACATACTTGTTAATCCCTTAACTAGCTCACTGAAATATTCCACGTTTCTTAGCACCTGGAAGAAGGTAAAATCAATACCTGTTCCAATGTTACGGGACCCACAGTGAACAGGGGTGCTTAAAGGGAAATAATTAAAGAACTACCATCGACAAAACAGCTTAGTTGGACTTCTATTATCAGCTTTTTTCACTTTCATTTCCAGCAATTAATTTGCCCTAGGTTGCCCGGCCTGTTTAGGGGTTGAAGAACCAACACTTTTCTTGTCGTTTATTCACGAAACAGTCTACCAAGCAGGCCTGAACGACCTGACCTGATCAGAACTCGCCTGGCTTGACCTGACCCCACCTAATTTTACCAATTTTACAAAAAAACCGTTAGTTTAAACACCGTATGTGACCAGCAAGGAACTAATAATGTCAAAACTCTGCAAGAATAAATTCCCACAATGTAAAAACGAATTTCCACAACACAGAAATAGTATCAAAGTGTATATAAGGTGGTGAACGTAATCTATCAGCAGTCAATTTATCTAAAGCTAGTTGGCCATTATCTGCGGTATCACGGACAATTGTGTAATTTTTTAATATTAAATAATAAACCAGATTTTTTTCAGCATTATTTGTTGTTGGGGAATAAAAAATTGGTATAATTCCGTGGAGTTAAAAAAATGTACTTGCAATATTTTGGTTTTTTTACATATAAGTCAAAAACCAATAAGAATAAGTATAACATCACATGCTATATTTAGATAGAAAATCAATTGGTCTTGCTATTCCCAATATAAAATACAGGATGCCCCATTTGAAAATCTCGCATTACCTCCCTTCTATGTTCTATCAAAAGCCCAACCCACTCAGACCTCCACGAATGCTGGTTACGTAAAGAATAAATTTTTTAATTAATGGATGCGAGTTGCCAAATTTCATAAATAATAATTTTTATCTCCTTAACGATTTGAGATGGGTGAAAGATACATAATACAAAAATGTTCTGGGAAATCTGAAAATGCCACAATATACAGGCTGTTTCACTTGAAAAAAACAAGGTTGGGATCTGGTAAGGATGGATGTGGCAACGCCATTGTGTCAAAAATATTTTGAAAATAAAGATTATGACCACTTATGAACACAATCAAAATTTCAGCTTTCTATCTATTTTGGTTCACTATACACTTCTTGAACCGAATGAAGATCCAAACATAATATGGGATACCATCAAAACCACGATAACGACTTCAACAAAAGAGTTACTGCAGACAAAGAATACTGTTCGCAAACAAAAACCATGGATAACTGACGAAATTTTGGAAGTAATGGAAGAAAGAAGAACGTACAAAACAAAGCCAACAATGCATATAACCGTATACATAGTGAGATAAGAAAAATAATACGCGAAGCCAAAGAAAAATGGTACAGAGAAAAATGTACGGAAATAGAAGATTTGATAGTGAAACACGATGATCTTAACCTCTATAAAAAATTAGGGAAGTAGCTGGTATAAAAAGTCGAAACCAAAGCAATGCCTTGCTAGACAGAGATGGCAAAAAATCCCAGACATTGTAGGGAACCTGCCAAGATGGAAGGAGTATATCCAGAAGCTATTCGACGATGACAGACAAGAAGAAATAGTACGAGAAGACACAGAAAGAGAGTTGGGCCCAACAATAACAAAGGAAGAAGTAATGGACGCAGTAAAAATGGCAAAATCTAATAAATCTCCAGGACCCGATGAAATTCCAGCGGAAATAATTAATCTAATCACAGAGGATCAAATGGGCATATTGGTGGAACTATTTAACACAGTATACAACACAGGAATCATTCCCCGTGAATGGCTTAGATCGACCATCATTACATTACCAAAAAAGATTAACGCAAAAGAATGTAGCGACCACCGAAGCATCAGTCTAATGAGCCACGCTATCAAAATATTCCTTAAGATAATTCATCAGAGAATTTTAAGGAAATTAGAACAGTATATTAGCGAAACCCAATTTGGCTTCAGAAATGCAGTGGGAACAAGAGAAGCCTTGTTTGCCTTTAATGTGTTGAGTCAAAGATGCATGGACATCAACCAACCGTT
The DNA here is from genome assembly GCA_964006375.1 of Tillus elongatus. Lineage (NCBI taxonomy): Eukaryota > Metazoa > Arthropoda > Insecta > Coleoptera > Cleridae > Tillus > Tillus elongatus. The sequence continues at coordinate 65,883,399 of OZ023265.1, forward strand.
GTATGTCTGTTTTTTTGACTACAACAAAGCATTTGATAGAGTCCGCCACAAACACCTTATTCAACAGCTTAAAAGAAAAAATATAGACATGAAAGATATTAGAATAATAAATAATTTATACTACAGCCAGACGGGCAATATCAAAGTGGATAATAAACTCTCAGAAGAAGTAAAAATAAAACGTGGTGTAAGGCAAGGATGTGTACTATCGCCGCTATTGTTTAATCTTTACTCGGAAGAAATCATTCAGAGAGTGCCGGAGGAAACAACAATAGGAGTAAAGGTTAATGGAATACCCATTAACAATATCCGGTATGCAGATGATACCATACTCATTGCCGAAACAATAGAAGATTTACAGAGCTTAGTAGAGCAAGTAGTGACGAGTAGCGAGAAGAGCGGACTTACCTTAAATATCAAAAAGACCAAATTTATGACCATTATAAAATCAGTTCAGCAACAGGAAAAGCTATGGATCAACGTAGAACTGGTAAAAGTCAGTAAGTACAAATAGTTGGGAACAACTGTCAATGAAAATAATGAGTACACTGAAGAAATTAAATCAAGAATTGGATAAGCCAGAACCATATTCAACAGAATGAGAAGCGTGTTATGCAGTAGAGATCTTAACTTACAACTTAGAGTCAGAATATTGATGTGCTACGTTTTCTCGGTGCTGCTATATGGGAGGGAATCCTGGACGTTAAAGAAATATATAAGTGATCGACTGGAAGCATTTGAGATGTGGTCATATAGAAGGATCTTAAGGATAAGTTGGGTAGACATGGTAATAAATGAGGAACACAATTAAAATAAGGAAGCTGCAATATCTGGGTCACGTGATGAGAGGAGAGAAATATGTTTTCTTGCAGAATATTATACAGGGAAAGATACAGGGAAAAAGAAGCAGAGGAAGAAGACGCATTTCCTGGTTAAATAACCTGAGAAAATCGTACAACTGTAGTTCCGTTGAGTTGTTCAGAGCTGCAGCATCAAAAGTGAGAATAGTCATGATGATAGCCAATCTTCTAAGAGGAGATGGCATTTGAAGAAGAAGAATACACTTCTAATGAGCCATAGAGTTTATATATATATATATATATATATATATATATATAGAGAGAGAGAGAGATACAGAAATTCCAAAGGGCCTTGGATAAGGGTTCTATGGGCCCTAAATCACCCTCATTTGAAAAAATATATTCCGAAAGTCTCATCATTGTCCTCTCTATTAGTGAATTTTCCTAATGAAAATTCACTATGTGTAACACCCCTGTACATCAAAAATATGTCACCCAACCCCGTTGATAAGAATTATTTTTGTTTTCGTTTTTAAATTGTCAGGCAAGCGTTGCTTTGGTAGTCTGGCAACCTTTGGGGTAAAAAACGTGATGTATAAACCGTGAATATTTTGGAAGCTGCTGAAAATAGAGTTTGTAAAATTATAAAGCAATCTGAGTTGAGTACACTTTTTATAATGTCTGTATAAAGAGGTGGCTAGACGGACTACTTCAACTTTCTGTAAACTTTTAATTTAATATACTAAAGTGCTGAAACTTTGCAAATAATTGTGTAGAGTATTAAGGGTTTATTGTTCAAAAGTTATTCATTGTCTGTTTAATTGTAGACGAACCTAATTTCTGCCTCACACGAACAAATAGTGGATTATTATTTAAATGCGATACCAAATAACGCATTTTGTAACCATTCACTAGCTTTAAGACATTATATTAAAAAACAAAAATAAGAAATATTATTTGTTTTCTCGATTTATTCCCACACTATTTCGAGATCTCCATATTGCATTTTATTTTATCCTGTATGTTCACTTTAAAAAATGCCCGGGATTTCAATTAAAAGGTTTCGACTTGCAGCTCATCGACCTGTAATAGCGAGGTCCCAGATAACCGTAATATGGAACGATTTTACAAAACGTGGGCAGTCATAATCAATAAACCAGTCAGATGAGGACAGACATTTTACAAATTTAGCAACAACTTCGTTCGGTAGGTCTATAGAACTGATTTGTTCGGAGAACATCATGAAACTCCATACTTATTTTGATTAAATAATTTGTAAATACACAACGAAGTGTGTAAATCTTTAATTTAAAGTACTGCTGGGAACGACAATGTTCGTGGGTTAATGCCTCACATATATATAAAACGCATAAGCTGTATATCCACGTCATCGTCTCGCTTGGTCAGTTCTCGGCTCTGTATTTTAATGTCTCCCAAAGGCAAATGAGTGGGCGTCAATTATTGAACAGAAACCTGCCGGTCTATGTATTTCCCAGTCGTTTAAATGCCGGTATGTTTTAAAATCAAGTAAACAATATTTTTTTAAACTTAAATGGGTCAAGAAGAAAATTAAAAGAACTACACGTCACCGTTCCTATAATTAGATTACATAGACACAGAAAATATTCACCCATACAGAAAAATATCTATGATTTTAGTGAATTCTCGTAAAAAAATTCAATGAGGAGATCGCAACTTTTGAATCTTGAAATAATTTCTTCCAATGAGGGCGAACTAGGACCCCTAGAACACATATCCGGGGTCAGTTCCAATTTTTATATATTTATAGAACTCAAAAAATAATAGGCTGATTTTGATTAAATTTGGTGCGAGTGTCTTGAAAAGGTTGGTTATCCAGGAAAATCGGACCAGTTTTTCCAGAAAGATTTTAGGTTTTCCTTCGGAAGATTTTTATATCTGTGAAAATAAATAAGCTATGGCAACAAAATTTGATAATTTAATATAGCTGTATATTATAAAATATAAACCACATGCCAAAATGTACATCCATACGTTACAAGATGAAAAAGTTATAAGCATTTAAATAAATTGAGTGCCACTGGTGATCAGAGGAACGCAGAACAAAATGTGCTGAACAAAATCTACTGAATATTACATACAAAAACTATCTATTCTTGGCTCAAAAAGGTCAAGAAGTACGAGAAAAATTACTTTGAAAATTTTATTTCTTCTGAAAATGTCAAAGCCACGATTTACAACGTTGATACTGATGAGTTTTAACAAAAGCCCTGGGCATGACCTATGGACAATGTTAAATAAAATATCTTTCAGAAATTCATAGACTTCTGTTTCAAGCGTAACTCTTTTTTATTTGATAAAATATTGGCAAAAGATCCATTTGAAATGGAAATCATTTGCTATGCTAAAACGTAAATTTACATATGAGCTTTTAACCCGTTCATTACAACAAATCTGTCGTGTGCTCCACAGCCGAGTTGTAAGAGCGCGTGTGGTGTGTGATCTTTTTTTTTGTAACTTTTTGTTCCTTACACGAAAATTAATTTTTGGCGAAGTTTTATTAAAAAATCTCATTAATAAGACTTATTCAAATTATAATAGAAGATCACGTTGTTTTTGTTGCCCTAAACTGATTAAATCATCCATGCGTAGTACAACCGTAGCTACTTTTTGGTGGCTTCAGAAGTGCTTGTTTTTTCTCTGCAACCGGTTTCAGTTTTCACAACATAGTCAGGCAAAAGTAAGTTTTCACACGCAGGAGAAGTCTCTACGTCTGTATTTAGGTCAGACGGTATAAATTTTAATTTATTTCATAGGCGAAATTTCATGTACAAAATGTTCTTATAATAGTAAATTTTCTGACAAACTTTGTAGCAAATTCCCTTGAGAAATGTTTTTTTATAAATTTCTTGAGAGAAAAATTTGTTTCGAATTTTAGCGTGGAAGAAAATTGTGCAAAGTTTTGATGGAACATCTTTTTAACGAAATTTATCAAAAATAATGTTTTAATGAACTTTCGTGCAACAAAATTGTTCAAGGAAATTTTCATAGAAATACTATTTTTTTAGCAAATTTTAATAGAAAAAACTTTTTATTGGATTTTTCTACATCCTTCTGATTTTTTTCTTACATTTTCGTTGCAAACACTTTTCTATCGAATTTGCGTAAAAAAAATTTGCTTATGACGAGGCAGTAGTTGTAACCATAAAACAGTGAACTATATATTATAGTTCACTCTCATAAAACAATAATAATTATATATATATATATATATATATATATATATATATATATATATATATATATATATATATATATTTGTGTGTATCTGAGAGATAAGTACTCAATTAATTGTAACGACAGTTGGCTCATATCTTCATTTTGTTGAGACTGCGGAGAAGTCCGTAAATCGGCTATAACAGAAATTTTGTCCCCCAAGAATATACAAAAATATTTTTGAAAACGCTATGTCTTTGAAGGTATTAGAGTAACTTAAATGAGACTTTACATGTAGCTAGAAATTGTGTAAATAAACCTCTGTTGCAAATTTGAAGTAATTTGATTGACAAAATCGAATAACTCAGTTTGCTATAAACCCAGAAGCATATACTAAGGTTTTTTGAGTTTACCAGTGCAACATACCAACCAAATTTCATCAAAATAACTTTGTTATGTTTTGAGGCAGGAATTTTTTTTATAAAAAAACTGGTCTGATCGGCCTGGCTAACTATTAACCAAAGACAGGTACTCACCGAATTTCATCAAAATCGGTTAATTACTTTTTAGATATCTGTTGGGGTCACACACACACACAGATATATATATATATATATATATATATATATATATATATATATATATATATATATATATATATATATATATATATATATAATAGCGGCCCAAATTCAAGCTCATTTGAAAAAAATTGTGCAAAGTCTCACCATCAATACCTATCTAAAAGCCCATTTTTTAAAACAAAAATTCTCTAGAATGATGTGATTGTAAAAGGTAATGCTTTTTAAAATATATACATTTTTAAAACGTTTGTAGCTTGATGAGTGGCCCTAATTAAAATTTCAGATTAAAATGTAGCATGGAAAGATCAACCTGTAAGCACGCGAATAATACCGTGTGAATAAGCAGCTCTATTGGCCCAGTGGTAACCGTGTTCGACTCATAACTAAACTTGACGGCCGGTGATGTTCTATTCCGACACGAGCCACATTAAAGTTTTGTTTTATTTCACTAACTTTAGTATTTGGCAGAAACAATATTGTCCTAGTTTCATACGCCTGGATTCAGATACCATTTTTCTTAAAAAGGCCTGGATGACTTTGTCACCTTTAAGTTTATAATTATACATTTTAGTAGACATTTTTTATTGTTGATAATAAAGAAGATAATTTGATGCTAAAAACCTTTAAAAAAATTCTTAAATTGAGCCTTTAATCCAATCTTCAAGGTCCGTGTAAATTTAAAGTGTTAATTCTAGTAATATGTCTACTAATAGTATACATTTTTTAATGAAAATTCACCACGATAATGCAATCGCCACGTCTCGATTTTTTTGTAAATAACGGAGTTACAGGTGTCCAAAAATTTTTTTTCCAAATTTTTGTTGATAACTTTTTTCGGGTGAATTGATTCGCTTCAAATTTAATACCATATTTATATAATACCATTTTGTATATATAAGTACGCTTGGAGAACTCAAATCAAGACAACACATCTTATTAAAGACCTGCCGACAATTTCACTAACAAAGTTAGCGTCATCATTGTATATATGTTGCAAATTTGATGTGGATCTCTTGGAATCTAAAACCCGAACTGCCCTTGACCATTTTATATTCACTCATAACTGTTTTGCTTGAATCTTTGTAACAAATCTAACAATACACGATCAAAGAGCATTATAAAAATCTTCAGAAAATGTCCTCTTGTTGCATCACGATAAAACTAACCGTTTTCTACAAAAACGTTCTTAAAGATTTGCTGGTATTGATTGAATACGAAATCGCCTAATTTCATTTTCAATATTAACGGAGTGTGTTTTGAAAATATTCTCAGTAAACAAGATCGTGTTGCATCAGTTTCGATAGATAACAGTTTGTTGTGATTTTATTTGCGAAATAGTCCAGATTAATCATTAAATAAGATAAATAATAATAATAATAATTTTTGAGACCCTGTAACTCCGTTATTTATGAGTTTTTAAAAACATGCTAAAGAAACTTGTGGCACTATTTTTTGAGTAGCATAACTTCCTGAACTTAAGCTCACCATTTTCGGACACCTGTATATATATATATATATATATATATATATATATATATATATATATATATATATATATATATATATATATATATATATATATATATATATATAAATATATATATATATAATAAAAAGTGTATATTATTTATATGAGAATTGACTACCATAACGCACCTGCTGCGTCCAGACTATTTTAAAAGTCAGATCTTTCTTCATGGTTCAATTTTATTGCAAACTACATCAAATATTAAATTTGTCCCACCTATAAAGTTAGCAATAAAGTAACCCCTTCAAGTGAGGATAATTAATACACCTTTGCAATAATGTGTTTCATTTTACCTTAGAGCTTTTCTACATCGAAGGACGGAATATCGTTTGAAGTGCCGAAACAATTACACTTAGTTTAACGACACACATAAAACGTAAAATGTCAACATTACTTCACAAGAAAACTACGTAGTAAGTTTCATATCTGCTGCCGGATACTGTTAACCTTTAGTTCCATTTTCACAGAATACTTACACGTACTTGTAATGTAGTGAATATTATAATAATCTAACTGTAACTTAATTTATGCTGGCCACAAACTTACGAAATGTGATTTGAAATGAGGGAAAGCAACGTAATAGCTTATAAATAAGTTTTATGTCAGTGAACTTGTTTTGTAATCTAAGAAGTATTCAATAATTATAATACGTTTTGTCTGTTAACTTTACCCGGACTGCGACATATCAGGTATCGTCGTGGAAAATTTCTTTAGGATAGTTAAGCGGTTATAAACAACGTTAAAATACGCCACCGATATCGTCATGATTTTCAGCTACGTCAGTGAGCAAGCTCTAGCCTAGGATAGAGTTCTTATTAGAGCCAGTGAACGGTAACGATACTTATAACAAAAGAAGTATTACTAAGTGAGATGCAAGACACGAAAAACGTGCCGCCATCTCGTTGCGGAACCAAGTAGTCTGCTATGAATGTTAAAAAATAGAGACTGTATACAACCAACTAACAATTTAGTAAATTGTCAGCTCTGGCACATGTCTTCTCCAATATAGGGACTATTATTTTTGTTTTATTTCTTCAAGAACCGATGCCAGGCAGCAGTTTCACCTCACTATCGTGGAAATTTTCCCGATTCTCCTGGTCTTTGTAAGGATAGTAGGGATATTTAACGCGCCCAACATCGCATGGTGCACGGGACCGAGAGATTAACGCTCGCTTCAAAAGGCGAAACATGCAGACATTCAACCTACTTAAATACAATGCCACAACCTCGGTTGATGGTAATTTTTACAGTATGTACTGAAAAAGTGAAACGATCTCCATATGGGAATCGAACTCAGGACCCTTATGTTCAAAAGCACACGTTCTTAACCCCTATACTACCGATGCCCGTCACCATTAAATGTCTAAATTGATGAATTTTCGGTGAAAATTTTGGAGAATATGCAGTTTGTAAAGAAACAGAGTTGCATAAAATGTGTTTCACAAAGTCTTAAGTTTCTGTTTTAATAGTTACTTTTCTTCGTTTAATCAAAATGTTTTCAGAAAATGTATTTAAAGTAGACCATTTTTACCAATTCGGACTCGTAGCCACCTTAACGGAACAGCCGATTATTCCTGGACGGGTGATCGGTTCTAGAGAGGAGGTAACTGTCACATTAAATGGTTTACAAACGAATTCTAAGACAAACATAGCTTCTGCAAACAAAATATTCCACGCATGTGTTTGATAGTCCTTAAATTTGTATTAAATTTTTTTCTCACCTTACTTGTCAAAAAATAGATTACAAGTTAAGTAACTTTTTTGAAAGTCCCACATGAAAAGTTACCGTTATATGTTTTAGCATAACCCGAAACGTAATTTTATTAAAAACGTATGTATAAAACAATCAACTGCCGCGGGCTGCCGACTGAAAAAGTGAAATGACCTCAAGCGCCTACTGTGATATAAACCGGCAACCTTTGGCTTCAGATGTACATGACATTAACGCTGTCATTTGGGCTACCGTATCTTCTTTTGAACAATACCTTGTATAAGTTCGTTGACTAGCCACAGCAAAGCAGTTTTCTTCAGAGAAAATTGAAGTACTTATAAATATATATTTTTTTATTTTCCAAAAATAATGAAGTTATTTAAAATAATAATAATACAGCTTCCTGAACCCGTCAAAGACACCAGCTTACTACAAGTATTCTCCGGAGGCGGTGCTGGAGTCGGCGGACTTTCTCCTGTACTGGGACCGACCCATGATAACGGACCGCACTGTGGACTTCAATAGGCCAGACATTGTCCTGATAAACAAACAGATGAGGCTTGCTGTGATCATAGACGTTGCTGTACCGCTGTCCCATAACATTCAGAAAACTGAAATTGAAAAGATCACCAAGTATGAAAACTTGGTATATGAAATAAAAAACATATGGAAGCTCCAGAAGGTGGCTATATATCCTTTCGTAATGTCGGCGGAAGGAATAGTCACCAAAAATTTCATGGGAAATCTAAAGGAATAAAGGAACTCGGATTACCAACTAACATCCTAAACATGAGGCAGAGCGCGGTTCTGCTGCAGACATGTCACATAGTCCGAAAATTCCTCAGTTAACTGGCGACCTCAAACACGTCTGCTGTGTTGAAGCACCGGAAGTCAGATTGTAATAATAATATCGACATAATAGGATATGATGAATTTCATCCCCATCCACCGAGCTGAACCCCAATGTCGCGCGCGGGGGGTCGGTCAGAAGGTTTCCAGTAGTAATACTGACAAAGTGTAACGCTTATATCATAATAATAATAATAATAATAATAATAATAATAATAATAATAATAAAAATCGGCTTCATTCTTCAAGAGTATATAATTCACATCTAACCTTTTCTACTACAAATTTAAACACTTTTTACTCTTAAAAATACACATATAAGACTGACTAAGGAATACCACAAATGGCGTAGCAGACATAATAGACAAGGGAACACCATTCGTAATCGCATCCATAATCACAGTGTTCGATCCAAGGGATATAGCCTGAGCTGTCTCTTGAATATAGAAGCTGGCAAAGTTTTGAGTCCAACGGGCAAATAATTGTACAATTTTACACAATTAATGCCTCTCTTATAGCGTGATGTTCTGTGAGGAGGTATAGTGTAACCTGAATTGTTTCGAAGCACGTGAAAGGAATATGGGTAAGAGGTGTGGACTTGATTTATTGAAGATGAGGCCATGAAACAAGGTCCCCAAATGCAGTGTCCATCTATATCTCATTTTCGGCCATCCTAGTTGTGACAATTTTTCAGGAATGTGGTCATAATTTCTGAGGTCATAAACGAAGCGACAATTATTTTGAACGAGCTGACTTATTCTGGTACTTGTCTCATCCAAACAGCAGCCCCAAATAAGGTCACGGTAGTTAAAATTAGACAGCACTAAGCCCTCACACAGGTTTTTGGGGATTTCGCGACCAAGAAAATATTTATTAGCATAAAGCATTTTAAGAGACATATACGACCTTCGTAATAGTTTGGCTGTGTTTTCTCTAAATCTAAGATGCGAATCCGAATCACTCCCAAGTGTCTGACGGAATCTGCTATCGCAACAGGAGTTCCACCAACAGCAATACCCACCCCCTCTTTCAGCTTCTCAGTCTTACTCTTTGAAGCAAAAAACATTACATAAGATTTAGAGGCGTTAACCTTTAAATTATGTTGTTTTGAAATATGCTTCATAATATCAAGATCACGATTAATCAACGCCTGTACTAAACTGGCATTCTCCGCTGGAAAATGTAAATACAACTCTGCGTCATCAGCGTATGCCTGAACCTTGCAATAATTTGTAACTTTAACAATATCAGATGTATATGTGACAAAAAGCAGGTGCCCAAGCACACTACCCTGAGGCACTCCCGAACAAATGCTAAGCCAAAAAGACAAGTTGTTTTGTATTATTCGCTGAGATATATTACTAGGAAATGATTGCGCCAACCGAAGTGCCAAATCGTCAAACCCATAGTATCCATGTTTCGAAAGAGCCCATGGTCGATGAAATCAAAAGCCTTGGAGAAGTCAAGCAATATCAGATCCGTTGCGAGTGCCCCATCACAAGATTCAATGATGTCAGTTGTTACAGTGTCGGCCGAGAAACCCCTTCTATATATATATATATATATATATATATATATATATATATATATATATATATATATATATATATATATATATATATATATATATATATATATATATATATATATATATATATATATACATATAAAAATTGAAACTGACCCCGAATGTAATTAGCACTCATTTGAAGAAATTTTTTCAAAATTCGAGATCTCGTTTGTGAATTTTTTAAAGAAAATTCACTAATAACTCCTGTAGTTTAATGCAGAAACAAATTATCTATTGCCTGTACTAACGGGAGACATTTTGAAAATATTGATTAAAATTGTGATTAATAGCTTCTGGGTGGGACAAATCTGAAGGAAGATCCAAGGTTTTCTTAAATGTAATATTCAGATCAGCTAAGGTGGACAAAAATTTTCTTGGACTAGTATTTCTGTGGACAAGTTCATCGAAATATGCTTTCTTTTCTCTACGTGGGCATAAAACAGTAAAGTTACGGAGTTTTTTACAGGTACTCCGAGGTAGCTTTGCAATCAAAAATCGTCAATATAATATACTTTCTGCGACTAGAAGTTTTCCTGACTTTAGAATATTTTTTTGATTCGAAAGTAACATAACCAAGCACTTTAGAAAAAAAGTTTTGGATGACATACTACAATTTATTTTATTACTTCATTTACTTGAAATCTATTAGTTTATTTCTGAAATAGACTTTTTCAAAATAATACATCTCTTCATAGGTAGAACATGTGCTATTAATTCTTTGTCACCTGTGTGTGGAGTTGCTTTATTTATTGCTCTCCATATTATTTTTGCGTCCATAAAGTAAACGACTAAAAATATGCAAGTTGCATTCTTAGATGCTTAAAAGCTGGAATCATTAAACTTGCAATTTTCCAAGAACTCATTTTAATTTGTAATAGATCTGAAATAACCAATTTGTGTTAATGTATTAAGTAATTAGCCTCCAATTAGTCGCAATATTAATTAGGAGTCATCGCTATCTTTTAATTTCTTAACCTTTTACGTTAAATGGACACACTGATCTTTTTATATATTGCATAAGCACCTTAGTAGATTAACGTGTTTTGAAGTAATTTTGTCTTTGATTGCATAAGCATTCTTGCTGCTTAGTGGTGTCATTTTCATTAAGATGTTTTGTAATTAGAATGTATTTAGAAACATAGTATTTTTAAGATATGTACGTTCTTCTTTCTGTATTTGGTCTAATTATGCGAATCACCCACGCCAGGGACCAGTGTCACCTCACCGTCAAACATCGCACTGTACACGGGACGATCGACGGCTTAAGACTTTCTGAATGGCAAAACGTACAGGTATTTAACATGCACAGACACAATACAACGGGCTTAGTATTTCGTTATTAGCTAAATTTCAATAAGTTATTATGCTTCTTTTTAAAGTACGGGCTGTAAACTATAAACCCGAAACCTCTGCACAACGAGCCGATATTCTACCTGTTGACCTACCAACACTGCTATTTTCAAGATATTGAACAGGGCGTCGGTGATTCAGTGGTAAGAACGTGTACCTTTGAACCGAATGATACTGGGTTCGATTCCAAGGTTGTTCTCCTTTAACTTTTCCAGTACATACTGTAGCATTAACATCAACCGAGGTTTTGGCATTGTATTTGAGCAACTTAAATGTCTGCACGTTTCGCTTTTCGGAGGAGGCGTAAAGCCGTCCGTCCCGTGTCCATGCCATGTTGGACAGGTTAAAGATCCCTACCCTTCTTACAGAAAGGCATGGGTTCGGCAAAATTTCCACGATAGTGAGGTGAAACTGCTCCCCGACGACGGTGATTGGCCATAGTCGCGGAACTAGACCGGCGTTAGAAAAAAAAAAAAGATATTGAACACAATTTACATATACATGGCGAGTTTGTAACTTTACATAAATTTAGTTAACCAAATACAGCTTTTTTTTGCAAAAATGCTCGAACATATCGATTAGTATTTTAATATGTGGCTTTCTTTAATATTACACAATGTCTCCCAAATTTGAGATATGACATCAACAATATTTTTTGTAAATCACACCCATAGTTTTCTTTGGTTATTTTTCAAACACATGTCAAGTTATACAAAACCACCAAATTTTAAATCTTTCTCCCTGGCCATTCAAAAACACGATACATTTTATTGTTTTAAGAGTCTGGACGCAGCAAGTGCGTTATGGTGGTGAATTTTCATAGAAATTATCTGCCATTCATTAAATGCTTATAACTTTCTTTTCTTTCAACCTAAAGGTATAAACTGACCCCGGATATGGGTTCTAGGGATCCTAGTTCGCGTTCATTTGAAGAAATTTGTTTAGAATTCAAAAGTCGAGTTTAATGAAAGTTTTTTCTATGAAAATTCATTAAAAACAAAGATAAAAAATAAATAATCTTAATAATTGTTCTTTAACAAATGCTCCATGTGTTGCCCATTACGCAATTAAAACTCGTTTTCAACATTTCTGATTACTTCGGAGAAAATTAGTTCACAATCATTTCTTATTAGTGCTATCCACTCCTTACGATTTGCTGGTTTCGTCTCGACATTTTTGATTTTCCATCATTCCCATAAAAACTAGTCCAAATGAGTGATACCCGTGATATAGGCGGCCATTTTCTGCCTTGAAATACTGCATCGAAATACTCACGGACAGATCTTGCAAAATGAGAAGGCGCACCATCGTGTTAGAACTAGATATATTTATTCAAAAACAGAGTAGCTGAATTGGGCACTAGCTCATCCCGCAAGAATTTAAAATAGCTCGCTCTAGTAATCGTTTCTTCACAATACGATCGACAACAATCCTTGTGCAAACATTGACTTTGCTCAATAATGACAATTTTGTAGATTCACCTCACCATTAAATGTAAACGTTGATTCATCAGTAAACAGAATGTTGTCTGCGTTTCCATCAGTCCTGTATAGCAGATCCATCATTTACTCGCAAAGTTTTGTGAGGCGTGGGATATAGTAGGGGAGGGCTTCCGGGATATTGAAACCATGATCCACATAATAGTTACATTTTGATTTTATTATAACTATTTGAACATCCCTGTATCATCTAAGTGACATTGAGATGTTTCATACATTATACATTTTTTAAAATTTCAACAACACACCACGAGGACTCACAGCCTAAATACTATCGTACCGTGGGTGTCGACAAGGAGGAAAGATGCAACTCGTTAATTCTGGACTTGAAGGTTCGGAGGTTCGGAGGAGAAGGAAAAACATGTGCCGGCAAGGAATTCCACAACTTGGAAGTCCTCGGGACAAAAGAGCGGGCATAACAAGATCTATATCTGGTGACCTGGACAGTAAAAGGGTGCATTCGCTCTGTTCCCCTGGTAGATCTGTTGGGGGCACCAGTTGGAGGAACTATGGAAGAAAGCTCCTCTGAGCAGTGCCCTTGCAGATATCTATAAAAAAAGAGAGAGAGGTCACCAACGGCACGTCGGTGGGCAAGGGATGGCAGCCTTTGGGTGATGGTAGGGTCACCGATGAGACGTATAGCTCTCTTCTGAATGGAGTCCAGGATAGCGAGTGTAGAAGCGGCACCCCAGATGTGGGAGCAGTATTTGAGGTTTGGCCTTATTTGTGAAGTATATAAGGTATAGAGATTAGCTGGTGAAAAGTATTTGCGAGCCCGGAAGAGGAAACCTAATTTCTTAGCAGCCGCTTCTGCAATTGATGTGACATGTTGCTGCCAATTGAGATTTCGATCCACAGAAATGCCAACAAGTGAAAAGGACTCATTACTTTGAATAACTTGGTTGTTCATTGTGATGGGTCTAGGGCTGTTGTATCTCTTATGAGATAGAAAGCAAGGCTGAGATTTGGTGGAGTTGAATTGTACAACATTTTTACTTTCCCAGTCTAATATTTTTTGAAGATCCTCAGAGACAGAGACATTATACATTATGCTTTTGAAGCAGCAATAGCAAAATAAAATTGTAAAAAAAAAGAACTAGACATGCACGTCCATCTGTTGCGTTTTGTTACATATACATACATATACAAGGGCTGGCATATTACATTTTACCGAGTCTAACTAATCGAACTCCAATCTTATAATATCTATATGATTTTTTCTTAATCTAATTCAGTTAGGGATTGGGGATATTTGGTTTACTGGGACACTCTTATCTCAACCACGGGATGTATCGTGTATTTTATTGCCATTAAAAGATGAACACCACGTTAAGGTAAGGGTAACATTAGGAAAAGTTTATTTACAATGTTCTAAACGAAGTTAAATTCTATTTAACATTAAATGAGCTTAAACCTAAACCCATTTATACTAGAATCATTTAATCTCATCGTCATTTTCATATTATTGGATCCTTAATTTTATTAATAGTCTCTTACATGACGTAAATGCATGAGAATATTTCAGCCATTACCAGTTGATATATTAAAATATAGTGATAGTAATAGTGGCAGTAGTAATATATATTTGTAATTTAATTTTACAATGCACCTTACAAAAAAGTCCCAGCTTGTGTTTGCAGAAGACATAATTTTAAGGTTACATTTTCAAACAAACGTCTAAATATCATTGAATTGTCACTTTCCATTTTGCGGCTCGAGCGCCCTTAAAACGACCAGTCTCTCCACCAATGTTTCCCCACACGCTTCCCAAACTAGTTTTCACCATTTGTGGAACTCTCCACTTTTTAATTTCCAATAACATATTGAAGATATTTTTTATTTGGTCTCTTATGTTTCAGGTTCCGACATGTAGTACTGACGACAGTTTGCGTAGCTTTGGAGCACTTTTAAGGTGAGTTGGCCAAAGGATACAAATAATAAACTGCAATCTTCCACGAAGGTAATTTTTAGTAAATTTTTGAAGGATTGATAAGGGTGAAATTAGTAAATTTTAAGAATTTATGTTATTGAAGATTGGCTAATTTCCTGATCATTCCTGTCTGGTGGATAAAATTATTAGCGTTGTTTTGAATGACTGAATAAGGCAGTACTTTTCATTGTGCACACTCTGTCGATGACTACCTGTTTTTTGCATGCCGTTAACCGTAAGCTGTTTATGAATGTTGCTGAGAGTCCCTTGCAATAGGGGTGGCAAGTCGAAACCCATCGATAATTTAATTTTGTGTTCTTTCAAAATTTAAATTTGGTGACGTTCAGTTAAGTAAGGCATTATGATGAACAATTATATTGAAAAAAACTTACCATTAACTTATTTTGTTGCTTAGCGCTCCAAAGTTAAGCGTTATTACTTTATTGTGGCAGGAAATAATGGTTCAATTTGACACAAAAATTTCTGGGTTATTTTTAATGTTAAATTAAATAAAAGTTGTTTACTACACTTTCATATCGGTCTTTATCAAAAATGCAAATTTCAAATGGAATGACCAATTTTTGGAAAATTATTAAATAGAACGGTACTATTTGTTTGGGCGGCCGCAAATTACCTAAATTTTAGTAAAACCCCATCGTGGTATCTCTATCCGTTCTTGATCAATACCAGAAAATGTTAAAAATGTGCATATCGCAATCGGATCAAGTTACCTTAGCATTAAAAATCACATAGCCACGGTAACTGCTAAATTTAAATGATGATTGACTAAAAATTCTAAAATGATAAAAATGAAATGAAAGAAATCTATGAACATAAATTATATTTATGTTTTTGTTTTTAAAACAACCAAAAGTATTTTGTTTTTATGGGAAATAAATAAGGTGGTTTTGTATAACTTGACATGTACTTAAAAATGGTCAACAAAAAAGTAGGATTGCCATTAAAAACTATATACGTCATATCTCCAATTTGGGACACACTATCTAATATTTTTCAAAGATCGCAACTCAAAATATAAATCGACATGTCGGAGCAGTTTTGACAAAAAAGCTGTATTCGATTAACTGCATTTATTTTGAGTTACAAACTAGCACTTTGCAATATGTCTAAAGCTTGGCGGTTCAAACCAAAATCTATTTTTATCTAAAATCTAAACTTACCAAAACTCAAGCTATCTGGCGCCGTTGTTATGATTTTAACATTGAACTGACGATACTTACAACACTCGGTTGTATGTATTTTTTAAGAACGTTTGTTTCCTAAACAATACAGCAAGGATCTTTCACTAGGGAAAATATCTAATTCCACGTTATACAGCGAGAGTCAAAATAGTTTGTTAATTTCTAATAAGCGATACATTCATTACATAACATATAAACAAAAAATATATATGTATTAGAGAGTAAACATGGGAGTTTTACCTGTTAAATATTATATGTTAAATTCCCGCCTTCCTTATCCACGCATTCTTACAAACGACGTACGAAATCTGTCATAACTCGTTATAGCATATTCTAGGGAACGGCGTCAATTTCTTCTTGGGTGTTTGTTAACTTCCTTTAGATTTCTGAATACTTTTCTCTTTAAATAAGAACAAAGAAAGAAATCTGGGACAGTCATGTCGGGAGATCTCGCGGGCCAATGCAGATCACTGTTTCGAGAAATGAGTCTCTTTGGAAATACCTTTCGCAAGATCTCAATACTTTGTCTTGCAAGTATGACAGATGGTACCGTCTCCTTGGAAAAAGTAATTTCTTTCTACTTATTGGAGTTACGGTATAAGAAATGTCCGAAGCATATGTGTTTACCGTTCAGAACTGCCTGTCATTGTTTCATCATTTTCGTCAAAAATACGGGCCGATGATTATTCATGACGTTACAACACATCAAACGATCACTTTTGGATAATGTAAAGGTGTTTTATAAATTTTACTCGAGTTTTCTGTAGCTCAGTAGCAAACAGCTCAGTAGCTCTGTAAAGTAAAGTGAGCTTCGTCACTCATGAAGAAACGTTAGAAGATATGTGGTTGATTATGCTTTAACTCCCAAAAACTCCCAAAAAAATTTAGTACGGCATTGTTTATCACGTTCAGTTAACGTCTGAAGTAATGCTATTTTGTACAGATGGGATTTCGTCCTGTGTAAAATTCTTCGGTTACTCGTGGCAGATAAATATAACGCTGTCGTAGTCGTTTCAGTAATCAGTTCTTTATTTTCAGGATTGCATGCAGATAATCTCCTAACAGTTAATTTTATTTATTCAACTGACCCATTCTTTTTCCACTTACGCAATCAATGTGAAATTACATTTAGACTCGGAACATTACTGAAATAAAGTTGACGACGAAATAACCGCTGATCTACAATTAAGGAACTAAATTTTATACATTTGACAACAAAAAATATCTCCAAAGCCTTCTCTTTTGATTGTTATCATCGGTTTTTGCTACTGAAAAACACATATTTTTTTATTGCCTTTTAAAAATGAACAAATCATTTTGGCTCTTACTGTATAAATTCGGTAAAAATGCTACCCTGGAGCTTCTCAAAAAACTGGACAAGCTTGACTAGACAACCGGTTATATTTTGCTCGTCTGCCAGTTGTCTTTAGATAAAAATTGATCATGACTTAAAAAACATGTTTATAGGTCTTTGCTGCTCTAGAACTGATTAACGGAGAAACATATGGCTCAAGTAACTAGATAACACCATTAAAAGCATAGCACATACGCGCAGCTATTGTTGCCCGATAACATTATCGTCATCAGTTGTTGGTAACTTAAAAATCGTTCAATTTTTTACTGGCAAAGGAAGATTAGAAACATATTATGCAGTCTATGACTAACTCAAGAAACTCGTACACGTTGAGTGTTTCACCTGGGCTCAACCAGGTCGTTCAGAAAATACTTTTTTAAAACCAACCAGCTTCGATTAAAATAGAAGTGGACCATAACCCATATGGTATTTTACTTGTGTCTGACAAACTAGAGAGACTTTGGAGTACATACGAAGTGGTTCAACGTACTTTGTGAAAAATAAACTGAGAAACGCCAGGAAGTATATGGGATATCGATAAATAGAAACCGGTGTGGTATTGTCGCCCATGACTGGACAGAAAGATAGTTTGTAGCAGAAAAGAGTATTTTTCTTGACATCGACAAAGTAAGAGAAAGACTTGAAAGGCAAAGTGAAAAGTAACCTATAGAGTAACCTCTTGATGGCCAATTAGAAACAAAGGCTTTTGACTAGACACGAGTAAACTCTGTCCAGTCAGTGTTCATGTAGGAGCTGAAAATACACGGAAATAATTATTAATAGTAGGCAAATATATTGGGTACAGTGTTCTCTATGATCGATATATTGATTAAATGAAGAGAAACTTTGGATTAATCATATGTAAGGGTAATCCAGAAAGTGACGACCGATATATTTGGGCTACCTTGGAAAGTAGATAAAGGCTTACGTAACATAAAAAAAATGCGGGTACGTAGTTACAAATGAATCAAGGCAAAACAGGTTTAAAAATTTCAATGTTTTAGATGTTTTTACCATATGCGTTTTCCCCAAATAAAAGGAATTGTTTTTCCTTTATCTACAGTGGAGAGCAATTAAAAACAAACATCACTTAAGGTTTCGAATTCAAACTAAATAAAGCATGGTGGCACTTAAGGTCCAACCAATACTGGTGTCTCTGTATATTTGTTTAACACAACAATTACTAGTTAAATAATGTTGAATACTTGAGCAAAAAGTAAATAAGCGGAGCCCTACATTAAACCTAGAATACATTTGTTTACATTTTGCAACTTGTAATATATAGCCTCGGAGAAGATCTTACTACATACCAAAACTTAACTTTCTAAGTTTATAGGAAATTGAGTTATTTAAAATTTGAGTTTTCGTTTAAAAAAAATTTTCTCCATAAAATTACAAAGATATTTTAATAAAATTTGGTGGATATATTGCCTTAATAAATACGTTGCCACGTACTAAAATTCAACTGTCGAAGTTTACACAAAATTGAGTTATTCAAATTTGAAGGGTTTAATAAAAATTTACTACCATAACGCACTTGCTGCGTCTAGAACTTTTTTTATGTGCGCATAGTACACAAGACCGACGACAAAATGATTCCCTCAAATGGTGAAGCATGTATATTTAACCTGCTTAAAAAGATAACCACAGCCTAAATATATAGTTTTACAATAACCACAGACTTCAAAACTATATTTTTTATCAAGCGATGGGCTGCAGTGAGTTATGAACCCAGGCCCTCTACAAAGCAAGATAATGATGAGATTAATAAGCTTCCTTTACCATTTAAGAATATTCCATAATGCTCTGAACTTCGTATTAATAATATTAATTTCAAAAAGTAGTATAATGCTTTAAGAATCCAGAAACAGCTATTGCAAAAAATCAAGGGACGTTTTTAAAAAAATATATCAAAAACAAACTACACTTATTTAAATAGGAATAATTTAATATAAATGACATTTATAAATAAACGAAGCCTATTTGAAATTTTTAATTGAATACAAGTTTTTAAATTGTTTTTCGTTTCCTATCTTCTTTCGTCATTAAATTTCGCGAGGCAATTATTTGCCTTATTACGGTTTCTCTTTAAAATAATAAAAAAAAGTAATATGGCCGTAAATTAAAATTTTAATTTCAGTCTTAACGCGCTTGCTAAAAAATTAAATCAGACACACTACAATTGATTGTGCAATAGCAAGTTAGATATTTGAAAAACCCTAAAAATAGGCTGTTGAATTTTTATAGGTATACTAAAACCGATTGCAACACTAAAAAGCAATCTTGATAGTCATTGCATCTTGTCAGAAGTTATGCAAAAAAGAACTACTTGAATTGTACAAGTTTTTACCTATGAATTAGGCCTTCTTATTTCTCACCGGTTACCAAAGTGGATGGATATTGCTGCCTTGTTTTTGTTAAAACTGCCTCCTCTTCCATATTTAAATCAGTCTTTAGCATTGAAAAAAGCGTGGGTAAAAACAAAAAAGTTCGGGACGCAGCAAGTGCGTTATGGTAGTGAATTTTCATTAAATGCTTCAAATTTGAATAACTAAATTTTATACAAACTTAGAAAGTTGAATTTTGGTACGTAGTAAGGTCTTTCCCAAGACAACATTTCATTAAAATAGTCTTGTAATTTTCGGAAAAAATGTTTTTTGAAAGAAAACTCAAAATTTTCCCGGAAAACCTTGTCCGATTTTCCTGGCTAACGAACTCATCCAATCCATTAATAAAAGAAAGGCACTTGCCGAGTTTCATCCAAATCGGTTGATTATTATTTGAATTATCAGTTGGATACATATATATATATATATATATATATATATATATATATATATATATCCTAGTTCGCGCTCATTTGAAATTTTTCTTGCAAAGTCTCACCATCGAGACCTCTCTATTAGTGAATTTTTTTAAATAAAAATTCATTAAAAACTATACATAGTATTCATCAGAAAAGCTGTTTTTGCGACCATTTGAATTTAATAAAATGTAAAATGGCAAGAGAGGGACAGGAGTTTGCTCAGGCTGGTATCATCATAGGAAAAGAAGACAAGTGAGCGCTGTCATACATATACCGGTCCAAGGATATACAATTATCTACCACCTGAAATCGGAAATATTAAGAGGTATGGGAATAGGTTTGAAAAATTGGCAAAAAACTGCCTCGACTAAAATAATAAGTACACTTGGAGAACCCAAATCACCACAATACTTATAATAAAACTTGACGATCGTTTCACTAAACAAGCCAGCAACATTTTGATCCTTTAATAACACTAACGTTATCCTCTAATAACGGTTTATTTAATGTGTTGTGGTGATTTGGGTTCTCCAAATGTACTTATCAGTGCTCATCACAGGTTCCAATATTTGCTTAGTCGATTAAAATTGGTGAGTTTAATGAATCCTGGAAAATCTTGAAGTGTGAAATGAGCTTTGTGGTGGGTGGCTGCTTTGTTTTTTGCTTTTAGATGTGTGACGTGGAAATGTGGTGGTGATTGTATTGGCGCTAGAAAAGAGTATGTAAGTAGAATGAGAAATTATTGGAAGCAAATATTTCGGACAAGACTTTTAAGGAACGGATATCACGAATCAATCGAATTGTATCCCATAATTTGTCAGAATGGTGCTCACAAACTATGCCTATGATGTGAGTATCTCTGTTAATCCATTGTAAATATCAGAGAGAATCTGAAACTGTATCTTTGCCTGTATTTTTGGCGAATAAACTGTAATAATTATATTTATTTGAGGGGCAGTGGCAACAAAATCAGTAAAATTATTGTCAATCTGCAGAGGGGTGGGTAACTTGTGTTTTAGTTATTTCTAAGGTAACAGTAGGCGAATATGATTTTTTAACTAGAACTTCGAAAACAACTATCTAACAAGCCCTGTTTGGATTATGGGGCGACATTATTCGATTGCTATCTGTTTTTTTGTCTGTCAAATTACATCCATATATATGTTTTTACGTTTAATGTAATTGTTTTTTTAGTATTGGGTTACCTCTATAGATTTTATGAGGATCCTTACGATTTTGGTATTACCCACTCATGTTTATTATACCTACTCGAGGGCATTACTTTCAACTAAACGAGTTTTTATACATTTTCTAAAAATCTCAATAAAAAGAAGATTTTACGTTTGTTTTGAAGAACCCAAATTGTTTAAGATAATTTTCCACTCACTACAAATGCATACTTGAAGATATCGAAATTGTGTTTTAGTGGGTCGTATAAAAAATATTTATTTATTTTACTATTATCCATAATATTACGAGAATATATATTTTTTCATTTATAGCTATTTATTTGATCAATTTTTAAGTGGAAGTAATTCAATCAATAATCGATTTAATGGCTATGCCAGTGTCTTTTGTGGTTTGATAATGGCGAAATATAGGAAATTAAAAGTTTTATTATTAATTCACAAAAGATACAAACGAAATTAATGATTAATTTTCAATATTAATGTTTTCGAAAACGAGCCTTTGACTACTATCGATAGTAAATTTAATAAAACAGCAGAACCATTACATAATATTAGCTAAAAAAATTACGACAATACCTAAACTAAGAACAATATAAATTTTTAAATTGTTTTCCGTCATCACTTATGCATAAATGTATTCTGCGATGAGCACTATTAACTGCTGCTGAGATTTATTCTCTTAGCAGGCTTACTGTGGCATACTTAATGCGTTGAGTCATATCATCTTTTATTGTAGGACGATTTTGGAAAACCATATCTTCTATTGTTTGCAATAAAAAAAAGTCAAGCAGAGTCAAATCAGTGATCTTGGTGGCCATGGACCTAAAGACTCTCTTCCAATCCACTGATTGGAAATAGTATGTGATCATGAAAAATTTATGAAAAATAAGCATGGGTATTCGTCATACTGGAACGACATTGGTCTTCGAGTTTCCAACCAAACATCTTCCGAAAATTGTGGTACTTCAGTTCTCAAGGAATTTAAGTATGCTTTACCATTTAAATTGTCGTCAGTAATAAATATTTCAATAATCATATTGCCCAAAATGCGACACAAAACATTTACATTCCATTTATTTTAATGATCAACTTCTCAGATCCGATGAGGATTTTCTGGAGACCAGTAATTCATATTATACAAATTTATCTGCCAGTCACTCAAAAATTTACCTCCCATCAGTCCAGTATACATTATTTAAGAAATTAGGATCTTCGCGGCACATATCGTTTAAACCAAATGCAATGATTTACTCTATGATCAAAATCGGTATCCAACACAAGATGGCATGGGTGTAATTATTATCTCTTAAGATGCGATGAATTGATGAGTTAGGTAGTCATGGACAATACTTCTCTAGCGCCACTGTAAGGGTTAGTTTTTGCATAACAAGTGCATTTATCAGATTAGCCTCATTTCAATCTGCACGTTTCACCGCACTTTATTTTTACAAGCTTAAGCACATCCCGTTTCACCTAATCAAGGTGCCAAACGTTTGAATGCTTTTTTTGCTGAAGGATCTTCTTTAGAGATACTTAATTGAAACACTGAAAATACACTGCACACATTTCGATTGCTGCTTCATGAGAAAACGCAGTTTTATCATTCAAATGTTTAAAAATATACAGTAGTAATAACTGTGGCTCGAATTTTTTTTCCCTGACACAAATAACAATAAAAACACTTGGACAACCCAAATCACCACAACACATTTTTAAAAGACCTGATGATCTTTTCACTAACCAAGTTAGCTTCATCAGAGGATGAAAAATTATACACGTTTGACGACTACAATTGTATTTATATTCGATGCAGGTACCCGGCCTTAAACGCATGGGGATGGTTCAAGCAAACTATATTTCACTGTTTGCTTACCGAAAAGTCCCTCTATTCGACTTCCGTTATCATTATTCCCAAGTTTTTCTCAGAATCTTTTGTAACGTGGTCGATTAATAAACTATACATGGGCGGAGTTGCTGAATTAATAAAACATTTATTATTACTATATTTAGTGATATATGTCACTTCGAAAGCGTTTAGCTTTACTGGTTGTCTAATATTTTAAATTAATTTTAGGTTCTCTTTATCTATGATAATTATCCCAAATATGTCGGGCGACGCATGATTTATCTATAGTACCGTCACTAAATTACACTAAATCTTCTGTAAATCTAATTTAAATAGATCTTTTAGT
This sequence comes from Tillus elongatus, assembly GCA_964006375.1. Taxonomy (NCBI): domain Eukaryota; kingdom Metazoa; phylum Arthropoda; class Insecta; order Coleoptera; family Cleridae; genus Tillus; species Tillus elongatus. The sequence continues at coordinate 65,907,159 of OZ023265.1, forward strand.
TTGCCCAACGTATTTAAGATCACAATCTTTACAAAATTTCTTCATAGATCCCTGACATTTTAGTGGTACTATCCTTGTCTCTTGGGTCATCTAGCAAATTTTTTGAAGTATTTTTGTCAAAAACGTTAGCTGCATATTGGCTTTTAAAAAAAGCTATCTAGACCCGTTGTGATTCGCGGTTCACATGGTAGGCAAACAAAGTTTTCTCTGCTCTCTCTTTTCTAAGGTCGTTGGTTCCGCTAACATTTTCTTTGTTTACTGTTGGTTAATTATTTTTTCCACTAGGCAAGCAGTCTATCCGCTATATTTAGCTAGGTTCTAAATATACCCCAATTCTTTGCTATATCTATTTTTAATCTTTCATCTTGTTTTGACGCTAACTTGGTTAGTGAAACATTTTTTATTCATTTTAGGTTCTTTTTATCTACGTGGTGATAATAATCCCAATTATGTTGGAACACGCATGATCGATCTGCAGCACCGTAGCTTAGTTGTGCTAAATGTTCTTTAAATCGAATTTCAATAGATATTTTAGTTTGCCCGACGTATTTAAGATCACAATCTTTACAACTTACTTAATAGATCCTGACATTTTAGTGGTACTATCCCTGTCTTTTCGGTTACCTAGCAAAATTTTAATGTATTTTTTGTCGAAACTGTTAGTTGCCAATGATTTTCTTAAAAATGACCCCCATTACTCGAAGTTCAAATGGTAAGCAGACAAAGTTAAAGGTCGTTGGTTCCGCTGATATTTTCTTAGTTTTCTGTTTGTTTACAAATTTCTCCACTAGGCAAGCAGTGTATCGGTTATATTTAGCTACGTTTTTAATATACCCTAATTCTTTGCCATACCTATTTTTAATTTTTAATCCTCTGATGATGCTAACTTGGTTAGAAAAACGATGGTCATGTCTTTTAAAAATGTGCTGTGGTGATTTGGTTCTCCAAGTCTACGTAATTGTTATTATTTTGATAAAAAAACCTTAAACGACATTTACACGTGACAAATGTTGTTCTGGGTTGTTTTGGGTTCTACCCAGAGTTAGAACGTTAGAACTGTATTTGGTTGCGTCTAGTCCTGGCTTTCTAAACAACTGACACAAATACTTTGATGTTTAAAAGCCGTTTAACGATTACGCGGTGTCAAATAATAACATCTAGAAAAGTCGCTAATCAAATGTTATATTAGCAAAAACTCGCTGAATATAATTATTATCCAACAATACATTCATTGGTGTTTAAATAAATTATAAACGTAACGATACCCAACCATATATGTTGGTTATTAAAATAACACAACACAGATTGTTCAAGTTTTTGCTTAACCACTTTGTTTAAAATACGTATTCCTTTTTACATAACTACTACGAACAAAAGAGTTTACCCGTATAATTAAATTTCTAAGAATATATGCTTATAACTTGAACAATGGTGTTGCCATTGCATAACCATATTGCATGTGAATTAGTTAATCATTTGTAATAAAAAATGTATGTTATTGCAATTCAATTTTGGTTACAATTATATGATAAATGTTCTTTCTCAACTTTGGTTCTTCTTCACTTAAAACGACATAGAATTATCAACTAATTAAAAAAGGTATGTAACTTTTCTGTTGTTAGACCATTCGCCTAAAAAAATATTTACTGGGATGGTTTAGGTTCACCAGGCGCCAACAGCTGAGTTTAAGCGCTCATCTGCTGACTACCGATATATTGCAGCGGTTGAAGACCGATGAACTCACTGTTGACTTCAAGCACTATTTTGTAACGTTTGTATGTCAACCCGCTTTGACAAAACAGCGACAGTTGAGTTTTATCAGAAACTCAACAGACCTGGTGAACTCAACATTGACACAACCAGCGCCGGCCTTAACCACCCAGACGCCCCGGGCGAGTCAATCATTTGGCGCCCTTTATTATATGATAATGATATAATACTTATGTATAATTATATATTAAAATAATAAAAGTTAATTGGGTAGCACATTTGTTTTAAATTTAAGATAACTCTAAGCCTCTCTGGCAGTTGGCTGAACTCGAAACATGTTAAAACTTTACTTTTCTAGCTTTTTTGTCAGCAAATTCTCTAATAAGACAAGCAAAATCTCGTTTTTCTGCAACTTGATTTTCCATGGACAGTGAGGCCAAACTGGTCAATCTGGTCTGAGACATTGTAGACTGCAAGTAGGTTTTTATCAATTTCAGTTTGGAAAAACTGCGTTCACCACTTGCAACAGTCACTGGTATCGTTAATAGAATACGCAACGATATCCAGGTGTTGGGATATAATTCTTGAAGGTTATGCTTCTTGATAAAGTTGAAGGCTTCAATATGCGTTGCTTGATTGTCTTCAAGGTAATGCTGCAGGCCTAAAATTTCATCGCACAACAAATTGCCATCGATATCCGATTTAAAGTTGACAGTTAGCTGTTCCTGTAATTCGGCATCATGTTTTAATATTCGTTCTTATTTTGATTCTTTTTTATGTTAAACAAGAAACTCCACGTCGTAGAAAAATCTTGCATCTGTTCAAATCTTTCTTTTATAGATATAAGCACGGTATCCAAAAAAGCATTAAAAGATTCGCGGCGCCCCTGTGCTCCGGCGCCCCCCACCCCCTCCCCCTAAAGCCGACGCTGGACACAACTATTCAACTATTGGCATCTGGTGAACTTAGCCAATGTCTTATGAAACAGTGTATGAAAGGTAAGGCCCTTTGTGCTTCCAAGACATCACGAACTTTATTGATTTGCTACAAAGTAGCTCTAATATGATATTGTGGGGGCCGATACTTGTTGTAAATCCATTTTCAACTTAGATAAAGAATAAATTTGATTCAAATTAATCAAGTCATTTATTAAATGAGAATTATCAATTTAACGATGATTTCGACATTCTCAAATTACCTGCAAAAGCACATAGTGAGATATAAGACAGGAGTCGCCATCTCGTTGCGGAACCAAGTAGTTTGTTGTCACGACAGCTCCCAATAACACAAAATGTTGTAAAATAGAGACTAAGCACAACCAACAAACAATCTTGTAACTTCACAAGTATACTTGGAGAACCCAAATCACCACAACACATTTAAAAAAAGACCTGGCGATCGTTTCACTAACCAAGTTGGCGTCATCAGAGGATGAAAAATTCTAACTATTTTAAAAACTAACATCACCTTATATACCGGATCTTAGGTAAAGGGACCGAACTGAGATGGGAGAATAAACGCAGGCAAATTCTGCAGTGTATTGTATTTTTATTGCGGGACGAGGTCTGCACTGTCCACACTAACTTATCTAAAATGTGTCCATCTGTAGTAATTTTGGAAAGGTTCAACGACACCTAAATTAACATAGTTTACTTTGTCGGAAACTATCTGTATTATTATGTTATCTCTAGGACGTGTTAAAAACGTGGGAATTTTTATTTAGCGAAGCAATCGATCAGGTGGCTCGTAATCGGCGGTGGTGCCACGTTCATACAATTTTTGTTGTAACTATATTTCGCAATATATATATACTTTCTTCTAAGGAGTCTAACATTTTTTATTAGTTTCAGATTATCCTTATTAACGTGATGATTATTATCCCAAATATGTCGAGCGACAGTAGATCTATCTATAGTACCGTAACGTAATTGGTATAAGTGTTTTTTGAATATAACTCCAATCGATCTTTTTGTTTGCCGGACGTACTTAAGATTACAATCTCTACAACTTATTTCATAAATTCCCGACATTTTGTCCGTGCTATCCTTGTCTTTTGGGTTACCTAGCAAGTTTTTTAAGGTATTTTTTGTCGAAAATGTTAGTTGCAAGTTGACTTTTTTAAAACCATTAGAACCGTAGACTGGTTTCGCTCTCATTAGAGCTCGTCAGTACGGTATGCTAATTGAAGCGATAAAACACCTATAAAGTAATACGGCTATGGTAGCCAACCTTACAGCACATAGCCGTATTACTTTATAGGTGTTTTCTTGCTGCAATTAGTATACCGTACTGACGAGCTTTAATTAGAGCGAAACTGGTCTACGGTTCTAATTGTGGTGAGAATACATCTAGCGTTACTAGGTACAAAAAGTTTTAATTAAATTTGTGCGTATTGGTAGAAATTAACAATAAAAAATATAGAGGAAATTTACTAAACGCTCAAATTGACCAAACCAGCAATAGCTCATTATTAAACATGTTTAAACGAAATAACAATTAAGCGATGAGAGTTTACAGACCTGCAGTATATCATAAACGCCCTCATAAAAACAGGTAGTTCCGGGCGGGTTTCACCACTATACCGCTATTAGTACCTAAGATGACAGAAACGTATCAATTATTAGAAATGTTCATTCAACACGAAGTATATATTTGGAATTTTAAAATCTCTTTTGTTCTGCATTCGACACAGCTGAGAACTTCAGCGAAACTGCAGTCATACATACAATATAAAATTCTATAAATTAATTTGTTTGTTTATCTACCGATAAAGCATTGCCAAGTTTAGCTGCTCTAGAAAACAATGAAGATTCATAGCGAACTGGGGGTAATTTGACTCAAAAGGTGATCAATCTTAGACTAAAACGAGTTTTGCGATAAACGTTTTTATACAAGCTTTTAAAAAATTGAATGGCTATAATGAAGGGGGTTAATCTGTGTGAAATTTAAAGACAAAGGTTTATATAAACATAGCTTCATTTTTCCTTTATTTTTGGAAGACCAGGTGTGTTATTTTTTTTAACGTTGTATAGAATTTTCATGAAGAAGATTTTTGTAACAGAGGGATACAAGTTTTTTAATTTTTAAACTTTTTTCAACCGAGCGCAAATTAGAACCCCCTAAACCCCAGAACCCATGGCTAATTTGAAGAGTCAAATTGTTCCTTTGCAAATTGCAAATTTTCTTCTGTAAAATGCTAAATTTTTGAAACTTGTTAGTGTACCTGTTCGAACATGAACTCATATATTGCTATCAAACTTCAGAAGCAATGTTCCAAAATTCAGTTTTGTTGAATAATTGTATTCCTAGTTTTCCCGGAATTAAATTTAACAAAATTTAGAAAGTGCCGCGATATATATTTCTAGTCGTCAGGAAAGTACATTACTGTGCGGTATGAAGTTGAATAGAATGAACAAAGATGGATACATTAAATGATCTACTTGTCATTGGTGTTTCTAACACTCTCGTCGCCATCAATATCGTCGCCATATAGTCGTCAGCATAAAATTGTCTTTTTTTACATAATGTGTGTACTATATTTATATGTGCATTTTTTATATTTGAGAGTCATGAGTTTTAAAATGCCCCTAAGCAAAAAAGTCCCAAGAATTTAAATCAGGACATCTAGGAGGCCATGGTTGTGGTCCACCGTGACCCACCCATCGGATATTAAAGGTTCGATTCTCTTACTTCATTAGTGAAATGAGCTGATGTACCGTAATGCATGCAGCACATTTTGTTTCTAATTAAAATTGGCGCTTTTTCTAGCATTATGGGCCAATCCTCTTTAAGAAAGCGGCCATAATTTTGACCATTTAGTCTTGCTGGCGTGACGAAAAAAGGCCCAACTAAGTGATTTCTAACTATTGCAACCCAGACTGAGAATTGCTTTTCATGGTGTGATTACACAATTGCATGCGGATTTTCTGTGGCCTACAAATAAGTATTGTGGAAGCTTCTGATTGAGTTTTCTCATCTTTAAACATTATTTCGCGGTCAAACAAAGGTTTTGCACAAACCCCCCTAAAAATCATTTACAGAAATTGTTTCGCAAAGGAAAGTCTCGGAGAAGTAACGCATCGACGCGTTGAGTTTGACATGGGTATAACAGAAAATCGTGAAAAATCCATCGAACTAAAACGTACGAGATATTCAAGTTATTTTCAATTTTTCTTATACTCACTTCTGCATTTTCGCCAATTGAAGTGTTTTTAGCGAATTTGCTTAAAACATTCACTAACGAGTAGATCCAGAAACTTGAGTTTTCAAAAAAACTTCTTCGAACGAGCGCGAACTAGGGCCCCTAAAACCTGTATCTAGGGTCAGTTTCAATTTTTATACATACATACATACATACACACACACACACACACACACACACACACACACACACACACATATATATATATATATATATATATATATATATATATATATATATATATATATATATATATATATATATATCACACTAACAACTCGATAAGTTCGTTATCCAGGAAAATCGGCCCAGGTTTTTCGGAAAGTGTTGTGTTTTTTTTAACAAAAAAATTATATCTCCGGAAATCACAAAGTAAGGACAACGTGTTTGTATTATAAAGAGTGTACCAAAATTTAGGTCTGTAAGTTTAAAGACAAAAAACTTATCGGCACAGGTTTTCCTCAAAACGTCAAAGTTGCGAGTTGAAACGTCAAAATTGGCAACATTTAGGCAAAGAATCTGAAACAAATACGGATTATGTAAAGAAAATGTCGCAAGTAGAATGTTCTGTAAACCCTAAAGTTTAAGCTTCAACCGTCATTGTCCTTCACTTTATTAAAATGTTTCCAGAAATTTCATTTCAAATAGACCCTTGCCCGGATGCTTTGGCGGTAGTTTAGTTAAGTTTATGGTTTAACGGTCTATATTTTTAGCTAATTTTGGCACAAAAAAATCGCTAATGAAGATACCGCGACTTTTGAATTTTAAAAATATTTCTTTAAATGAGCGCAAACACTAGGGCCCCAACACTCCATATCCGGGTTTAGTTTTAGTATTCGTCTGTTTACATATATACAGGGTGACGCATTTCTACGGTAAACCTCAATATAATTGTTATTATACAAGATACAAGAAAAAGTTGTATACGTTAATTATAGGGTGTCTTGAGTTGCATCTTTTAACATTATTTTGACAATCAGAGGTGGCCCATAAGTCGTTGGTGATACCTACAATTTTTTTCCAACATCCTTATATTATTGAATTTGAAATATGATGCATGTTTGTAAGAAAAAAATCAAGACGCAGTAAGTGCGTTTTGGTCGCGAATTTTCATTAAATGCTTCAAATTTCAATAACTCAATTTGCTATTAACCCAAGGTTTGTTGGCTAGGAAACCAGTTTTCATGGAAACATTTTAAGTTTATTTTCGGAAAATTTTTGTACCTTTTCAAACAATAAGTTATTTTGATAAAATATGGTACATTGTTTCTACTATATAGGTTATAGCGATGACCAGATAGATGCCTGCTTGCATTAGAAAGACATTTTCTATTAAAAACATTTTAATGAAAATTCACTTTGATAACTCACTAGCTGCGTCCAGACTTTTTTCTTTTCTGAGGTTGTTGTAGTTTGGATGGTACCATTTAATTTGCTGTTGAGCTTAAGAGTACCTATTTCCACCAATATTCTCTGTGTGTGTTTAAAAATGTTTATCTATCTGGTCTTCCTCTATTTGGGAAGCATTTTTGATACATTCGCCTAGCTTCCGGTGCGTTATTATCAGCGAGGCCATACATGTAATGACTTGACAACCCCACGGTAGTAAAAATAACCATTCTGCTTTAACGTGACAGCGTAAATATATATTAACAATCAAATAAAATACATACAATTTTACCTTACATACCCGAAAATAATAAAATACAAGGGGTATTTATTTGAGAGTCACAGCCTACTAAACCATTTTGATATCGGACGTTTAGCGATAATTTTATTGATCTTTTTACTGAAAAACAGATACAAAAAAAGTCAAGAGTCTTTTTTCATTACACAATGAAGTGCTATTGGGAAAATAGTTTTTGTTCAAAAAAGCAATACTATTTTTCATTAAAATATTCAAGGTCATATTCATAAGGGTGTCAATCCATAAATTTAAAAACTTTATTTCCTCTGAGTTTAGTAAAAATATCTAATCTAGTTTTCAACTTAAAAGAAACAAATCACAAAAAAGAACACCCGTATTTGAAAAATAAAGCGAAAACGGATCAAGGTTCATATAAACTCTTTTTTTTTAATATGCACAGGTTAACCTCCTCAATTGTTTATATCCATTTTGTATAATAATTTGTATTTGTTCATTATGTAATAAGTGTTAAGTCAAAATCAACTTACCACTACTGTATAATTAGGTCACTCACCTGAAACAGAAAAAAATAGTATTACTAAGGTTTTAGTACTGTTTGAATTACTAATATCATTAAATTATATTTATGCTGTTTACTAATCTGCATTTGATAATAATAATGTGTTCCTTGGGACTAAAATATGGGATTCATCAATTAACAACATGAAAAATATGCTGTTGATAGAAATTTAAAAAATAGGACTTCTCATTAAAATCGTCATTTTTTTCTTTTGTTTGTGTAAGTCATAATATAAAGAAGCGACTAAAAATACCTAAACGTAAGTAGAAAATTACATAATGTTCTTATTTTATTTTTAAAGAAAATACTTTTGAAAGCTTAAAGTTTGAGTATCACCTTAATCTACACGACAAAATACACATCTAAGTAAGACCTCCCGGCCACTTTGCCAAATCTGCGTCGAACTACTGGTTAGTGTGAAATGGATGTCTCCAGAAATAGAGGGGTTTTTGCTGGCCACACAGGATCAGGTCATTCTAACAAGAAATTACTTGAAGTATATAGTTGGAGGTTATTCCAAGATGACAAATGTAGATTTGAGTGTCAGGCGTCAGAGACTATCCAACCTGCCCTGCTTTTGCTGCAAGAGAGTACACAGAGAGGCACGACACAGTCGCGAAAATACTTAATCAATAACTAGCTCTGACAGTTGAACTTTTAAATCTTAGTAAGGTGCCCCATTGGAGATGTACTCCTAAGCTTGTTCTAGAGTACTCCCGATGCAGATTGTATTGAGATCAGATCGTGCTTATAGACCAACACGTTTCCTACAACAGGCCAGATATAATAATAGTAGATAAGTCCTGTAAACAAGTAGAGCTCATTGATGGAGCCATTCTGAATATCAATCATTTGGAAACAAAGTACAGCGGATCATCAAGTAGAGAGTCTTCGAAATGCAAGTGAAGAGGCAGTGGATGGCACATAGTGTCAGAGTGATCCCGATAGTCGTCATGTCGTTAACTGATGTGGTACCCAATAATTTTCTAGAAAAGATTAAGAGACTGAGCCTTGAAGAGCACTTTTACAAAACTGCGCAGAAAGCGGCAATCCTTTCAACTGCCTACATCACGCAAAGTTGGAAAATGAGAAAGTGACTCGTTGACCTTTACGGCCCGTTAACTTGGAAATGACCCTATCTGGGCCCCAACACTTTGGTATCTGAGATACCTGGGCTGACAAAATGTTCCCCTTTGCGGGGGTGTTAAAAAGTAGGTAATAATACTAACAATAATAATTGCAACAGCAATAATAATAATAATAATAATAAATAAAGAGGTTAAAAGGTACAAGCTGACAGAGGAACCCCCACCACCATATCACAAATATACACCAGAAAGTGTCAGGGGCAATAAAGAGGTTACCTTGTACTAGGGCCGCATTAAGTGAAGATTGGAACCTGTAATGAGCACTGATACGTACACTTGGAGAGTCTAAATCACCACAACACATTTTTTATGCTCCTGGTTAAATTAGTTTCTATAATTTCCATGTTGTTATTCAGCGTTGCCAAATTACCGTTTAATATGTCGATCCTTTTTTTTATGTACTCAAATTTTTTGTACAATTTCATAAATTTCTATTTTACTTTCTTAAATTTTTTGTGCTATATTTTCTTGCATGGTTTTGTTTTGCTGTGTTATTTCTTTTTGCATCGCTTTGTTGCTTTCCTGTTTCGTTGCATAGCTTGATTTTTTGTTTGTCTATTTTTTTGCATTATGAGTAAAACTTGTAGAACCTTGTTTATATCCACTTCTTTTTTCGTGGTTCTTGTTTCTTGTTTAGCTTCAGTTCTTGTACTTAAAGTGGCGTCTCCTGCATCTTGCGTTTCTATTGGCTGTCTAGTTTCCTACCCTGTACGCGTAATTATTCCTGTGGATTCTTCTCCTATCTGTGTGCTTTCTTGTTACTGTTCACTTTCTAGAACAGTGGTTGATTGTTTTTTATTTGTCTACTTTATTACCTGCTATGGCATTTGTAAATTTATTTAAATAAGCAGAAATCTGTTTTGACGAACACTAAAATACAAAGAAATATCCACTGAACATAAGCAGAAATAGGAAAAAATGTAGGTAGCGCGAATTTGGAGAACCCGAAACCAAGATGTTTCAATTATATATATATATATATATATATATATATATATATATATATATATATATATATATATATATATATATATATATATATATATATATATATATATATATATATATATATATAGGCTAAATAGCTCAGTTTGCGAGGTGAGTAACCTCTCGAATTGGAGTAGAAGGCCGCGGGTTCGAGTCCCGTATTCGGACAGTCGGGTCTTTTTCACTCGAATATGGAAAGGCCGGCTTCTGATGAGTGGTGTCCTTTGTCTGTATGTGTATCTAAGCTCCCCCCGCACAAATCAAAGACTTCTAGGTGCGAAGTTTGTCTACTGTGGTGTTATTATGCGTGTGTGTATCCGTGTATCCACACGATAACTCAAAAAGTTATTAACCGATCTCAATAAAACTCAGCAAGAATCTTGATTTGATTAATGGCTTGGATAGGTTCGTTAGCCAGCCCTAACAGACCAGTTTTTCTAAAAAAAATTGTATCTAAAAAAATAGCATAGTTATATTGATGCAATTTGTTGGATTATTGCCCCCGTAAATATCTTACCACAAACCAAAACTCAACTTTCTGGGTTTGTAGAAAATTGAGTTATGCAAATTCGAAGGTTTTAATTAACATTTGCTACCATAACCATTTGCTGCGTCCCAATCTTTTTTTAAATTTTAGTTTTGTTTCTAACGCCTGCATTATTTACACGGACCATACGGTAACAGCAAACAAACCTGACGTCACACGGATTCCAAAGCCACAAAACAGACTTTCTTTATCGACTTTTCAATCCCAAACGACAACAAACGATCAAAAGTACCCCGATTAGAGGACTAAGTACTCTGTTTTGAGATCTGGAAATAGGAAAAGTTATCATCGTACCACTGATCATGTCTGTGACAGGATTAACACTTCAGTCGTTCTTCGAACACCTCCAAACCCCTCAGATATCAACCAGCACACACACACAGACAGTCATCCAGAAACCCGTCATACTGAGCACATAAAATACAGTGCAAAAATCAATTTGCCAGTAAAAGGATTTGTCCTCGGTTCGTCACCAAACAAAATACCGGGGAAAACTCGATAACTACTACTACTACATAATAATAATATATCTATTGGTAAAAATTATACAATATGTCGTTTACTAGAGGTCAGAGATCTGTGATCTATACCAAAATTTGAATACTATAAAAGCCCCAACGATTGGATAATCACATTCCAAAATTACCAAGCTTCAGATTTTGACGAACACTAAACTAAACAACATTTTCAGCTCTTTTTTTCTCAATTTAATTGTTATTCACACTTGTATATCTTGAACTCTTCATTGCAATTTGTTGTCCATATGCTTTTCCTTAACAGCGCAAAGTTCTGCTAAAGCTGAAAATTATGAATAGACCCCAATATGACATTAGTTTAACCACAAATCAATCGAAAAATTCATAGAGTTATGGTTTCCCTATGGAATCACTACATTTATTTTATTCACTAACTGAGAATTATTGTATGTTTAAATAATTCAGTAATTTTTAGCAATCGTTTTTTCAGTTTGATATATTAAAGTCCCTACGATTGACACTGAAAGGAACCTTACGAAAATCCATTGTGTATAGGAGGTTCCAGTGCCAAAAGCTAACTGCACTAGACTACTGCTCAAGGGGCGCTTGCCTCACCTCCCCTGTTAATATGCAAGCTACTTTTTAACCCAAGAGACAGATAACTTCTACAACACAGTGAGCATATAAGTGGACATTAACGTTTTATTTTAAAGTGATACAGATTTTAACATCTCTAGTTCTTAGACGATAAGCGAAATAACCCATAAACAATGTCCTGAATACCTGATTACCATAATTTAGTTATTCACCGTGAATCATTAAACTTATATGTACATATTTTTTATTAACAATGTTTACTTCGTTAGCAAGATAAATATCAAGTGACCAGACATCGAAGAACTGCATGCACTAGTAACAAAGAAGAATTAAACCGCAGGCAAAAATGCGACCCCATAACATGATTAACCACATAATAAACTTTCCTTGAGCATGTATGTCTTTGGAAATCCCGCACAAAACAGGTATTTTTATCGGTATTTCGACAACCTGACTTTGAAACACCCTTCAACAAGAGACAAAGAATAACATCTCCTAGATTAGGGTACTGCAGAAAGCAGAAGATATGCAGAATAGGATACAAAGAATTGCTGCTGAGCTTCGTGTATCTTCCAGAGGACAACGGCATTACCAAGGACGGTTCAGGTCGCAGCACCAGGCTCCAGGTGACCGCCCGTTTCAGTTGATACGTCTTTGGTCGATGTTGCCACGTTTATCAAAAATTCTAAACTTTTAGGTAGTTCTTTATTTCGTATTTCTCCTAAGAAAACTACTTCTAGAGAACTGATTGTACTTATAAGTACAAAAACAAACTATTGTAATTACGACAACTCTAATACATGTGTATTTTTATATCCATCAAAAAATTTGCATATTACGCCAACCAGATTGTCAAATTTGTCTTAGAAAACTGCTAAAAACCACTCCAGTATGCATAAGCAAGAAGAAAAATGTTGTTACACAGCTCATAAACAAAGAAGAAGAAGACAACCTCGAAATCGACTCCGCTAATCCGCTAACACCTTAGAATAACGTACTTATTGTTTACTTTTTGCCTTTACTCTTCATGTAGTGCATGGAAAATTTGAGGTAAATGAAACTACATAATATCAGAGTAGTTTAAATTATACCTATAAACAGATGTTCAGTGTATATTATTAAAATTTTAATTTCAAAATTGTGTATTGTGTATATTTACTTATTTCATTTTCAAAAAGTATGGATACAGCAATAGTAAATACGTGCTAAAAAGAGTTTAGGTGCAGCAAGTGCGTTATGGTAACGAATTTTCATTAAAATATTGCAAATGGTATTAATCCAGTTTCCCATTAAACTAGAATATTCAGTTTTGATACATACTAAAATCTATATAAAAGTATCGCGGGAACTAAATTTAAAAAATAACACAATGAGCTTCACAGGCAACCGCAAATTTGTTTAAAAAACGATTTTTGTTATTTTGTTTGCAGGAATTGGTTCGTTTGAGTTGATTGAAACGCATCATCCAAGCGACTAATAAGGAAAAATACCTGTCACGTTTATAATTTGGCAGGTACATTCCTTTTGTAAATAAAAATAATATTTTCGGTAAATTTGCAGATTAGCACACTGGGGATTTTTTATATATAAAAAACAGAAACATGCTTTGATCTCCGTCTGAATGCACAAACCACAAGAAAATATTTCTGCAAACAGCCCCCAAGAAAGTTACAGGACCAGGAGTGAATAGGGGTGCTGGGCGGGGAAGAAGATCCTGTTTACATCGCCCAGAACCCATATATTCGCCGCAAGTCCCGCAACTTTCTTGGGGGTTGTTCCCAAGAAATTTTACTTGTTTATATTGTTCTTGTTTATTCATTGAGGGTGGTTGTAGGCGGGCAGAAGGGGAAAGATATTTCATCATTTTCAAAATCGGTGGATACAGCCACAGTCAATAAGTGTTGCAAAGGGTATGTGTGCAGCAAGTACACTATGGTAGAGAATTTTTGTTAAAATATTTCAAATCCGACAACCCAATTTCCCATTAAGCTAAATCTTCCATCTTGAACCATAGTAAAACCTATGTAAACGCAGCGTGGGTACTAAATTGAAGAAAAATAACATAATGAGCTCCGCGGTTAACAACAAATTGGTTGTAAAAAACCTTTTTTGTTGTTTTGTTTGTAAAAACTAGTTCGGGTGGGTTGACTAAGACAAAACCATCCAAGCAATTAATAAGGAAAAATAACCTGCCATAAATATTTATAATTTGGCAGGTACCCTCGCTTTGTAAATAATTAACTTTTTTTCTGGAAAACTTTTATGACTTAATGAAATTTGTAACACAATTTTTTTAAAGAGACTTGCAGTACTTACATATATCTCTACCAAATTAGAATTCCCTAGCTCCATATAAAATAGAACTTTCTTCAAGTAATCTGTAACTGGGACTTCTAAAACCGATCTCCAAGTTCGACTTAAATTTAAAGAATTAGTTTTAATAATATAACTTACTAATAGTGTACAATTCTTATGAAAATTGGCTACTAAAATCACCTTGTTGCGTCCCGAACATTTTTCAATATCAACAATAACGAAATGTCTACTGAAAATTATAATTTTAGACTCAAAGGTGACAAAGGTATACAAACGTATTAAACAAGAATGAAATCTTGTTTAAAACGTATGAAAAAAAAACCGATATATTCGTCGAGCGGCAATCGATCTCGGAACTTTCTGCATAGAAGACAAGCACCCTACCAATAAACCACCTGAGATACGTTAACTAAAGCTTTGCTTACATAATATTTGACGCCGGATTCATGCCCCGGGATATTTTATATTAAATTAAAAGTAAACGTAACAAATAATTACAGAATTAATAGAATAGTCACTTAAAACACATTCAACGACTGTTTAGATCTTAGATGACGTCTTATGTTTAGGTTTAAGAATAAAAGAACTGTTTTAAAATCATTTTTATAGAGACGTGACTTGATTTTGTTTACATTTCCACTATATTATGCTACACTTTCAGTCTAAAACTATATTTGGGGCTGTTCATTAGGCTACAAATATAGTGTATTTTAAAAATTGGTTGAATCCCCCAGTTAAAAACATCACTTGGCAAACTTTTAATTTATCATGTCGTCTGTCATTTGCGATATTTGTGGCTGAGATTGTTGGTTCGGGTAGTATGTTTTTGCCTGTTATTTATTTTGTTCGGTTACCGTTGATGTATGGTTTATACCTGTTGTATTAATCAATCTACGCATGACAGTTAACTACTCTATTCGCCAGCCTTTAAGACTTCAAACACTAAGTCGTTCCAAAGCATGTCTTACAGATTTTATTTTTAATTTGAAAAAAACACTAAATTTTGTAAATAAAATTACTTAAAATTCACAACATAGATTTACTTACACTATTTCTAACCACATGTAAAGTCTTATTCAAGTTAGTCTAATGCTTTCAAAAAAATGGCGTTTTCAAAAATATTTTTTTATATTTTTGCGGGAAAAAAATGTTCGTTGTAGCTGATATACGAACACGTCCGCGATGTGTCAAGTTTTGTTCAAGTACTTTTTGAGTTATCGCTCGGATATATATATATATATATATATATATATATATATATATATATATATATATATATATATATATATATATATATATATATATATATATATATATATATATATATATATATATACATATAAAAATTGAAACTGACCCTAGATATGTGTTCTAAGGGTCCTAGTTCCGGCTCATTTGAAAACATTTTTGTAGTCAATTTTTTTAAATAAAAATTCACTAAAAAGTCTAGTTCTATATATAATTTATTTGTTTGCTGTACTTTTTGTGATTTTTTATTAATTTACGTGGACTACAGGTTCTAACCGTCCTGGTTCATCATCAGCACGCTACTTTGATGAATCAGGACGCTTCGAAACTGCAGTCCACGTTAACCAATAAAAAATCACCAAAAGTACAGCAAACAAATAAAGTGTATATTTAAAAGTGATTACAGTGTAGTGCAACATTCCAAAAGGTATATATATATATATATATATATATATATATATATATATATATATATATATATATATAAACATAAAAATTCAAACGGACCTTGGATTTGGGTTCTAGCGACCATGATTTGAAATTTAAAACCATTATCCTTAATGAAAATTCACTAAAAAAAAATTAAAAAATGTTAGTTTCAACTTACCGTGTTTGACCAGCGACAAACTAACTCGGTAACAACAGATTCCCACAATGTAAACACGAAAATCCACAATATAAAAATAGTGTCAAAATGCATATAAGGTGGTAAACTTTATCTATCAACAGTCGGCTTATCTAAAACTAGTTGGCCCCTAATATGCAGTATTACCAAAAATTTTACTGGTGGTTATAGCTACCAGCACCTTTCTGCCTTCATTCACCCTACTTGGTATCTCATCATCTATTCTACCGTCGTTTGAAAATAGCCTTCCTAAATATCTACATTGCTTGACTTTCTCTACTAGATTACCATTTATCAAGGAACTGCAATTACTCGTTCTACCCTCTTTATCAAACACCATAACATTAGTATTCTCTGTGTTTACACGTATCTCGCAGTTATTACGATAATCAACTCAGTTTGTAAATCGTAGATGAAACTTTAAAAAAAATTACCAAACAAAAATTGAAGTTAAATTTGCCACAATATGTTAATTATATAATTTACCCTTTTCGTCAAGCATTGCTATGAGATTTATTTTTGCCTTTAAGCACTGACAAAAATGTGGCAACATCGCATGATATCATGGCTTCCTCTGCATGTTTTCACAGTCATCCTCAAGCATCAGAAACGTTGCATATTATATATACAAGGCAACAACTTTGTCTGCAACATGCAAGGCACTTCATGGAAAGAAGACCAGAAGTGACAGGAAACGAGGCGTTCATCTTACATAACTACTAAACAGTAATTACAATATAAATATACAACCTCGTGTGAAAAACTTGCCGCACTCGAGCTATGTTTAGACTTAAATGTCTTGAGAACGAGAATTGCAATGATAATTCTAGTATATCAGGAAAGTAGATATTACAAGATAGGTAGGCAGGTATTCTACTTCTGCTGGGAGTATATTATCTTGTCTAGTTTTGTGTTTGTACTAACGAAGATAAACAGTCGCTAAGATAAGATACATAAAATGATCTGGTGTAATAATAATGTAATAATAGCTGGCAGCTTTTGTATACTATTACCCACTTTAAAGATATTAACATTACGGTTTAAAAAGCCTCGCATTTTGAAACTGAAGTAATTTTCAGTTAACTTACAAGCAGTTTTTCATTCATTTATTCAATTAATAATAATAAAGGAAGATTCACCAAGAATTAGAATTCCGAAACTGCAGGCACAAAAAATAAAAATATGTCTGCTCAACCCAATATGCCGTATACACATGTTGCTGGTTACAGGTGTTCAAAGTTGTAATTTTTTTTTAAAAATGTTATGGTATCAAGTTAAAAATTGGCAGCTTTTTAGTGAATTTTCTAAAAAAAAATTCACTAATGAGGAGATCCCGACTTTTGAATTTTGAAAAAATTTCTTCAAATGAGCGCTAATTAGGCCCCCCAGAACACATATCCGGGGCCAGTTTATATGTTATATATATATATATATATATATATATATATATATATATATATATATATATATATATATATATATATATATATATATATATGTATGTATGTATCACCCGATAACTAAAAAAATAATGGGCCGCTTTTGATTAAATTTAGTGAATAAACTCCTTTTGCAAATGGCTTGGATAAGTTCGTTAGTCAGGAAAATCTGCCCAGGTTTTCCCGAAAAATTATGTGTTTTATTTCGAAAAAAATATATATCTCCGGAATTAACTAAGTAAGGACAACCAAATTTAAAACGCGGGTTTATATCCTTATAGGTAAGTTACCTAGCAAAATTTAGCTATGTAGGTCAAAAGATAAACAAGTTATAGGCATTTAAAGAAAAATAAATTGGGGTTTTCCTCAAAACGTCAAAGTTGCGATTTAAAACGTCAAAATCGGCAACATTTAGGTAAATAACTTGAATCTAATACGGGCTATGGAAATCAAATGTCTCAATAACGATGTTTTACAAACCCTGAAGTCTTAGTTTCAACCGCCATTGTCCTTCATTTTACTAAAATGTTTCCAGAAAATTCATTTCAAATAGACCCTTTCTCTGATGCTTGGCAGTAGCCTTAGCTATAGAGTTTATCGTTTAATGGTATATAATTTTTGTCAAATTTTCGTAAAAAATCAATAAAGCTCATTATATCCGTTATTATACAAGATATGAAAAAAATGTGGATATATTAATTATAGGGTGTCTTGAGCTACATCTTAAAAAAATATTTCTACAATCACAGGCTGGCCCATAAGTCGTTGGTGATACAAATTTTCTTTTCTTTTTTTTAATCAAACACGTCTTATGTTATTGAATTTTTGCATTTTCCATCGAAATATAATGCATGTTTGTAAGAAAAGAAATTCTGGATGCAGCAAGTGCATTATGGTAGCGAATTTAGATCAAATGCTTCATATTTGAATAGCCCAATTTGCTATTAACCTATAAGGTTGACCAAGAAACGAGTTTTTCCGGGAACACTTTAAGTTTACTTTTGGAAATTTTTGTACATTTTTACACAATAAAGTTATTTTTATGAAACATGGCACATTAATTTTACTATATAGGTTATACTGGTAACCAAATTTGGTGCCTGCTTTCTTAAAAAAAACACACACATTATTGCTATTAAAAATATTTTTATGAAAATTCACTACCATAAGACACTTGCTGCGTCCCGAGTTTTTACTTTTGGCATGACAAATAAGAGTTTGCAACCGATTTTGATATGCTCATAGAGGGGGCTAGTTATACCCCATTGGTTATACCTTTGGATAATCAGGCATATTTTGTTGCCAGTAAAATTATAGCCAAAATGAATCCAAAATTTGAAGGAGCGTGCTTCTTTAAATTACCATGTGACTCGTTTTTCATTCTCACATCTCAATCATGTTTCGAAATATTTACTCTCAGTTTCAATGCATTTCGTTTGTATGCCATTTTTAATCCCTAACACACGAGCACAAAGTTGGCGTGTTAAATTATCTGCTGCCAATATTTTGGTTGCTTTTATAGGCTCGTGTCAATTTAATTACTGTAGCAAAATAAATAGGTATATATTGAACAAAAAATGCCAGGCTATGATTTTTCTAACAACGTGATGTGAGACATGATTTGTGTTTTTGTGCCAACAAATTTTAATGGACTCACTGCAGTCTTGAGCTATTTACAATAATACCCAAATCGAAGGCAACCCAATCATAAACCTTTTAGAAATATGTACAACCGCTTAGGCGAAACAGGTTCTTTACGTCCTGAATGTCATAATAGAGAAACAAAATCTGAAGTTAACTGGTCCCCTAAATCTGAACTGATAGTAACCTTTTTGTATTTGCTGATTTTGACGTACAGGAAAAAAGGCCACGTTTCATCTAAAATGACTGATTCCAGAATTGAAACAACGAAGTGTTGATACTTGTGAAGAACTTTCACGGAGGAATAAACCAACAGCTGTCTTTCTCTCAGGAAATATGACTGAAGCCGATTCCTGGGTGTACTATCATGAACCTAAAATCAAGAAAGTGAGCAAGTAATGGTGTCATACGTTTTCGCTAGATCCCAAAAATTTCGCACACGACTCTCGCCAGGAAAGGTTATCTAAACCTTTTTTTATCCAAAAGGGCGATTTTGGAGGAATACATTCGTAGGGTTACTGTTACCAGTGCTACATACCTAGAGCTTCTGAAGAACCGCCTGAAGCCGGTCATCAGAACCAAAAAGCGAGAATCTATGAATAATGGTGTTAGAAGGCAACACAAAAACGCGCAGTCATATACTGCGCCTGCAACGGTGGCGACGATCCAGGAAGTTTGAGTGTCTAACAGACACTTCTTATGCTCCTAATCCCGTCACAAGCAATTATCGTGTCTATGGTGAAGAAATGTATCAAAAATAATAATAAAGAGATTCGGCTGAATGAGTAGCTGTGCACACGGCAAACAAATTTTTTTCTTTGGGTATTCAAGCACAAAACGGCGAAGGAGGTACATCAGACGTAATGGAAACTGCGTCGAAAAATGCATACTTGTTTCGGACATTGCTTTAACAAATTTGGTTTAACAACGTTTTTGAGCTTTTCGTTTGACTCTGCGCCATATATACAGGCTGTCCGGTATCGTTATATTCAAATTTCGTTAGCATATAGTGGGCTTAATTCTAACACAACTGGTAGTTCAATTTTCATTCATTACGAAGTTACAAGCCTATGAAACTATTATAAGATTCAAATAACAAATCTTAGCCTACTTCACAAATCTCTAGTCGATCATCTGCTTAAAACGCCTTTCTCCTCGCTGAATACAAGCTTGTTCTCGTATGCCAATGAATAAAGTGGCAATTCTTATTTCAGTTTCGTTTTCTCTTATTTGGCGGGTAGCATGATAAATACGCTTTAATCATTCTTCTCTGTTGTTTGAAACTTCTGTCAACACTAAACCTTTGATTCTATTTCAAAAATAATAATTCAAAGAATTATAATCGGTGATCTAGACGGCCATGCAATAGGTGCCCCTCGACAAATCCATTGTGGTAATTGTTCTTCATAAAGTTCCGGACCAAACGTTCATGAAAACTTCATGCTGGAAGCAAGTGTTGCTTCGAGATTTTCTAGTTCCCACTGATACAGGTTTCTTATATTGATGATACCGCGTCTGCCCAAAGAACTAATCTGCAAAAATTAACGTTTTTTATTGTAAAGGTGACGTAGCATGACCATAGTCATCAAAAATAATCACAGAACCATTAAGTATCTGAACTTTCCTGAAATAAGTTTTTATGTGGTTTTAGAAATGACATCTTATATTTGTCAGGCTTGTAAATTTGCTTAACTCGCCTTTTTCTTGTGAAGTTAAGATTCGTCAAAAAATGTTTTTGTATGAAAAATTTAATTTTAAAAAGCGACTTACTAATTGCTGGATTTGATTGTGGTCTGATATACCAAGTGCTAAAATCTAGTTGCCTAGTGCAATCAGTAATAATAGTTAGTAAACTGCTGGGCTGTTTTAAAACAAGGTAGCGCTTTAATTTGCAACAATTCGCTCAATTTTTCAATAAATCTGTAAAATCTGCCATGCATAAAATAACTCTCATCTATAAAATTGCTGGATAAACTTTTAAAATATTGGGTAAATCGGTTTGGATTATGTCTGTGGATATAAACACCGGCTCAGACTAAACGTACCATCTATTTTTAGATGAAAATCTATCCGACACATTAGGTTCAGATTCAGTTCCCAACCACAAAAACATATATCAAGATCTTTTAGCGAGATACTGCGTTTTTTCTTTTTATATCGTCTTATTATTATATCATCTCCATTTGTTAAGTTAATTAACATAAGCTCAGAGGCTCTAATAATAGAGTAATTTAATTTACTACCTTCTCATGCACTTCAGCTAACAATACATGCTCCACATCCTATTTTTAAATTTTAAGTGAAATGTACTCCAACAACACAGAGTGTACTGAGTAAGTGCAACATTTAATTGAATTAGGTATGGGTTTTAAACCATATTACATTATACGTAAATATAAATAAATATTTGTTCTTTTCTAATAACAATCTTTTATTACTCTTCTATGAAATAAGGTGGTGACAAATTACTTTTACGTTAAAAGTTGACAGACCTGGGTAAGTAGAGGAGACCGGGGTTAGTTGACTAGTTGAATAAAGTTCCGGCACCTTCTAATAGAGAGCGCCACAATTACCATATTCATGCGCCTGAGTCTCGAATCCACCATTTTTTAATATTTCAAGAACACACCACGAGGGCTTACAGCCTAAATACTATCGTACCATGGGTGTCTACAAGGAGGAAAGAGGCAACTTTTTAATTCTGGACTTAAAGGTTTGGAGGTTCGGAGGAGAAGGAAAAAGATGTGCCGGTAAGGAATTCCACAACTTGAAGTCCTCGGGACAAAAGAGCGGGCATAACAAGATGTTCTATGTCTGGTGACCTGGATAGTAAAAGGGTGCATTCGTTCTGTTCCCCTGGTAGATCTGTTGGGGCAGCAGGTGGAGGAACTATGGAAGAAAGCTTCTCTAAGCAGTGCCCGTGCAGATATCTATAAAAGAGAGAGAGAGAGAGAGAGAGAGAGGTTACTAACGGCACGTCGGTGGGCAAGGGATGGCAGTGTTTATGTGATGGTAGGGTCATCGATGAGACGTATAGCTCTCTTCTGAATGGAGTCCAGGATAGCGAGTGTAGAAGCGGCCGCGGCACCCCAGATGTGGGAGCAGTATTCAAGGTTTGGCCTTATTTGTGAAGCATATAAGGTATAGAGATTAACTGGTGAAAAGTATTTGCGAGCCCGGAAGAGGAAACCTAATTTCTTAGGAGCCGCTTCTGCAATTGATGTGACATGTTGGTGCCAATTGAGATTTCGATCCACAGAAATGTTAACAAGTGAAAAAGACTCATTACTTTGAATAACTTGGTTCTTCATTGTGATGGGTCTAGGGCTGGTGTATCTCTTATGAGAAAGAAAGCAACACTGTGATTTCGTGGGGTTGAATTGTACAAGATTTCTACTTCCTAAGTCTAATATTTTTTGGAGATCCACGGTGACAGAACCTTCCATGAGTCTGCGATCCTCATCTAATTGGGCTAAAGAGACAGGCTTCGAATATTATATATTTGAGTGCAGGGTACTGTCGTCCGCGTAACTGCGAACTGGGTTGGATGTGCTAGAGAGGAGGTCATTGATGTGAAGAAGAAACAAAGTAGGGGCTAAAGCTGAACCTTGAGGAACTCCTGCATTAATTGGATACAGTTTAGAGGAATAGCCATCCACGACAACAGAAATGCTCTGGTTGGAGAGGAAATTTGCTGTTCAGGCACAGAGTTTTGGTGGTAGGCCATAGACCGGAAGTTTATTAAGCAGCGCTGCATGCCAGACCTGGTCGAATGCTTTGGATATGTCTAGAGCGACAGTCTGTGATTCACCGTGTAGTTCCCTACACTTGTTCCTAGAATGGGTGACAATGGAAATGCACTGACGGAATCCATACTGACTGTCGTGGATTAGACTGTGTTTTCCAAGACATTTTAGTAATTCGGTGTTTATATACTTTTCCATCACTTTAGAGACGACTGAACGGAGATAAATAGGCCTGTAGTTGCTAGGAAGTGCTTTGGATCCTTTGTTGGGGACGGGTTGTACTCGAGCAGTTTTCCGGTTCCTAGGGAATGTGCCTCGATTGTAAGATGTCTGAAACAAACGAGTCAGGATAGGAGCAAGTTCTGGTGCCCATTTTTTGAGAATAATTGCTGGAATCTCGTCAAGTCCAGAGGCTTTCCTGGTATTAAGAGAAGAGAGCATCTTTTGTACTTTTTAGTTTTGCAAATGATATCCGTCATTTTAAGCGCGACATTGGGGACTGTTGGTGTTGGCTTAAGTGTAGAATTGCCAGCGAACAACGAGGCAAAAAGTTCAGCCCTGCCCAGGGCGGTAGAAACAATTTGATCCCCTGAGAGGTAGGAACGTGCTCTTGCAGAAATTATTCCCAAGAGTCCAGAAGGGTTTGCTGCCGTTGGAGCTTAAGAGGACTTTGTTTTTGATGTGGTTATTAAACGAGTTTTTTTCCTCAGAAAGAATGCGGACACAGCGGTTTCTTGCGTCGTTAAATGCTTGACGTTTTCTTGACTGGGATTGTGTAGAAGCGTTTTGTGAGCTTTGACCTTTTCAAGTCTGGCCTGGTCACAGGATTTAGAGAACCAGGGCTTTTGAGTGTCTAAAGAGGTTTTCTGTGTACGTGGAATAAATAATTCCATGCCAGCTTGGATAATTTCGGTGACGTTTTGTGAGATATCAGAGGGGTCAGGATGAGAGAAGCAGACAGATGCCCATGGAAATGAGGAAAAATAATCCCGCATTTCGTCCCAGTTCACGGAGTTGTAGTGCCAAATGATACGTGGATGTGATGACTGTGTGACCTCGGGTTGCATTGCGCAGGAAGTAGTGACCATGCCGTGGTCTGAGCGACCAAAAGGGGGCGGTGACTGTTATCTTATAGCATTCCAGTTTTGTAGTAAGAAGGAGATCCAAGGGATTTGAACTGTGTGTTGGGATGCGAGGAAAGTAAGTAGGTTGTTGAACCATATTGGCTAAAGAATTTCTGACTGCAAAGGCCTCCGCTGCTCTCCCTTGTGGATCGGTTTTTGAAGATCCTAGCCATTCCTTATTATGGACGTTGAAGTCACCAAGAATAGTGACATCGGAGGACGGATATTCAGAAATCAGATGATCGGTTTTTTCAGAAAGGTAGTCGAAGAGCTGAACAGAGTTGTTGTCAGAAGGTAATCGGTAAATTAAACAGATGAATTTAGTTGCAGCCCTGAGAGTGAGTTTTATCCATAGTATGTCTTCTTTTCCAGCTTCTTAATTGGGGAGTCTGGTGCAGGGTAGATTGCTACGGACGTATGCGCACACGCCTCCATGCAATCTAAAGGAAGTAAGGAGCTCATACCTCGAGAAATTAGGGTGATTAGTGGCTGTTTTGGCACTGCTTTGGGTTTCGGTGAGGAAGAGGAGTTTGGGCCTATTAGCCTGGAGGAAATTGTGGACGGAGTTTAGGTTAGAATTTACGCCACATATATTCAAGAATTACTAATGTTGCTGTCGCAGAAGCGTGCATGCTGTATCTGTGAAAACGAGAAATCTATAAACATCCCAGGTATCTGTTTTTCTTTCGAGAATTTATCTATTTTACTCGACTGTCTAGTCTTTCCTATATTGTCGCGAATATTATGAACAAATATGGTACATTGACTATAATTAAACGTGTATTATTTGTAGTTGTATTATAAAACTCTTGAACCACTTGCATATATGTTTAATAGAGTTTTAACTGAGGGAATATTTCCAGATGTATTTAAGAGGGGAATTGTAATTCCAATCTCTAAACAGGGTGACGTGGTGAAAGTGATTAATTATACACTGATCGCGTTGATACCTACTGTGGCCAAACTGCTGGAAACAGCAATCAAGGTTAGGGCTATCAATTTTATCGATAAATATGAACTTCTGTCAAGTGCTCAGCTTGAGTAAAAAAAAAACAAAGGTGCTGAAGACCCAACTGCAGCATTCATCCAGACAACCTATGCCACGCTCAATTCAAGTAAACCAGCATTGTGTATACTCTTTGATCTAGCCAAGGCTTGCGATATTCGACTTGCGATATTCGACTTGCGCGTTCGGAGGCTTCTAGAGAGGCTTGGGTTTGGATGAAAAGCGTTTAAACCGATTGAAAGTTACATTACAGGTAGAATAAATTATGTGAGAATTAATGGTGTGAACAGTCAGTGGTCTCTAGTTATGTTACGTTATATATAAACGACCTTCTTCACTTGCTAGATGGACGGGGTGAGGTTTGTGAGGTTTTGTGAGGCTGAAATATGAAAGGACTGGAGAGTGAAAGCTGATGCAGGATTGGGAAAGTTGAAGCAATGGTTAGATTAACCTGTAAATGTAGATGAGACAAGAGTTGTTGCTTTTGCTTCATATCAAAACATACCGGCTTTGCAAACTGTCGAAATTACCATCACAATGGTGGGGTCGGTGTCTAATCTGGGTATAAAGATTGACAAACACTCAAGGTGGAATTTGCTAGTTGTTAACTTAGTAAAAAAAGTGAGAAGCTTGATAGGCAAATTCAAGGACTTAAAGCGTTTGTTTTATGTTAAGTATCTGAGGGTTTTGTACTTTTCTCTTGTAGAGGGTATAGTAAGCCTCGGACGCATTATTTAGAGAGGCATATGTAATGGATATATGAAAACTTTACGTCAAGAAGTGCTTGAGTCAGGATTCCATAGTATTGAGTTGTCCAACTCATGGGTATGATGCAAGACGAGAGTATTTTAGGTCTATAAAATCACTGGGCATGAGACATTTCTTGTACCTGAGAGCTAAATTTTATAGACAGTAATCAAATGATATTCGAAATCTCCCATTAAGTAGGTATAAGATATCTGTGAACAAATGGAAATGGGTGTCTAGAGAAAAACACTGCATGTTAATTTTGGAAGTTAATAGTTCTGATGAATGGCGTAACTGTTGGACGACTAGGATCTACGGACCGGTATATACTGCGGTGGGCTCATTTTGCTCTTGGTACGTTGGCCCTCTCGACTGTGTGCGGTCTTGCTGGCTTTGTGGGTCGTGTGTCGGTGCTCTTGTGTTTTAAGATTATGTTGCTGATAGTGTGGTGACTGATTTGTTCCTGTTGTAACTGTTTCTGCTAGATAATTACTGTAGATCGGATAATTTACAAGCTCAGGCTTTAGTCAATTATTGCGATCCTTTGTTTATTTTGACGCTTAGGCATTAGTGAATTAGTGTTTTTTTTGTGGGCTAATAAAGTAATCATAAAAACATTTTCATGGAACAAAGTGCTTTGTATTAGATTAAATAAAACATGTTTTTTCCAATGCTGAACAAAACAGATATCAATTTTACTACAGGAATAACTATACCACGACTAACTAGTAGTTACGTTCTTAGAAGAATAACTGTAGTTACTTATTAGTATTCTAGGTTTAATTAACATTAATAGCTTTGAAATATTTCTTAATCCTTCTTAATTGCCTGTTCTAATAAGGAACAATTAAAATACAAAATATATTTTAAATAATAAGTGACATAAATATGTGATTATAATTATCCTATTTATAGATAAAATCAAACGTGTTTTATAAAATCGCACAATACACAGACAAGAATTAAACTGTCAGAGGTATTTCCTAAAAAACAATCTCAAAAATCCCCTTTTTATAAACCTTGAAGAAGACGTGCGTTTATATAAGCATTTGAAATGATATAATAATACTAAGTGGAATTTTTTTAGACCGTTTCTTTTAGATCCTGTACAAATAACTGTATTTCTATGACCATGACATACCTGTTTTCTTGAGACCTTGAATGTTGTTTAGATTCTAAATACCAGATTATTATAGACAACCATAAAATAAAAGTGATGTAGATTAAGTGTATCTATCAATAACTAGCTGACTCGGCGGACGTTGTCCTGTCCAAATTTCAATATGTCAAATCACATTTGCGCACGTGCCGAAATAAATCGAAGAAAAGTTTTCCTGAATTTACCGATTTTTCGAGAAACTTTTCCAATGTTTGTTTTCCTAAAAACCTTATTGGGAAATTACGAACATTTTAAAAATAATATTAGCCAAATCAGTCCAGGCGTTCTCAAGTGATGCGCTTACCAGCGAACAGCATTTCATTTTTATTTATACATATAGATAATATCATTGCAAAAAAAAACGTACTGCAATTTTTGTAGGCGCATTTTTATTAAAATAAATATAGAATTATGTAACTAAAGAAAAATACACTATACTTTTGCTTCCTAAACAGTCCATTTCCGCGACTATGGTCAGTCACCAATGCCAGGGAGCACTTTCACCTCACTATCTGCGAAATTTACGCGAATCACCGCCTTTACGCAAGTGGTGTAGGGATCTTTAACGTGCCAGATATTGCATGGTACACGGGACCAACGGCGTTAGGCCCCCTCTGAAGAGAGGAACGTGCAGACATTCAACTTGCTTAAACACAATGCCATAAACTCGGTTGATGTTAGTTTTAGAGTATGTACTGAAAAAGTGAAATGATCCCCTACTAAGACTCGAACTCAGTACCCCTTGGGTCCAAAGGCACACATTCTGACCAATGGATCATCGAGGATGTAAAATAAATGGATAAATAAATTAAATTAAAGCATATTGCGTGGTGTAGTTTAGCGATGTCACCCTGTGTCAACTATGACTCTGTTTCCTCCATCTCTTCATTTCATTGTAGCTTGCGCACTTCGTCAGGTTTTCTAGAAGTTATCCCACTTTGTATAACTTTTCTTTTTATGTCCCAAGTATGTGTCCCTCAAATAATGTAGTCAGAAAGATATTATGGCTCAGAATATCTTTAACAATTTTCACCTTCTTCCTCTCAATTTCTTTCAACCCCATTTCCCACTTCTAGCACAACTTTTATTCGTCTTTATATCGATATAGCTTGTATTTGCCAATTTTTCACACGTCCACCTTTCAAGTTCCATTCCATTCATGTTCCGCTTAATTAAAGTCCAGCTTTCGGCCCCATACATTATAACAGTAACACTACCACCTCTTCCTTAGGTCCAAGTTAAATGTTTATTAGCGAACTTTGCTAGCGAATTGCTTTGCCATCGCAACCATCCTCCTCATCTCTTGGTTACATTTACCATCACCCCTAATATTTCCAAGGTACGTAAATATGTTTACTTGGTCAACTTATTGGCCGTGTAACTCTATAGGTATCCTTTTTCGCAGTCGTAGCCTTATTTATATTCATCACTTTTCTTTTCGTCATATTTATTTTTAATTTTTCTCATACCATCCAGTAAACTGATCATCCTTTTTAAGGCTTTTTTGTTTCTACTATCAGCGCCATGTACTTTATGCCATGAAAACCTTTTGTTTTGATTTCAACTATTTTATTCTTCAGGCTATCTTCTATAAATAAGTTGAACATATATGGCCATAATGTGAATCCTTGCCGTATACCTTTCCTTATTCTAGCTCTAATTTCATGTTAGTTAATTTTCATTATGGTTTTTTGGTTTTGGTATATTCTGAAAATTATGCACCTATTTATCCAATGCAATTCAACTGAAATAAATATTTCCAATGCAAATTAATAAATGCTTTTACAGATCTGCAAAATCCATAAACACATTCCCCTTCAAGCCTCATTTTCCTTATCAATCTACATGCTAGAGTACTGCTTGTCTAGTTCCTCGGCTAAATTCCTCCATCTTACTCTCAATTTTGCCTCTTATTCTGTTTCTACTACGATTAACACAACCTTCGATACATGGCTCTTCACACTTATAGTGCGCGCGTTTCTTTTTTGCGCGTTCATCGCTTTACTTCTACTCCACATATACTCAGACAGCCCTACCGATCCTTAACCGTGGTCAATAAAAGTCACTCTTTTATTTTCTTACTAGAATTTTCGAATAACGGTTCGCCGTTAATTCGTCCACACCAGTATTTTTTTCTTTTCTAGTTTGTCTACCAGCTTTCCCACAATTTTTTCTTGCACTAAACAGACACAGAGACCGTCTGAGTGTTATCTCCTTTTATTTATACTCTTATCCACCCCCCATTTCCTCTTCGTCATACAGCTCTTCTCGACTGGCGTTCCGTTTTTTAGCAATGTCATCGCTTTCTAGCAGTAAATGTCCGTTGTTGTTCTTTTCTCTTTTCTTTTTGTACGTGGTTTATCACAGGTTTCTAAGTTATAGTCAAATATATGTAGTACCTGGTAGTAGTAATTCCACGCATGATTGGCAGGGAAAAGGCCCACAGACTATTCCAGCTGTAAGGTAAAAAATGGAAGAACTATTTTTCAGGCATCGCACTGTTTCAAACATATTGGAAAATTTAGACACCCAAAAGGTATCACGATCCGATGGAAACCCAGCAATAGTTCTTAAAATGTGTACTTCTGAACTGACTCAAATTTTATGTCGCCTCTTTTCGATGTCCTATAAGATGTGGGTATTTCCATCTTCATGTAAACAAGCTCCAGTTCAGCCTGTCCCTAAAAAGGGCGACAAATCCGATGTGTGATTGTATCATTCAATTTCCACCCTATCAGTTTTGTCTAAAGTTGTGGAAAAAGTGATCAATATAGAACCTATAAAATACCTAAAAGGATCTATCATCCTAAGTGATCTCCAATACGGCTTTCGTCAAAACCGATCTACTGTCGATATTCTGACACCTCTCGTCACTCATCTTTAATGTTCTGCTCTCGAAAAGTCTGGAGAAGGTCTTACAATTTCATTGGATATTTCTAAAGCAATCGATCGAGTCTGGCATGTAGCATGTGTCACTCCTCAGTAAACTTTGAAACTACGACTATGGTTATCTAGTTTTCTGAAGGAGCGCTTCTTGCATGTTGTCGTCGATGACAACAATGTATGCTCTATTTCCTTTTTAGTGTAATTTTCGTTTCCTTTGTATCCAATGTTCTTTGCTTTTCTATGTTTATTTATTAATTAATTTAATGACATGAATAAATTTAATTGTTTACAATGCTAGAAAGCTTTGGCTTGTGTAATCCTGTAAATAAAATTTGGAAATTACTGAGTTTCTACATGTGTGTCTAAAGGCCTAAATTACCTCTGGATTCGGGGATGGCATAAAAAAGTGGTCCCAAGGTAACTCCTGCGTGTCGTAAGAGGCGACCAACTAGAGTCAAACACTGGCGTAGTCGGGTGCGACCAAACCCGGAGAAAGGTTGAGATCTCTAGCGAGTTATTCACACTTACAGATTAAGGCCTCCACTGTAACCTTAAAAAAAAGAAACGAACTCGCTTGGATACTACTCGGAACCGAATTATGAAGGTAAAACCAGAGGAATTTCGGGGACCTATGAAATTATATGTAAGGGTTGTAAATTTAATAAGTTAGGAAAACTAACAGATATGTTCGAACTACATTTAGAGAACAGTTAGAGCAACGAGATATCGTAATATGGATAAATCCTGTGTTGCTCAACATAATTAGGATAATAGTCACTACGTAGATACCGAAAATCTCAAGCTAATCAAAAGTGTCAGAAGCATATGGAAGTATATATTCTTTCGAAATATAAATGAAAAATTATCGATGAAAAGAATTCTATTTTAAAGGATCATCGCCCTAATCAGCATCTATTTCGTACAAAGAATATTGCATACCGATACACTGTCTTGTCAATAGCTGGGAATTAAATTTTTATTACACACACTTCAGGCAAAATAGTGAAGTTTATTTGTGTACCTTTTTTGAGGGCGTGGTTCGCGATTGCTTGCCAATTAATAGGTTAATACTATTTCTAGTCTTAATTTGCTTAGATTATTTATCCTGCAGATAACGTTAGCGAAACGATCGCATGGTCATAAAAATGTGATGTGGCGAACTGAGTTCTCTAAAGTGTAGGTAAATATTAGTGCTTATCACAGGTTGCAATCTTCACACAGTTCCATAGTATATTTCATATTTTCTACTTAATTAAAAGCATGGTATTTTGACATATTTTCTTTCTTTTAACATTCCTGGTTTGCTTCGACCTTGACACATTATTTTACTAGTACAAAAAAAGATCTTGTCAACATGGCATCAAAGAAAGACATGTTATGAATGAACTAATGACAAATAAAAGAACCGCCGTCTTAAAGAGTTGTTAAAACAAGAGTCATTAAGTCTAATGAACATGGCAGGTTATATAAAGCGACGCGACGCGTGAAAATATAAACGAGGAAATGTTACAAATTCTTGTGTAACGTTGTACATGTATTAATTGTTATTAATGACTTGTATTTATAATCTTGTAACTGAGAGTGTAACATTGTTTCAAGAAAGCCAAAATTACTGTTGACAAATATAATGTGAAATATAGACCAATATTACTACACTCTACAAAATATCTGTTCCGAAAAATCCACATGACACATGCAAGTAACTTTTATTAGGAAGCATGGAACTCTGCCAAAGTGTATGTTTAGAAAGGTGGCTTAGAATCCGCAGAAAGAAATCGTTGTTTTCTTTGTTGAAAAGATTTGGAAGCTAAATACCAGGAACAGGTGAAATGATGCAGGCACGATTAGAAAAAGAAAGATGTAGTTGGGACGGAGCAGTAACGAGAATCGTATCTATTGCAAGCACAACCCCGACAAGCTTATTCGAATGACACAATGTATAATTATTGTCTAATAATCTACGTGGTGTCTCACGGTGGCCATTAGAATATTTCAGACTACTTCTCATTGAAATTTAAAAATGTGGAATATCGCGTTTTCGGACATGACCTTCTCAATTAAAATAATAACGTCAACGAAGCACAGCAAACATTTTTAGAAGTTTTGCTGAAAGTTCCTATTTGCAGTAGTAAGAAATAATAAAAAACTCGGGACGCAGCAAGTGCGTTATGGTAGTGAATTTTTATTAAATGCTTCAAATTTAAATAACTCAATTGTCTATAAACTTAGAGAGTTTAATTTCAATACGTAGTAAGGTTTTTCCTAAGGCAAGATATCCACAAAATTTCATTAAAATAACTTTGTAATTTTCGGAGAAAAAAATTTTTTTCGAAAGAAACTTTAAAATTTGAATAACTCAATTTTCTCTAAACTTAGAAAGTTGAATTTTGGTACGTAGTAAGGTTGAGGCAACATATATAGTAAATTTCATTAGAACAGCTTTGTTACTTTCGGAGAAAAAAATTTTTTTCGAAAGAAAACTCAAAATTTTTCCGGAAAACCCCGTCTGATTTTTCTGGATAACGAACTCATCCAAGCCATTAATAAAAGACAGGCACTTGCCAAGTTTCATCGAAATCGGTTAATTATTTTTTGAGTTATCATATATATATATATATATATATATATATATATATATATATATATATATATATATATATATATATATATATATAAACATATAAAAATTAAACCTATTTACAAATGAACTTTAATAAGATATTATGCTGTGACAATACCTCTCTCAAGCACCCTAAAATATAATCAAAATGTGCACAGTTATATATGTTTTATTTCTTTTTCCCTTGTCTTAATACACTACATATTTTACGACAATCGATTTAATTTACTTATTTGATTTCATAAATAGTCGGTTAATAGTGACTTGGAATGACACCACATCTTCAAACATATTAAGAGAATATGAGTAAATCAACAGCAACTGGGAATGAATTCGGTCAGTCCCCCAGCTACGTGGTTAAAAGACACTGGCTGTATGAGTGGTTACAACTCTACCTCTAAATAAAAGGACTGTAACAGCGGCAGAAGCAGAAGTCAATGGAAGCTGTGTGTATTCGGAAAGAAACTATTGACTATTAATAACAACAATTGACTAAAAACGCTGCGAGTTGTAAGGAAAAAATAATTATACTACAGAGGTGATAAATGATAATAAATTACAATAGGGTTATATATAATCGTAAATGCTTCCGATGATTAACAATCAGTGAATTCAGTATTATTGACATTTCTCTGAAACTTAAAAATGAATTTCATGAGTCAATGACAATAATAGAAGCATTGACTAACCAACAGCAACCACATACTTATGATTTAAACATAAATGTTTCAAATTTGAATAGCTCAATGTTCTGTAACCCTAGAAAGCTGAATTTTGGCACATAGTTAGGTATTTCCCAAAGCAATATGTAGACCAAATTTTATCGAATTTTTCGGAAAAAAATTTTTTTTTTGAAAGAAAACTCAAAATTTTCCCGGAAAACCCCGTTAGATTTTCCAGGCCAACGAACTCATCGAAGCCATTAATAAAAGAAAGGCACTTGCCGAGTTTCATCTAAATCGGTTAATTATTTTTTGAGTTATCAGACGGATATATATATATATATATATATATATATATATATATAT
Source organism: Tillus elongatus (assembly GCA_964006375.1). Lineage (NCBI taxonomy): Eukaryota > Metazoa > Arthropoda > Insecta > Coleoptera > Cleridae > Tillus > Tillus elongatus. The sequence continues at coordinate 65,940,617 of OZ023265.1, forward strand.
ATATATATATATATATATATATATATATATATATATATATATATATATAAACATATAAACATTCAAACTGACCCCGGATATGGGTTCTAGGGGTCCTAATTCGCGCTCATTTGAAAGAATTTTTGCAAAGTCTCACCATCGATACCTCTCTATTAGTGAATTTTTTAAATAAAAATTCACTAAAAAGTATGTAAAAAATAATAAGGAAGTGTGTAGAACGGCTTTGCCGTTTTTCTAGAAATTATTTTTCTGGCCTACCAAAAGCCTACCAAAAAGCCGTTCTACATACACAGAGTTAACTTTTTTACACGAATTCTGGACAGACACCAAAGAAAAGTAGGTAGTATTGGTTAATTATTAGAAAACATAAAAGCTTATATTTGTGGATAATTGCTTGCCAGTTTTTGTTTTTTAGCTGAATTCTTTGCTACCCAGGAGTGTGTTTATCTGCTTTTGTTTGTTGAAATAAAATAAGACTACATTCGAAGAAACGCCAATAATGGACAAAAGAAAAGAGAAAATGTCTGCAATTAAATCGGATTTAATTTTTGTATATAATTTATGATTCGTATTCCTTCAATAAATTACATAGTACGCAGAAGATCTGTTCGAGTGTATTTTTAATTACAGAGAAGATGGTGGTTTCCAGTTTCCGCAATTTCAATTATCCATCCAGAACTGTTCAACATAAGCTTGTAATTATATCTCTAATTAATGTTTACCAAGATTAATTGGACGAGAAAATTATTCATTTTCCACAAACAATAAGAAAACTACCTGACAAAAATAAGGCGGTGAATATTTTATTGTTTAAGTAAATAATTAGACACAAACCATTTTATACATAGAAGGTTTAAGAATGTATACATACATATATATATATATATATATATATATATATATATATATATATATATATATATATTCAGAGATTCTGGGTTATTGGTTATCGGGTCGAACCACGTCCAAAATTTATTTAAACTCGACGATTCGGCTGCTGTCTTGGGGCCATTTCCCAGAGGTTAAAGAAATTTATATAGCGGTGGATAAGAGTAGGTTTAGTTGTTGTACTGCAGTTACGATTCCTCAGTATGCATACTCCCCAAATCTTATTCAAGATCATCTCTAATATCTAGGGTTCAACACACCGATACCTAAGAGATCTCCAGTCTAAGATTTGGAGACTGGGCAGATTCAGGTCCAGTAATATAATCAGTATTTTTTACATTATGACCGCGGAAACCTCTTTAAACACACACAGACCCACACACACACACACACACCCACACATATATATATATATATATATATATATATATATATATATATATATATATATATATATATATATATATATATATATATATATATATAGATGGATAGATATATAGATAGATAGATAGATAGATAGCATATATGCTTTATTGTCCAAATGCAAGAGTGTATTAATAACCAAATATTATTGTCATTATCGAAGCATCCAAGGGACAATAAGTAAAAAACACTAGATAAAATTCAAGGGATATACCTTATTAAACTCAGACATATCATATCGGTCTCACGCTCATTGTCAATGAGCGTGAGATATATTGTTACGGTTCCATAACACCGTATATAAATATCTAAAACTAGGCATCAAAAGGATATCGAATATAACTTCATCACACTCCATCTGAAGCACAGCACACATAAACAACAACACCTAACACACAAGTAGTAGTAATAGTAGTGGTAGTAGCATATTGTCAATAGTTGAAAATCCGTTTTTTAATAAATGTTTTATATTTTCATAACAAAAAAAAGGCCACTGTATAGTGTCGTCCCTGGAACCTCGTTTGAATTTATCTCATTTTATTTCTCGTCTTTTTATCTGCCGGTCTTATCACAAGATAAGAAAAACTTAAAATTACAACATTTGTAAACAAATTGTACACTTATTCTTTCATTATTTATTGTCGTCGATTCATTACCGTTGGTTAAAGAATAAACTAAATATAAAAGTAATGACTGTTGAAACAATTACTGTTAAATATTAGATAACCTGGTCTTCTATTTGAATAAAGGAAAAACCCTGTGCCTGTTTTTTTCTTCTGCGGCGTTTCTCGTTAATTATCCTATATTTCTATGGCTGGACTCAAAGTCAGGTTGTTGGTGAAAACTTTGATTAAGGAGTTTTGAGTGTTAGCTGGTCAAATATAATTCCTTTGGGTATTGTAAGTCTGGCGTACCATTGATGGGGGTTTGGTACTGGTTACCCATACCCTAAAGTTATTTAATTGGTAATTTCATTTATGGTCAAGGAACCTGCGGCAAGACAGATGAGCTGTAAAGTCAATCAAGTAGAAAAAATGTTCCCAACTTATATATAGTTTATAATATTTTAAGGCTGGCTTACCCAACGCCACTATATATCATAAAGGCTGAAAATATTAACATTTGTCTGATTTATAATGTAAACTGCAAACAAGACTACACGTATACTTTTGGGAAAGATATCATGTTCATACTAAAGTCCCGTTAGAAATATTAAATTGAATCACAAACCGTCTAAGTACAGCAAGTTCATTGTTTAATTCGCGATATTAGAACTTTGAAGGTTAGATATTATGAGGTTCGTGTTTTACAGTCTGTAACAATTTTATTAGTACGAAGAAATGAAGCAGGGCCGAGAGGAAATTTCCTAAGTGAGAAACAGAAAACCATAAAATAAATAAATTTATGGACAGCAGGGAGTAATTAAAGGAAAATCTATTTTTGTTGACTACATTGGAATTTAGTTCAATAACAGCCCTCTTATTAGACTGCATACCACATGCCAAAAGAACTGGCACCAATTTAACGTAAGAAGCTATGGCAACCATGCCAGGATTGTGCATAATACGTAGCAACATTTTATACTCATCGGTGAAAGCGTTCAACCTAACTGGAGCAGTTAAATATGAGTAGCTAAGATTTTCCCAATTTCGCAAAACAGCTCTATATTGCTCACGATTTTAATCCAAAAGAATTATGCCTACATATACGACGAAGGGCTCAAGATGAATTAACTGAAAAGTTTGGATATTGGATTTCAATAGACTGCAATATAAAGATCTTTAATAACCAGTTATAGACACTAACCAATATTCATTAATAAACGTCACATTACCAGGTTTACACCCCTAACCTACCTCCACTCCCGCCTTGAGAACCTAAATAGGAATTTCCAATTTGACAAGGTTCTTAGCAATGAAACTTTGTAGTAGTATAGACAGGTAATATCAGTTGTTGTTTTAGTTTTGCTTGTTGCAAAATTAAATCTGCCCAATAACTAAATATCCCAATGAGTTGTTTTCTCGCAGGACTGTATCAGTTAGATATATAACTTACACTCTTCTTAATGCTAGGTAATTAGGTAATTGGGTGAGTAATACACCAGGATATGATATATATATATATATATATATATATATATATATATATATATATATATATATATATATATATATATATATATATATATATATATACAGACGCAGACTCATGGAGGGTTCTATCTCCGTGTATCTCCAAAAAATATTAGACTGGGGAAGTAGAAATCTTGTACAATTCAATCCCACCAAATAACAGTCTTGTTTTTTTTCTCATAACAGATACACCAGCCCTAGACCCATCACAATAAACAACCAAGTTATACAAAGTAATGAGTCCTTTTCACTTGTTGGCATCTCTGTGGATCGACATCTCAATTGGCACCAACATGTCACAGCAATTGCAGAAGCGGCTGCTAAAAAATTAGGTTTCCTCTTCCGGGCTCGCAAATACTTCTCACCAGCTAATCTCTATACTTTATATACTTCAGAAATAACACCATACCTCGAATACTGCTCCTACATCTGGGGTGATGCTGCCGCTTCTACACTCGCTATCCTGGACACCATTCAGAAGAGAGCTATACGTCTCATCGGTGACCCTACCCTCACCCAAAGGCTGCCATCCCTTGCCCACCGACGTGCCGTTGGCGACCTGTCTCTCTTTTATAGATATCTGCACGGGCACTGCTCAGAGGAGCTTTCTTCCATAGTTCCTCCACCTGCTGCCCTCTACAAGGGGAACAGAGCGAATGCACCCTTTTACTGTCCAGGTCACCAGACATAGAACGTCTTGTTATGCCCGCTCTTTTGTCCCGAGGACTTCCAAGTTGTGGAATTCCTCGCCGGCAAATGTTTTTCCTTCTCCCCCGAACCTCCAAATCTTCCAAGTCCGGAATTAACAAGTTGCCTCTTTCCTCCTTGTCGACACCCACGGTACGATAGTGTGTGTGTGTGTGTATCTAGACCTATAACGCAACTCTGTAGTCTATAATGGCTTAAAGTGGAATGATTTTACATAAAGTACATTAATCGAAGTTAATGCTTTAGGTGGTAGTTGACAGGGTTGTCACGTTGAGCAGTACTTTAAAGTCCACAAACTAAATCTACCACTTTTGTTCTAGATTACGACAATGAAGGCCTGCACATGTAAGTATTTTATTAAAACATAGATGTACTATTACAAAGCTCACCGAAAATCTTTTTTATAGATGGCCAAAAATATTTTTATCACATATAATCGTGTGCATAAAAAAAGTGAATTCACTTTTAGTGCCATATTTTTTTAATTTTATTAAACGTATCGCATTTTAATTTCCAGATCGCTTCCAATGGGTACATTATATGTTTTAAAGTTTAAAATTTCGAGGAAAGTCCCTAGAAAAAGGCTTTTTTATTTCGTAGTTATTTTTTTAAGTGGTGAAAAATTGTCAATATCGTATTATTCTTTTTATAGCTCCTTTTATTAACATCTTTTTTTTCTTGAAGAAGGGATTTGGTTACTAAAAATTTAGATGGCACCGGGGTAACCTTTCTGCGGCAGCCCGGAAATAGATATTCTTTCGTTTATTAATTTAACTCCATATTGCTTTGTAGTTTCTTACAGTGGGTGCAACTTATACACACATGCACACGCGCACGTACGCAGCCTCGCACGCAGGCACGCACAATGTCAAAATATCCTAATATTTGTTTATTTAAAATCAGTTAAACTATTTTGTAATGTTTTTTTCTTGAAGATGGTTCCGTTTTGTTGTTTAGTCTTTTTTTCTATCAAATTTCAAACAAATACCTATTACCCTAACTTGAGTCCCTTAAGAGACATTTTGTCATTCATTATGACGCCTTACGTTTGTAAAATTTAAAAATTTGCGTATACCATTTTTTATCGCAAAATTCAATTACAGTATTTATTACGATACAATATTTTGATTACCACTGAAGTTCTTTTTATATAAAGACAATACTTAAAGAATTGCTAAAAACAAACTTAGTTGGCATATTATCAAACAATCAATTTTAAATTAATAAAGTAGAGTGCACAAAATACAGTTTCTGGGGAAAGTATTTATTAGATAACACGTACTACTTCACAGAGACTATTCTCGAACTAATTATTAACAGAAAGCTAACGTTTCGTTGAATAGTAAAAGAAAAATACAGTGTCGTAAAACGTGACTGCACGTAAATGGTTTCCAGAAAGCTGTGGATCAGTGTAGAAATATATAGATGAAATTGAACAAGAATTATTCATTTACAGAGTACAGAAAACAATCGATCGTCCATAACCAAATTGGATGGTGTGCGTAAGAAAACAACTATACCGTATTCATAGTTTTAGTTAATTTTTATTAAAAAAGTCACTAATAGAGAGGTATCGATGATGAGACTTTGCAAACAATTTTTCAAATGAGGGCGAACCAGGACCCCTAGATACCATATCCGAGCTGAGTTTAAATTATATATATATATATATATATATATATATATATATATATATATATATATATATATATATATATATATATATATATATATATATATATATATATATATATATATATAGTGTGTCCACAGATTGAGTGTGGGTAAGGTATAAGTGACAAAAAAATTTCGAATTAGATTATGATATTCTAGGAATCGCTCCTGCTTGTCTTAAACTGAGATGTTTAGAAAATGAACAAAATCAATTAACATACAGGGTGGTTTATAACTGATGTAATGAAATGTATTTAGAGTAAACCACCTTCGTTTATGAAGATACCGCAAAGAGTTATTAACAAAAATTGTTTATAATTAAAATGTATGACAGATTCTCAAATTTCAAACAGATCAGCCTACTATAATTTTTTTTAGCTGCGACTTTATTTAAATGACGTTCGACGGCTTCTGTGATTAGGTGTACTTTAAAAAATACTTGAAACTGAATTAAAAAAGTCTTTACCATAATTAAACTTGGGGTAGGTTTGCTTTCATCTCAACCAATAAAAAAAGTAAAGTAAACTCACAATTGGACATTCGAAGCAATAATTGGCGAGTTGCATGGCTACTTGAGCTCTGCCTTGTTCGTTTCCCGGGATACTGCTTATTTGGAAAATTAAAACGTCAATTTTATTTGTCATGAACGGCAAGCTTCTGTATTTAAAAATGTTAACAACAGAAGAAAAAGTGTTTATTGTGCAGTGCTATGGTTTGGGTGAAGAAAATTTTTATCAGGGAGTGATAAGAACTTTCCCTGAACGCTGGTCAAATTATTTAGTTTCCGCTACTGGTGTAAAAAAAGTTGTTACAAAATGTATGCGTACTGGGAGCATTTCAAATGTTAAGAAGACAAAATCCGACCTAAGTGAAGAAGAGAATTCTGCAGCTGCATTAGCTATGGATTCTGTTGGGCGTTTTCCGAAATTATCATTAAGAAGAAGGGCATTAGAAATTGGCAATATTAGCAAATCGCATTTGCAACAAATTTATCGTACCAACAAGGTGAAACCTTTCAAAGCAAAACTTATACACACTTTGGAAGAAAATGACGAGTCAAAACGATTAGATTTTTGTTTATGGTACGGCGAGCAATATCTACAAAATTACAATTTTGGCAGAAGTATTACTTTTTCGGACGAATCCACTTTCACCACTAATGGGGTGGTAAATTCCCAAAATGCACGGCATTGGTCTATGGAGAAACCAAATTATAGAGTTAATTGCAGAAAACAATGCTATAAAAAAGTAAATGTGTGGTGTGCTGTCAAGACCATTTGCATAACATGTCACTAGAAGATAGACAAACAGCATACTTTCAGCATGACGGCAACCCAGCACATGCAACAGGAATCGTTCGAGAATGGTTAGATCGCGAAATTCCTGGGCGGTTGATTGGTCGATATGGGCCAATACCTTGGCCTCCCAGATGTCCCAATCTTACCTTAATGGACTTTTATTTATGTGGCTATCTCAAACAGAAAGTCTACGCGGCTCCATTAAACAACGATCTTGATTTGTTGAAACTGAGGTTGAGAGAGGCAATTGACGGTATCCAATTCAACATATTCAAAATGCCTACAAAGCATTTACTAAACGGGCTGAGTTATGTGTATCGATTGGTGGCAGCACATTTGAATAATTTCTTTATTTTTCGTTGTTCGTTTTGATTTTTGTTAGCAATAAGCGTTTTGTATTTTACTAATAAATTATTATTTAACATTGTATGGTTACTTACTTTGCGCACCTGCGTTCAGAAAACCACAGGTAAAAAGCTCCATGTTGATAGGGAAAAAATGTTAATAATTTACTTGAAAATTCAAAGTAGGCTGATCTGGATGAAAATTGAGAGTCTGTCATAAATTCTAATTCTAAACAATTTTTGTTAATAACTTTTTGCGGTATCTTCATAAACGAAGGTAGTTTAACACATTTAATTAAATCAGTTCTAAACCACCCTGTATATTAATTGATTTTGTTCATTTCCTCAACATCTTAGTCTAAGACAAAGCAGGAGCGATTTCCAGAATATCATAATCTAATTCAAAAATTTTTTGTCACTTATACCTTACCCACATTCAATCCGTGGACACACTGTATATATACATACACATATATACCGCAATATCGGATCACTATGTGTTGGTATATATTACATGTGTTGCTCATTTATTCCATGCATTTATTAAATATATTTTTTATTACTTATATGTATACAGAAAATGCACAAGGGGCACAAATCTTCATGCCAAGGAGTCTGTCAAGGCAACTTTAAAGACGAACATAAAGACTTCTATATATAAGGGATAGAGAAAATGAATTGCTTACCCAATTTAATTATGGATATGTTTTATATTAGTCTAACATGGTTATATACATCTATACCTATATTTACTTACACACTTAAACCCAGCCTCTGTATGTGGTCAATTAGGCTTTTGTATAATTCTGTATTTTTTATTTCCAATAACTGGGTAATGAAAAATGGTTTCTGTATGAAATTTAGGTTATTAATAATTTGAAAAATATTACAATTATATTTTGTTTATTTCTACATTCTAGTAAAACATGCTGTGCATTACCCACTTCTCCACACACACAGAGTGGGTTTTCTGTAAAACCTATTCTATATTTATAGCTAGGGAACAGAGCATGGTTAAATCTTAACCTACATATTATCGCTACAAAATGTTTTTGATAATAGCAATTGCTAAACCAGGGTACTTTGGGTGGATTCGGCTGAATATCTCTGCAATGTTTTCCGTTTGTCTCATTATTATATTAGACCTCCCATTTTTTTTTTACTACATTTTGACCCTATTGACAACATACAGGCTGGCGCATTGAAAACTAAACAGACCGACTTTTTTTAAGAAACTCTGAAACACGTCAATTTTAATATTGAGGGGGACATGGTTTGACATAAAACTCAACTTTGTCACATCAACCCCTTAATGGGGGTGATAACAACCCTTATATTTTAAATAGGGAACATGGGTCGAGTGTTACACCATTTGAAAGATCTTTTCTTTCTGAATTTAGCACACTAATTTTGTTGGAAGTTTTATCAACTCGTTTAAAAATTATTCACATTTGGAGTTGCAAGCACGTATTTCATTCATTGTGATAACAAATTCACTAGTTAGCCAATTTTTCGTTAAAAAAAACTAAAAAACAAAACCAAACGTTCAAAAATGTTTATTCAGTTAAGTAAGTGTTCAAATTGTTGACCACCAGCTTCCATACAAAAGTACAAATTTTGTTCAAAACGAGCTCTTTCGTCGTAATTTTTCCAGAGACTCCGGTTCTGTTGCGAAAATACTACTCTTTAAACGGCCCCATAGAAAGAAGTCTAAAGGAGTTAAATCCGGTGATCTAGGGAGCCACTCAATAGCACCTCTACGCCCAATCCACTGATCTGGGAACTCTCTGTTCAAAAACTCCCCAACACGTTGTGAAAAATGCGGAGGACCTCAATCTTGTTGAAACACTAATTGATTTTTTTGATAGCGATCTTCATTTTCAACAATGTCAATTAGTAGAGGGTAAACGATATCTACTAGTAACTTCAAATACGTTTCGCCACTCAAATTGCCATCAAGAAAAATTGGTCCGATTAAACGGTCTCGAAAGATGCCAGTCCAGACATTCAAATTCTGTGGAGTTTGAGTGTGGACTTCGTGAAAATTTCTTGGATTATTATCTGCCCAATAACGACAATTATGACGATTGACTGTAGAGTTAAATAAAAACGTACACTCGTCTGAAAAACAGAAATTCCCCGTTGTTAGCTATTCGTGCAGTCATAACTTCACAAAACTCCAGCCGCCGTTTAAAATCATCTTCATTCAGTTGTTGTACAAGATGAATTTTATACGGGTGAAATTTATGATGCTTCAACATTCGCTGAATCGTTCATCTTTTGATGTTTGAAACAGTGGCCAATTCTCTCGTGCTCAAAGTTGGGTCTGCTCAGTAGTCTCATTTCTAACCGGAAATTCACGTTCAGGAACCCGTTTTTTGTTGGATACTGAACCACTTTGTCGAAACTTTGCAACTAACTCTTTTCTGTTAACATGCCTGTTCGGATGTCGTTCATTAAACAAATTTGCGGTACGGTTGACAGAGTCACCGTTTTTGAAAAAAAGAGTAATTATTTCCACTTTTTCTTTCACACACAATTGTGAAATTAATTTTCGGTAGTACTATCAAGTATCAAACCGACAGATAAACTGAAATCATAAACCGCATTTCTCTCATTCCGATAAGAAGTGTTCTGATAGTCAATTTTTTGTTTACAAACCAACAAAACATTGACTGTCAGCACATTTCTTATCGGAATGAGTGAAATGCGTTTTTGCATCTTCAACTGTGAATAATTTCTAAACGAGTTGATAAAACTTCCATAAAAATTAGTGCTCTGAATTCAGAAAAGAAAGAGCTTTCAAATGATGTAACACTAGACCCATGTTCCCTATTTAAAATATAAGGGTTGTTATCACCACCCTTAAGGGGTTGATGTGACAAAGTTAAGTTTTATGTCAAGACATGTCCCCCTCAATATTAAAATCGACGTGTTTCAGCGTTTCTTAAAAAAATTCTCTGGGCGCAAATCGGTCTGTTTCGTTTTCAATGCGCCACCATGCGTCCATATTCTACTGGACAGAGATATTTAATCAACTGACCCAGTTCCAACGCCTTTTTTTGCTAAGTTATCTACAGTTTTATTTTGTACAATACCAAAGTGGCCTTTGATCCAGATAAATAATACGCTTTTGTTATCTAGGAGTAAATTATGTAATCATTTGGCGAGTTCTTCAAATAAATAGTTATTTGAACTGTGATTTTTTAGGTTTTCAATGTTATGCAGTACACTTTTACAGTCACTGAATTTTACAAAATGAGTATCGTCCTTACTGGTGGCACATTTTAAGAGACTTCTATAATTGCTATTAACTATGCAGTATAGTTTGACATATTCTTGTTTAATTTAAAGGTTTTATAATTAGAATTTATTACTTCCAAAAAAAAAGCGCATGCGGTTTTATCGTCTGTTTTTGAACCATCTGTAAAAATTTGACACCTATTCTGTTGGACAAGTTTTCTGTAGTCTTCTCCAAATATTTTGTTTCTTAGCTGCTGAGGAAAGCAAGAGTAATATTGCAAGTAATTTTTATATTTTGAAATACTTCGTTATGTATTTGATAACATGGCTATATATGATAGGTGTACATGTCGGTCTTTACTTCTGATGCAACTATATATGCTTCAACTGTGAGTGGAGGTGTTTTTCTATTCCAATATATATATGCCTTAGTTTATGTTCATGTAGTTGATCTAAGTTCAGTAGGATCGGGCTGTTTTTTGCATACAACATAAATATTATACATATCACTGTCCTTCTAAGCTGAAAAGGCATCCCACAACATTCCGCCAACAACTTATTTACAGGGGTACTTATGAGTGCTTCCAAAGCCGACCTCAAACGTTTATTCTGAACAATGTTGATTTTGTTTAAATGAGTTTTTGCGCTTGATCATATAAAAATGACCCGTAGTCAAACAGTGCTCTTATAAATGATCTATATTTTACCAAGGCTATGTTAGTGTCAGCCCCCCATTTTGTATGACAGACCATACGAAAAATATTCATTGCTTTTTCTGCCTTTGTTGCCAAATGTTGAATATGGTCTCTCCAAAGTAATTTCTTATCTAGGAACATGCCCAAAAAGCAAACCTTGTCCTTAACAGGGAATTATATATCGTTGACCTTGATATTAATATGTAATGGCTGTCTCTTACGGGGTTTTTAGTTGATATATCCATATTATTATTTTGTGTCTATTGATGTAGTTGTGTGATAGCTTCTGCTACTTCTTTGATTCCAGTCTCAATTTCGCAGTTGGTATGATATACACATATATCATCGGCCAACTGCAATACCTGTATATTTATGTTGTAACTGAGGTCGTGGATATAAATCAGATACAAGAGTGGGCTGAGAATACTTCCTTGTGGTATACCTTTTGATGTGAAATTGATTAGGTATTCAGGCTTAGACGGTTGAGAGTAATTCAAACAAACAAAATTTTACTGCTTATTTATCACAAAGTACCTCCACCCCAATTCCGTTACCTTTATTTCTCGGTTTTGTCGGCATCTTTTGTAAAGTGGTCGATCAATAAGCTATACATAGACGAATGTGCTGAATTCATACAATTACTATATTTGGTGATATACTTTCGAAAACGTATTGTGGTGATTTTAGTTCTCCAAGTGTACTTATAAGCAATATTAGCACTAAACACAGTCGGAGAGAGGGATTTGCGAAAAATAGAGATACATCTATTGCTTGTATAGATCTGGAAAAACATTTGATAAGGTGAATTAGAACATCGTATTTCATATAATATAGAGAGCTAGATTGGATGGAAAGGCGCATTACTGTTAATCCATACAAAAATGAAAATACCAAAATAGATATTAACAGCTATGAAACTGAAGCTAAAATTAGGAAAGGTGTCCGGCAAAGATGGCTATTACCGCCATATTCGATTAAGTTATTCATAGAGGATACAATAAATAGGCTAAAGGAAAATACAGCAGAAATCAAAATAGATACACCGTCAACAACTTGAACAAGTAGAAATGTTCACGTGTCTTGGGAATATTATTACGGATGCTGCTAAATGTAACAAATATTTGAGAAGGCGGATCGTCACGGCAGAGCCAGCATTAAATAGAGAAATGATGTTTTTCACTAATTAGCATTTCAATTTGGACCTGAGGAAGAGGCTACTCATGTCGTATGTATGAAATGCGGTGGTGAGTGGGATGGAAACCTTGACTTTGGCTAAGCAGGACATGAAGAAAATAGAAGCTTTTGAAACGTGAAATGAAGAAAAAAATCTGGACGCAGCAAGTATAACGTAGTGAATTTTCATAAAAATGTTTTCATAGCAAATATGTGTTTTTTTAAGAAACAGGCATCAAATTTGGTTACCAGTATAACGTATATAGTAAAAACAATGTGCCATGTTTCATCAGAATAAATTTATTGTTTGAAAATTTACAAAAATTTCCGAAAGTAAACTTAAAGTGTTCCCGAAAAAACTTGTTTCTTGGTCAACCTTATAGATTAATAGCAATAGATTGAGCTATTCAAATGTGAAGAATTTAATAAAAATTCGCTACCATAACGCACTTGCTGCGTCCCAAATATCTTTTCTTACAAACATACATTATATTTCGATGGAAAATACAAAAATGCAATAACATAAGGCGTGTTCGACCAAAAAAAAAGGAGAAAATTTGTATCACCAACGACTTATGGGCCAGCCTGTGATTGTAGAAATATTTTTTTAAGATGTAGCTCAAGACACCCTATAATTAATGTATATATATTTTTTCATATCTTGTTTAATAACGGATATATTGAGCATTATTGATTTTTCACTAAAATTTGACATAAATTATATACCACTAAACGATAAACTCTATAGCCAACACTACTGCCAAGCATAAGAGAAAGGGTCTATTTGAAATACATTTTCTGGAAATATTTTAGTAAAATGAAGGACAATGACGACTGAAGCTAAGACTTCAGGGTCTGTAAAATATTCTTCTTGAAACATTTTCTTTCCATAGCCCGTATTAGATTTAGGTTCCTTGCCTAAAAGTTGCCAATTTTGACGTTTTAAATAGCGAATTTGACGTTTTGAGGAAAACCCCAATTTATTTTTCTTCAAATGCCCATAACTTTTTTGCCTTTTGACCTACAGAGCTAATTTACCTATAACAATATAAACCCGCATACCAAATTTGGTTGCCCTTACTTTGTTTCTTCCCGAGATAAATTTTTTTTTTCGAGGGAAAACACAAAATTTTCCAGGAAAACCTGCGCCGATTTTCCTGGATAACGAACTTGTCTAAGCCACTTGTAAAAGGAAGATATTTGCCAAATTTAATCAAAATTGGCCCATTATTTTTTGAGTTATCGGTGTGATACATATATACATTATATATATATATATATATATATATATATATATATATATATATATATATATATATATATATATATATATATATATATATACATATAATATATAAAAATTTCTTCAATGGAGTGCTAATTAGGCCCCCTGGAACACATATCCGGGGTCAGTTTCAATTTTAATATGTTTGTATATATATATATATATATATATATATATATATATATATATATATATATATATATATATATATATATATATATATATATACAAACATATTAAAATTGAAACTGACCCCGGATATGTGTTCCAGGGGGCCTAATTAGCACTCCATTGAAGAAATTTTTTCAAAATTCAAAAATCGGGATCTCCTCTATAGTGAATTTTCTTTAAAAAAATTCACTAAAAGACAAAAAGAGAACACAAGACGAATAAAAGTATTCTAAAATAGGCGATAAAAGAAAGATGCGTCTTCAAACAAATGAAAATGAGGAAGGCAAAATTTATTGGTCATATTTTGAGACACAAAAATTTTCTTACATTATTTGAAAAAAACATACGTGTAAAAAAGGAAAGAGGTGTGGACCAAGAGATAAACTTTTGGAAAATATGAAAAATTAATGAAGTGTGAAAGAAACAATAAAGTAAAGAGAGCTGCATAAAATAAAATAATCATAGTGGGGGCGATAGGGCGACATCGCCTTTAGATGGCATTGATGGGAGGCGAAACGATAATTTTTAGCTTTACAGACTGGTGAGAGAGTTGCATATGGTAATAATAGTAAAATTCAATTGGCTCATATGGCCAGTGCAAGTAATAAAAGCCTGGACGCAGCAAGTGCGTTATGGTAGTGAATTTTCATAGAAATGATCTGGCACAAAATATTTTATTATAACTTTTTTTTCTTGTAACATAGAAATCTAAATTTTGGTGTATAGTTTACTTTTAATATCGTAAACCTACCTACCAAATTTGGTTATCATAGATTTTTTATTTTTTAAGATACAATTTTTTTTAAAATGAAAACTCAAATTTTTTCCGGAAAACCTCGTCCGATTTTTCTGATTAACAAACTTATCAAAGCCATTTACAAAAGGACGGTACATGCTAAATTTTATCAAAATCGACCAATTATTTTTTGAGATAAAAATTTTTTTCGAATGAAAACTCAAAACTTTCCCGGAAAACCTCATCCGATTTTCTTGACTAACAAACTTGTCAAAGCCATTTAATTTAATTCCGGAGATATAATTTTTTCCAAAGAAAACACAACATTTTCCAGGAAAACCTGGGCCGATTTTCCTGGCTAACAAACTTATCCAAGCCATTTGCAAAAGGAAGGTATTCACCCAATTTAATCAAAATCGGCCCATTATTTTTTGAGTTATCGGTGTGATATATATATATATATATATATATATATATATATATATATATATATATATATATATATATATATATATATATATATATATATATATATATATATATATATATATATATATATATATGTATGTATAAACATATAAAAATTAAAACTGACCCCGGATATGTGTTCTAGTGGGCCTAATTAACACTCCATTGCAGACATTTTTTCGAAATTCAAAAATCGGGATCTCTTCATTAGTGATTTAAAAAAAAAAATTTACTAAAAGACAAAAAGAGGGCACAAGGCGAATAAAAGTATTCCAAAATAGACGATAAAAGAAAGATGCTTGTTCAAAGAAATGAAAAGGAGGAAGGCAAAATTTATTTCTTACAACATTATTTGAAAAAACATACGTGGAAAATAGGAAAAAGGTGTGGACCAAGAGAAAAACTTTTGGAAAATCTGAACAATTAATGATGTGTGAAAGAAACAATGAAAGAAAAAGAGCTGCTGAAGACAAAATAATCATAGTGGGGGCGATAGCGCGACATGGCCTTTAGATGGCATTGATGGGAGGCGAAACGATAATTTTGAGCTTTACAGACTGTTGAGAGAGCTGAATAAGGTAATAATGGTAAAATTCAATTGGTTCACATGGCCAGCGCATGTAATAATAATGCCTAGAACTTCCCCAATAGCAATGCCGCTAAAAAACTGACAGGGATTAGAAAAAGAAAAGCCGCAAACGCGTTATTTAAAAACATAGACATATGTCAAGGAACTACTGAGATATGAGAGTGTATAATAGAGCTCTGGACCGGGGTTAGGTAGATAATTAATAAATAGTAGTAATAATAATAAAATTATTGTTCACCGGATATACAACATTAGATATAAAGATTTAATATTTAACACTGAATTAACTAAATCAATTAATTATATGGCGACAATTGGCCTATATTCAGCTACACGCAGATGTTTTAGAAGAAGCCAAGACCACTTAAGAGCTGTTGCGCTAGAATAGATAAATACATATAGAGAGGTATTTCCTAGTAATATACGCTATCTGAAATGTCTAAGCCAAATGGTACTTTTTCAACCTAGTACACTACCATTTCTTCCTGTCCAAGACAATTGCTGAAGGATCTCAAAAAAACTACAACCAATTATCTTGCTTTATAAGCGGTAGTAAACACGGTTTAAATTAATGCATTATCATTCTTTTAAATGTATTGAAAGTACAGCGAAACCAACTGCACGTACACACTAGCATACAAAAGTAATAAGATTATCCAACAGAGAAAAAACTGACATCCTTACCTTTACATAAACCCATTATTAAGAAAACACATCATCAATATCCGGAAAGTAACCATCTAAGTTTTACATTTATGTCGTGAAGAGAAAATAACTTTCACTAATTACATATACATAGTTCCATTATAACACCAATCTAAATGCATTGTTTTTCTAGTAAATATCTAATTCTAGTTATAAATATCCTGTTAATTTCGTCATGAACTTTCGAACTTTTATATCCGCCAATAATATAAACGGTATAAGCTTTGAAATTTGGCCGCACCTACGGAATAGTTTAACAGTGATTTCGCGTATCTGTTTTATTAGCCTTCATCTTGCTTTTGTATATATTAATGTAGTAAAATGTGTTGGCAGAAATGCCACGTTCAAGGTATGTAACTGACAATACGATGTGTAATATGCCATGGCTTAAATGTTCTCTGTAACGTTAATAATCATGTATGCAAATTAAAATGGGTGGATCTAGTGGCCTTGCAATCGATTGATCTGGAAACACCATTGGACGCTTTCCTGACATTTAATATTTACTCTATTTCTTCACATCTTCAACAAAATGTCGAGCAATTTTTTTAACCTAAACATGCTGCGATCACATATTAATAACACAGATAAAAAAAATACTTTAGCGGCAAGCAACTAAGGATTATTGCACTTTAAAATACTTCAAATCAGGTGGCAATCTTTCTATTAACCATCAGAAGAATGGGGGACGTATATGGTGATTCAAGTGTTATATTTTAGCGAATTTTTATTTTAAAAAATCGCTTATATCTATGGTGCGACTTTGCAAACATTTTTGGGCCCCTAGAATCAGAAACCAAGTTCCGTTTGAATTTCTATATGTTTATATATCGGGTGGCGCATTGAAAACGAAACAGACCGATTTGCGTCCAGAGAATTTTTTTAAAGAAACGCTGAGACAGGTCAATTTTAATATTGAGGGGGACATGTATTGACATAAAACTCAACTTTGTCACATCAACCCCTTAAGGGTGGTGATAACAACCCTTATATTTTAAATAGGGAACACGGGTCGAGTTTTATATCATTTGAAAGCTCTTTCCTTTCTGAATTCAGCACACTAATTTTTCTGGAAGTTTTATCAGCTCGTTTAAAAATTATTCACGGTTGAAAATATAAAAAGGCATTTCACTCATTCCGATAACAAATGTGCTGATAGTCAATGTTTTGTTGGCTATCAGAACATTTATTATCGGAATGAGAGAAATGCGGTTTATTATTTCAGTTTATCGGACGGTTTGATACTTGATAGTACTACCGAAAATTAATTTTACAATGGTGCATTTTGTAGAAGAAAGAGTTGAAATAATTACTCTTTTTTTCAAAAACCTTGACGGTGCCAACCGTACCGCAAATTTGTTTAATGAACGACATCCGAACAGACATGTTAACAGAAAATACATTTTCGACATAGTTGCAAAGTTTGGACAAAGTGGTTCAGTAGCCAAGAAAAAACGGGATCCTGAACGTGAATTTCCGGTTAGAAATAAGACTACTGAGATTGAAGTTTTAGGACAAATCGCTGCAGACCCAACTTTGAGCACGAGAAAATTGGCCACTGTTTCAAACATCAAAAGAAGAACTATTCAGCGAATATTGAAGCAAAATAAATTTCACCCGTATAAAATTCATCTTGTACAACAACTGAATAAATAAGATTTTGATCGGCGGCTCGAGTTTTGTGAAGTTAGGACTGCACGAATAGCTGATAACGGGAACTTTCTGTTCAATATCTGTTTTTCAGACGAGTGTACGTTTTTATTAAACTCTACAGTCAATCGTCATAATTGTCGTTATTGGGCAGATAATAATCCAAGAAATTTTCACGAAGTTCACACTTAAACTCCACAGAAATTTAATGTCTGGACTGGCATTTTTGGAGACCGTTTAATCGCACCAATTTTTCTTGACGGCAATTTGAGTGGCGAAACGTATTTGGAGTTACTAGAAGATATCGTTTACCCTCTACTAATTGACATTGTTGAAAAAGATGATCGCTATCAAGAAAATCAATTAGTGTTTCAACAAGACGGAGCTCCTCCGCATTTTTCACAACGTGTTAGGGAGTTTTTGAACAGAGAGTTTCCAGGGACAATGGATTGGGCGTAGAAATGCTACTGAGTGGCCCCCTAGATCACTGGATTTAACTCCTTTAGACTTCTTTCTATGGGGACGTTTAAAGAGTAGAATTTACGCAACAGAACCGGAGTCTCTAGAAGAATTACGACGACGCATTGTTGAAGAATGCCGTCTAATAACTCCAAAAATGCTCCAGAATGTCAGAGCTCGTTTTGAACAAAATTTGTACTTTTGTATGGAAGCTGGTGGTCAACAATTTAAACACTTACTTAACTGAATGAACATTTTTTAACGTTTGGTTTTGTTTTTTAGCTTTTTTTAACGAAAAATTGACTAATCAGTGCATTTATTATCACAATGAATGAAATACGTTCTTGCAACTCCAACTGTGAATAATTTTTAAACGAGTTGATAAAACCTCCAAAAAAAATTAGTTTGCTGAATTCAGAAAAGAAAGAGCTTTCAAATGATGTAACACTCGACCCATGTTTCCTATTTAAAATATAAGGGTTGTTATCACCACCCTCAAGGGGTTGATGTGACAAAGTTGAGTTTTATGTCAAAACATGAGCCCCTCAATATTAAAATTGACGTGTTGCAACGTTTCTTAAGAAAAAATTCTCTGGACGCAAATCGGTCCCTTTCGTTTTCAATGCGCCGCCTGTATATATCTTGTAATAATATTAAAAAATATTATAAATTAAAACCAATTGAAAAAGTAAATCATAAATGTAGATTCACCTGACACAAAACACAAAAACAAATCACAATCATTGTTATTGTCGTGGAGAATGTTGAAATAGAATTGTAAAAAGAGAAATTCTTAAATTTGTGAAGCGTACATATTGTATGTATATCATGTATCAACCAGCCATTTGCTAAATAAGGTCACCTACATGTCTTCACAATCTAATTTAAATACATACCCAAAATTTAGGCATACGTTCCTTAAAAACCATATGTATTGGTTGTTTTAAAATTTGCATAGGAAAAATTTTGATGTTGCTTAAAAGAATAAAATATGGTTGTAATTATTTAAGTATATTTTTATTTAAGCATATTGTAAGATAATAAGTAGAGTAAAACAGTTAAAGACTGGAAGACTGTTTGTAAACATCTAAATGATGGTGAAAAACAATTTAGGTAGATAATGTTAAAGTCTGGACGCAGAAAGTGCGTTGTGGAAGTGAATTTTCATAAAACTATTTTTAATAGCAAATATGCAAGTAGGCTAAAATTTGGATACCGGTATAACCTGTACAGTATAAACAATGTACCATATTTTATCAAAACTACTTATAGTTTGAAAATCTACAAAAATTTTCAAAAAATAAACTTAAAATGTTGGTTTCTTATCCAACAAACCTTAGTAGTTCGATTGTAAACAATTAATTGCAAAAAACTTTTATAAGACACAATTCTCAGTCGTCCATGTCAAATTGTCCTATATAGTGATGAATAGAGAATATAAATCTCTTGTCTGTGGTTGTTGTGAGCATAGACCTAGCCTAATATTATATATATATATATATATATATATATATATATATATATATATATATATATATATATATATATATATATATATATATATATATATATAAATAGTTAGATATAAAAAAAAAACAAAAAACTGTAATCTATCCCAGTAATTTGCATAAATTTACCTATTTCCCGGCTATCTGAACCAATTTTTGTTCACCTTTTGATCTACTTCGGTATAGTTGTGCACTGTCATAGAAATTGCCAATATAAGAAAAAAAGGTTAACGGTAAATGCGATGAAAGAGTTTGGTAAACGGCTAGATTTTTCAAAATTTTTGCTATCATTTATTTGTAATTTACTCATTTTTAGCTATATTTCAATGGTAATTTGGCCATTTCGAACATCAAGTAATTGGCAACACTACTTGCGGCTCTGCTTATTGACCGGCGCGGCGTCTCTGGGACATTGACTTTTTGTAAGAACGTTGCGCCATCAATGATGAGGCGTGCTACAGCAGACTGTTTGCGAGGTTATACTTGCTTATCGTGATCGACCGATCCGAAACGTAATTTTTCCTCACGACAACGCTCGGCCTGCTACGGCAGCGCTAATATGCCAAAGATTGGACCAAATGCTCGGTACACCACTATCACAACAGCCCTACAGTCCTGACCTTACTACCTTGCGATTTTTGTCTCACTGGGTCATACAGAGAAGCGCTGGGAGGGAAACGATTCGCTGATAATGATGAACTAAAGCGCTTCGTGACACAACATTTTTCATTTTACAACGACGGTATTAAAAAGCTCCCAATACGCTCGAATATCTGTCTACTCAAATAAAGCGTTTCTTGGCACAAAAAAGAAGTCTGCTGACACATCTTAAAATGGGTGAGGTATATCTTCTTTAGATATATGTGCGTTCTACTTGACATACTGTGGAGGAACATATGAGACTTGGATACCGCTTGCTCTTTCTGGCAAACTACACTTGCTCGCAGTTTTGTCCTTTCTATTCTTTGGTGGGAACTAGGTAACAGCTCCACCACTAGTTTCTGGTGTTTCTGGAAAATACATTTGTGTACTCTTTAAAATTATACCATCTTTATAATCAAGTTCTTTTGATCTTACATAACGCTTGCAGTTCCTTTTTTAAGAAATCCTATTTTCATTTAATCTAAAAGCAACTGACATTCAGCATCTTTTTGAATTTTTCCCTGAAGCTAAGGTAAAACGTAACCTATAAAATATTCTTGTGTGGCATCTTCTTCGGCTATTTGATGCGCAACAACTTAAGCTGTATTATTTTTATGTAGATGATACAACCTTGTTCGTTTCATTATTTCAACAGCTTTTTACGTGGTTTTGATTAAACTATGCTAAACTATTGCTGGTAATTTATGAATATTTGGCACACTACTGTGCCAAGTTATGATTCAATTATGTTATATTCTTTACTATTTTATTAAATAACACATAACTTATATGTCACATCTACATACATTAGATTAATTTAGGGACACTCACCACGGCAGCGATTATCCATGTATCACACACGGAAACATCGAAAAGATATCTTGTCACTTCCCAGTGACGATACAACTCAAAACAGTTTCTCTTAATACATACAATCTTTTTACATCATTTAGACGCCCAATGTAAGCGCGAATAACATATAATCCACACAATATAGCAGTTTATTAAATTTTTGAATTCAATTCCTAATATTATTTTGCTGACTGCCTGTTGCGTAGGTTGTCGACATCTACCCTGAAGCAGTTTTGCAACATGTACCTTTTTACTTATTTATCTGTTTATTAAGACAATAGTACAACAAACTTTACTGTAAAAACAAATCAAATGTCACGCAAGCAAATATCTTAGTGTCGACTCTGTACAAGTAAATATGTCCACAGAGGTAGTGGACGCGATTATATGCGGTGCATATTCTGTAAATGGTCAGTATTGTGGCTGGTGGCAGGTACAATAATTTTGTTGTGAAAAATGTACCTCTGCTCTTAAGATATTTAAGTGAAAACAGAATAATAAGGAGATCTGCGGAGTACTATCAACACCATGTATATACATGGTGTTAGCTCTATAAGCCAGAAGTTTAAAAAACCTACGCTGAACCCTTCAAGTGTATTACTATGAATACCATTCCAAGGAATACCAGAAGATGGACGCATACTCCACGTGCAACCTAAAGAACACATAGTAAATAAGTTTGATCGACAGTAACAAATGCCCTAGTTATAAATCACCAACCTTAATTTTTTAGAGGCTTTGGAATCTCAATATGATTTTGGTCTTCAAAGCAGTATACTACAGAACTTCTAAGGAAAACGAATAACCTGATGATTTAAAGTAGATGTCGTAACCCAACCCTTGTCAATATTCAAAATGGAAGACAACTAATGGTGGTCCATATCTGAAATTTTAAGAGATTTTTCACTGCCCTTATGCAATCGTAGTATTTAATATATGCCATCAGCGTACAACAGAAACGGGACCTTTTGAGTTTCTGTGTCGGATTCAATATAGATGTAGCTACTTCTTTCCTGACTTCACAAATGCGTGCTTTCTTCTCTGGAATCAGTTTCGTCTTGCAGAAAATGAAACAAGCACACGTTTATTTTCAACACACTAGTCTTTACACGGGGTAAGGCACATATATGTCCACATTTGTAATATTGTTCTTAGGTCTGCAGTGTCATTCCACAGGTATCTCAAATTCCATTGACAAATGAGTTCTTGCATTACAGAAGATTTATTTATCATTATCAGGCTTCCTTGTTTTGATATGAAAAAAGGTTGTAGAACTTTGCCTATTCTATTGACAATATCATCAACATTACTTCTCAGGAATTTTGTCCGCTAATTCCACCACACGCGACCTTTAAGCCAAGTAGTGCACAAGTTAAACAGCGCAAAAATTACTAGCTTGTCGAACACTTCACTACAAATTCTGTAGCACAACTAAGTTCAGGATGTATTAGAGACATCTCAGCCTCGACTTTAATTAACTATTTTATAAAAAAAAGGTGTTTTCACAGTATTGTTTGTTCTTTCAAGATTTTAAAAATTATTCTACCACTTCCCTAATCTTGTTTCTCTTATTAGCCTTAAACACAGAGTCATCAGTCATTCTTTTATAGTTTGTTCCTTTATCTAATATCACATATTTGATTGTAGAAAAAAATATCCATAGAAAAAGAAAATACAACCAATTTTAATTAATCTCTATCGATAATAAAATAGTCGATTTAATTCCACTGATTGGTAAAAAGCTTGTACGCAGTAAGTGCGTTATGGTAGTGAATTTTCATAGTAATGATCTGGCACAAAATATTTTATTATAACTTTTTTTGCTTGCAACATAGAAATCAAAGTTTTGCTGCATAGTTTACCTTTTATATCGTAAACCTACCTACCAAATTTGGTTAACATAGCTTTATTATTTTTTGATATAAAAAAATTTTTCGAATGAAAACTCAAAATTTTCCCGGAAAACATCGTCAGATTTTCCTCATTAACGAACTTGTCCAAGCCATTTACAAAAGGAAGGTACATGCCAAATTTTAACAATTCGGCCCATTATTTTTGAGTTATATATATATATATATATATATATATATATATATATATATATATATATATATATATATATATATATATATATATATATATATATATATATATATATATATATATATATATATATATGTTCAGAAAGACTTCCGCGGTCTTTTATGTGAGACATACTTGGTTCTCGGGTTGAACCGCGTCCAGAATTTATGAAAACTCGACGTCTCGGCTCCAGTTTTGGAGCCATTTTCAAGAGGTAATGGAAATATGTAATGACAATCTACTGACTCAATCTGTCTACCTCTTAGAGTGGTGGACAAAGGCAGGTAAAGGAAATATGTAAGGACACTCTAAGGCCTCAATCTGCCTACTCCTTAGAGCGGTGGACATAGGTGGGTTGGGTTCTTGTAGCTCGATTACGGGGCGTCAATCTGCCTACTCCCCAGATCTCTCTGAGGCCTAGGGTAGAACACACTGAGACCTCACAGACGATCTCCGGCGAGATTTGGGGAGTAGGCAGATTGAGGCCCCGTAATCGAGCTACAACAACCCAACCCACCTTTGTCCACCGCTCTAAGGAGTAGGCAGATTGAGGCCTTAGAGTGTTCTTACATATTTCCTTTACCCACCTTTGTCCACCACTCTAAGGAGTAGGCAGATTGAGGCCTTAGAGTGTCATTACATATTTCCTTTACCCACCTTTGTCCACCACTCTAAGGAGTAGGCAGATTGAGGCCTTAGAGTGTCATTACATATTTCCTTTACCCACCTTTGTCCACCACTCTAAGGAGTAGGCAGATTGAGGCCTTAGAGTGTCCTTACATATTTCCTTTACCCACCTTTGTCCACCACTCTAAGGAGTAGGCAGATTGAGGACTTAGAGTGTCCTTATATATTTACTTTACCCACCTTTGTCCACCACTCTAAGGAGTAGGCAGATTGAGGCCTTAGAGTGTCCTTACATATTTACTTTACCCACCTTTGTCCACCACTCTAAGGAGTAGGCAGATTGAGGCCTTAGAGTGTCCTTACATATTTCCTTTACCTCTTGAATATATATAAAGATATAAAAATTGAAAATGACCCCGGATATGGGCTCTAGAGGTCCTAGTTTGCGCTCATTTGCAAAAATATTTTCAAAATTCAAAAGTCTCCCCATTAGTGAATTTTTTCTACGAAAATTCATTAAAAAAAAAACCATATTCGTATATGGTGTATGAAAATAATGTAGATCTTTAGTACTTGTGCTTGTAAGTAAAATAAGCTCTTGTAATGAATGCCAATTATTTCTCATAGACGTTAAAATATCTTTATCTTTATGACAACGTTTGACGTCTAATACACTTTGAAGTATCATCATTTAATTCGAGAATCGTGCCCTCTAAAAGTTTTCTATAAAGATAGAATCCTCTGCATTTATAAAGGATTAAATTGTCTTGAGGTCCATGTCTCTGGCAGTGACGGTTTTAATTATTTTTCTGACGTTTAGGAATCTAATGATTCTGGCCTCTTGACGTCAATATCGAGCTATGAGCTTCTTTGCAAAAGTAAAGTGGTATATTGATTTATATGTCACATGGTGGGCGGTTATTCCTGTAGACAGTTCCAACAATGAACCCCCATACAAATCAACAATTTATCAATGTTTGCAAATGATTGTTAATGGTTTATAAATATTTTGCCTCGAGCTTCGCTTATTTTTATACATATTTACATGTCTCTAGGCTAATAAAGCTGAAGAACAGGCCAATGCACACAATTTTTCGCTTGGTGTATTAAAACAAAATTATATCAAGCCTTTCAGGCCGAACATAATTTAACAGAAAATGAAAATTAATGTATACAGTGTGGCACAGCCAACTAGCATACAGTTATTGTGCATATTCATAAAAAATATCAAAACACGCCAATTTTAGATTTAAACTGACATCTTGAAACGTTAAAACTTTACCCCTACATTTAACCCCATTCCAGTGACAACAGTTGTAACCCCCAAATTTTTAAAAGGAGGTAGGGGCTTGTGATACCTCATTTGAAATATCTTCACTCTCTTTTCGAAAATGCCATTGTTTTATAATTTATTGCAAAAATTAACAGTAAAAAAAACTATAATCGCGTCTCATGATTCATAATCGTAAAAAAGCACATCAATTTTAATGTAGGATGTTTAGAATGCACGACTTGAACATCTTGGCAGCATCCTAATTGTAAATAAAATTGTATTCTAATGTTAACTGACCTCTAAGGCGTAACCGCCCTGGCAATTGTTATTTTTCTTTTTAACTCAGTGGTTTAGTTTTGTACACCATATTTCACATAGATCCCTATGAGAAGAAGTCTAATGGCATAAGTTTGGGTGATCGTGCTGGCCATTCTAACGATCCTCGCCTTCTTATCCATCGATTTGGACATATTAAATCGAGGTACCGACGGACATTGATATGGTAATGGGCTGGAGTTCCATTCTGCTGGAACTATATTACATTCGCTGGAACTTGTGGGTTTGCTCGATCAGGATATAAGTTTACCAAAATTGGCATGACAAAATTTTGCAGCAGTGTTAAATAATTATCCCCATTCAAATTGCCATAAATGAAAAAGGGACCAATGACATTGCTTCCAACTATTTTTGCCCAAACCTTAACCTTTTTTCTCATTTTATTCTATGATATTGTATTGTGGAGTAGATGGCCTTGATGGCAGGCTCCATAGACAGCAGTGTTAAATAATTATCCCCATTCAAATTGCTATCAATGAAAAAGGGACCAATAAAATTGTTTCCAACTATTTTTGCCCAAACCTTAACCTTTTTCTCTCATTTTATTCTATGATATTGTATTGTGGAGTAGATGGCCTTGATGGCACGTTTAGTAAGCCACAATTTCATACAAGGTTTTTGTAACTCCTATCTTCTATCAGTTGCTTAAAGAGTGTGATGATAATTATCTAAATCCTGGCTTGGGTAATTAAGTACATCTTATCATAGTCAGGTCTTACTTCAAAAATTGTGATACAAACGGTTTTATTATTATATAACAGACATGTATAACCGTCAAAAGTCACTTTTGGCACCACATAAAATTAAATATTTTGGTAAAATAATGGGCTGTTTGAGAAGAATAAAAGTTCAGTAGGCATTATAGGGTGGTGGAGTGTAATGATAATTGAAGGCAATGGTTGAAGCATTAGGCAAAGAGAATTAGTAAAGCAAAAAGTAACCATGATTTGGTATGTCAAAATTTAAAGTTCCCTGAATCTGGTGTAGAAGTGTCAAATTAATTTGGATGTAATCTTATAAATTATGTAATGATACAGCACAAGTCTAAGACTTCTCGTAGTAACATATTGTATTATTTTTGTCAATAAACTATAATACTATAATAATAATATATTTTTTTGTTTTTTTATATTTTTTTCTTTGTTCTTTTTTTCCATTTTGCCTTTTAGTGAATTTTCGTAGAAAAAATTTTGAATTTTTTTTTTGCATAGAGCGCGAACTAAGACCCCTAGAACGCATATCCGGGGTCAGTTACAATTTTTATATGTTTATATATATATATATATATATATATATATATATATATATATATATATATATACATATATATATATATATATATATATATATATATATATATATATATATATATATATATATATATATATATATATATATATGTATGTATCACACCGAGAACTCAAAAAATAATGGGCCGATTTTGATAAGATTTGGCATGTACCTTCCTTTTGTACTTTTGTAAATGGCTTGGATTAGTTCGTTAGTCAGGAAAATCGGACGAGGTTTTCCGAGAAAATTTTGAGTTTTGATTCGAAAAAAAATATTTTATCTCAAAAAATATAAAAGCTATGATAACCAAATTTAGTAGGTAGATTTACAGTATAAAAGTAAACTATGCTCCAAAATTTAGAATTCTATATTACAATAAAAAAAATTATAATAAAATATTTTGTGCCAGATCATTTCTATGAAAATTCACTATCATAACGCACTTGCTGCGTCCAGGCTTTTTTCTTTTGTTTTCTTATATATATATATATATATATATATATATATATATATATATATATATATATATGTATATATATATATATATATATATATATATATATATATATATATATATATATATATATATATATATATATATATATATATATATGTATATTTATTTATTCTTGTTTTTTTTTCACTGGGACTGCAAAAATTGATTCATAATCTGTCGCCATTAGACACACAGACATTCCTTTCCCTCCAGTGTGGATTTTGTTAAGACCAGTGGTGACAATTTTTACGATTAGCATATTTGTGAGGTGTAAAGCTGTAAACAAAACATCTTGGATAACATTGTTATCTAATATTTCCATCATTTGTTTGCAAAAAGATGTTCTTCTATCAAAATCGTCTTCCATGAGCTCCTGAGTTTGTATCAATTTATAGAGATGCATTTTATTTTCTTTTAATATTCGAATAATCAATGAATGGCTAAAATCCATATTGTGGCTGCTTGTCGACTCCAAGTATATGTGTTTTCCCCAAACTATCGCATTACAGCTCATTTGGTGTTATTACTCAGTACATTAGAACGCTTTTTGTGTCTATCTCACGAAATTGCTGGAATATAGGCGACAAATCGGGAAATTTTTATGAAATAGGCGAACAACTTCAATCTGTGATCGTGCTTTATTTCCGTAAGCAATCATCAGAAGTTGCTAAGGCGTTTTCAACAAAACTAACATTGACAACTATGAAGAATGTTGATAATTATTTTATGTCTTCTTTTTAATTGATACCGTCAAAAAGGACACCTTAATGGTTTTTGCTTCCTGATTATCAAAAATGAAACGTAATTAGTTATACATTTTTTAGTGTGTTGTAGCGAAGTTGCGTCAACCACATGAATTCCCTTTTTTTTACGGCAAATTTTTGCAAAAAATTTTAAAACCATAGCATTTTTGAAAAGAGAATAAAGAGATATTTCAAATAAGGTATCAGAAATCCCTACTTGCTATTTAAAAATTTGGGGATTGCAACTGTCACTCGAAGGGGGCTGAATGTATGGGTAAAGTTTAGTTTTCACGTTGTAAGATGTCATTTTTAATTTGAAAATGACGAGTTTCGTTTTTTTTTAAATAAATAAGCACAACAATTGAAACATTGAGTTTATTCCATTTGGCTGTTCCTCACTGCAAAATGTATGGCTGGTACAAGCATTTGATGCATTAAAATTCAAGTTGTCAGTGTCAATCTGTGTGTTC
Source organism: Tillus elongatus (assembly GCA_964006375.1). Lineage (NCBI taxonomy): Eukaryota > Metazoa > Arthropoda > Insecta > Coleoptera > Cleridae > Tillus > Tillus elongatus. Next base: position 65,969,580 of record OZ023265.1, read on the forward strand.
TGAAAACAATGTTTGGAGCCTACTTCAACAAAATTTTGTTAGAAACAAACAAAAGTCTAGAACCTATTCTCTAATGGTGCATTATACAATCAATTTCAATAAATGTTATTATTACTATTACTATTATTATTATTATTATTATTATTATTATTATTATTATTATTATTATTATTATTATTATTATTATTATTATTATTATTATTATTATTATTATTATTATTATTATTATTATTATTATTATAAGAGATTCCACTTAGTTTATTCTAAAGATTATTCTACACGAGTTGAACAACACCGAGTGCATTCCGTGACCCTAAGGTGGTGCTTTTGCGTCTGGATGTCAGAAAGTATCATAGTATCTTCCGTACTATATGCGCCGTGCTCAGGACCACCGCCTTTTGCATTAGCAGGAGATTGTGTTTTCCTGGAACTTCCTTCAAGAAATTCGTGGTGGCATTGGAAATAAGTCCTGTGGATCCGATGATGACGGGGATTATTTTGGCCTTAAGGTTCCACATGCGCTGTATCTCAATTTGCAGATCTTTATATTTAAGCATCTTTTCTGCTTCCTTCTGTGATGTAGTCGGAAGGTATGGCCACGTCTATTATTAGGCAATGTTTTTTCTTCTTATCCTTAACTATGAGGTCTGGTTTGTTTGCAACTATTTTTCTATCTGTATGCACTTGTGTGTCCCATATGATTGTCACATCTTCATCATCTATTACAGGGCCCCGGGTGTGCTTGTACCACTTTTCATTTACATCTATCTTGTAGTGTTTGCAGATGTTCCAATGAAGCTGCCTGGCTACTGTGTTGTGTCGCTCCAGATACGAATTAGCCCAGGTATCTATCTTCTTGTTTTAGTTGCAGGTAGCTGCTGATTCCATCCTTGGCGATGTTGTTAGCAGCCTCAATGCTAATCATTCCTCTGCCTCCTGCTTTTCTAGGGATCTACAATCGGTCAATGTCGGCACGTGGATGGAGAGCACCGTATATTGTGAGGAGCTTGCGTGTCTGGGTGTCAAGTTTCTGAACCTCTGCCTGGGTCCACTTGATGATCCCTAGACTGTATTGGATGACAGGAACAGCTACGGAGGTTATGGCCATCATCTTGTTTTTGGCATTGAGCTCGGTTTTAAGAATAGCTCTTCTTGAATTTGGTTTTCATTTTCTTGTGTTGGATACCGTCGTGTTCATCTGTGCCTAGATATCTGTACACATCAATTTGGTCTAAAGATTGGATGGTTGTTGAGTTATCAATTTTGATGTTCTCCTTTGCTTATAGTCGTCCCCTCAGGAATGCTGCCTTTGCCCACTTATCTAATCCAAACTCCATGCTGATGTCATCACTGAAGTCCTTGACGGCTGCGAGTTGTTCTGCAAGTTCCTCATCAGATTTTGCTACTAGTTTCAGATCATCAACATAGTGCAGGTGGCTGACTTTTTCGCTTTCATTTTTACAACGGCATCCTGTCCCTGATTTGTTGAGGATGGAGCTAGGGGGAACAGAGCGACACAAAACAGCAGTGGTGATAATGAGTCCCCTTGATATATCCCACTTATTATCTTTATATTCTCGATGGTTATGTTGTTTGAATTGCTGTTGTCGCTCTTTGCTTCTGAGGTCAGGTACAGGTCGGTATTCCAGGTCTTCATTATCTTGCTGATAAAGTATAGGAGGGTTGAGGATGTTGTGTAGATGTTCAGATCTTCGATTATCCAGGTGTGCAGGACCTTATCGAACGCCTTTCTGTAGTCTATCCAGGCTATTGACATGTTTATTATTATTATTATTATTATTATTAATATTATTATTATTATTTTTTTTTTAAATTTTAATTTTTATTATTTTAGTTATGTCAGCAATCACCTTTCGAATATTCTCAAAGTACTTTAAAATCACTTGTACATGATTAAATTTACTACTTTCATATTACTCACGGTAGGGGTAAAAAATACGTCATGTGTTTTAATGGCGACCTTCAAAGTGTTGCGGAATTGCACTCGAATATGGCCCATCGTTTTTCATAATTTGATTGTAATATTAAACAATTCTTGCGTACTACGATAATGTCACCGATGTTGCGTAGCGTATTTGAAAATAATGCGTGTAAGTTTGTTGTTCACTAACGGACAATTATTAATTATGGTCCACAAGTGGTTATCAAATTGTACAAAGTTCACTTGTAGGTTATAGAGATTATCTGAACCGTTTGAAATCCATGTTCTCAGTTCACTCCACTATTTATTGATAAACATATTCAATAAAATCATTGATTGTTTTGCCTTTACTTGGTACAACCATTATGTACTAAATATAAATATACACACTTTTTATCTGGCTTCACAAATGCTCGTTTTCTTTTCTGCAACCGGATTCGTCTTTCACGGTATCGCCGGGCAGTAGAAAATTAAATTAATTTATACGCACCCATGACAAATACATAAATCCGTATCTATCTTTCCGAAGTTTGATCAAAATATTCGTTAAAAAGTCCGCACGCAGCAAATGCGTTATTGAAGAGAATTTTCCTAAGAATGGGTGTCCATAAAAAAGATAATGCATTTCACGATATCAGAACCTGTTAGATTATTAAATCTCTTAGCTTGAAGTTCGTTTTGGTATTGATCAATAATGTACAAGCAATGTGTATATATTATTTGATGGATTAATTTAAAATTTTAAAAAATATATATATGTGTGTGTTTTGTTTCTATAAGGTCGGCCTATTTCCGCGACTATGGCCAATCACCGACACCAGGGAACAGTTTCACCTCACTAGCCTGGAAATTTTGCCGAACCCCTGCCTTTCTGTAAGGAGGGTAGGGATCTTTAACGCGCCCAATATCGTATGGACACGGGACCGACGACTTTATGCCCCCTCCGAAGGGCGGAACGTGCAGACATTCAACTTGCTCAAATACAATGCCAGAACCTCGGTTGATGTTAATATTACAGTTTGTACTGAAAAAGTGAAAGGAGTACCCTGGGATCGAATCCAGTACCCTTCAGTTCAGAGGAACACGTTCTTACCCCTGAATCACCAAGGTTCCTATATATATATATATATATATATATATATATATATATATATATATATATATATATATATATATATATATATATATATATATATATAAACATAATTTTCTTTCGCTACCTTAATCCACAATATCTTTTTGTTCTCAATAAGACAATAAGATTGAACAAATTGTCTATCATACAACTTTTTTTTTTAATTTGGGAACTCCTTTTGAAAAAACTTAAAATGCATACACCTCAATTTTCTATGAAGCTAGGAACATTATTCTATACAAGTAAATGCTTTGGTCTCTTTACAGGAAACTCGTGTTAGAAACCGCATTTATATTACAAAAGTTTTCCAGAAGAAAATTTGAATTAATTTGAATTTGATTTAAGTTATTTACACAAAAAAAAGGTACTGCTAAATTAAATTGTATAGTATAATAAATTGCATCTCTCCAGAATCATTGTTTAAAAATCTTCAATTTGGACATTTAATTGCAATAAAATAAACATTTTGCTTCTTGACTTCTGTGATTGGTCAAGACCTACAGACTGGCCGACTATTTTAGGTAATTTAATTCATTATCGTTTTGACCTTGTAAAATATTGTTTATAAAAAGTCCAAACGCAATTATAAAAAATTCGGGACGCAGCTAGTGCATTATACTAGTAAATTTTCGTAATAATTGTACACTATTAGTATGGCATATTACTAAAATTAATACTTTAAATCTAAACAGACCTTGAAAATTTTCAGAGGACCTAGTGCTCGCACATTTGAAGAATTTTTTCGAAACCGTTACAATCTTTATATCTCTCCACTATCAGAAAAAATCTTGCGTGCTAGCTCTTTTTGAGAAGAATGCCCGAAACTCAATTTTCTATCTAGCTAAACAGTTTCATTTGGTATATCTAGGTTAGTGTAAGTCCCTTTAAAAGAAACTTGTTTTAGAGATTACATTTTAAAGTTACAAAAGCCGGGTCCGTCTGCGTACGAGGCGGGCATTCTACGACTGAACCACAGATGCCACAACAAAAAGTTTCTTTAGCTCATACTTGACACCGAATTCGTACCCCGGGACATTTTATATTATGTTAAAAGTAAACGTTACAACTAATTACAAAATTAATTGAAATGTGACTTTAAACACATTCGAGGACTATGTCGATTTTAGATGACGTTTTATGTTTGAGTTAAAATATAAAAGAACAAACAGTTTTGCAATCATCTTTATAGAGACGCGGATCGATTTTGTTTACATTTACACTATGTTATGCTTCATTTTCAGTCTACAACTTTAATTGGGGCCGTTCATCAAGCTACAAATATAGTGTATTTTAAAAATTTATTGAATCCCCCAGTTAAAAGCAATCACTTGACAAATTTTTAATTTTATGTCATCTGTCCTTCGGGATTTTTGTGGACGATATTTTTCGATTGTTAGTTCGGGTAGTATATTTTATGCGTGTTATTTGTATTGTTTGGTTAACGTTGATGTATGATTTATGCCTGTTGTATGGATCAATCTACGCATGGCAGTTAACTACTCTGTCAGGCATTGCACTTTAACTCCTTAAGTCGCTTCAATGCAAGCCTCTAGGATTTTATATTGAATTCGAAAAAACTCTAAATTTTCGAACCAAACTACTTAAAATTTACAACGGAGGTTTATTTGTATCATTTCGAGCCACATGTAAAGTCTCATTCCAGTTTTTCTAACACTTTCAAAAATATAGCGTTTTCAAAAATATTTTTGTATACTTTTGGGGGACAAATGCGCGTTATAGCTGATTTACGAACTCGTCCGCAGTCTTAACACAAGTTTCGCTCAAATCAGTTGAGTACTTTTTCAGTTATCGTCCGGATACATACATACGTACATACACACAAATATATATATATATATATATATATATATATATATATATATATATATATATATATATATATATATATATATATATATATATATATATATATATAATATATATATATATATATATATATATATATATATATATATATATATATATATATATATATATATATATATATATATATATATATATATATATATATATATATAATTCAAGCGAACCTTGGCTATGGGTTAGGGGCCCCTCTCTTTCTTAATGAAAATTCAGTAAAACTCATTAAGATCAGATAAAAGGGACAGATGACATATTTAAAGTGTCTGTGTGCTGCATATGAATATTTAACATAAAAATAAAATTAACTAATAACAATGATAACCACAACACGAATCATAATAACAAAATAAATGATAACAATACCATTAATAAAAGCCGTTTCTATATAATGAAAATATCGACAACTTATTACAGTATTACCAACTCTTTTTATTATTGTTAGACGTATTCCGTTTACCTGACGATGCCGTAAAAGGCGAAACCGGTTGCAGATGAGAGAATATTCATTTGTAAAGCGAGAGAAGTGGTCTTTACACCTGTATTTAATATTAGTGAATTTTCGTTTAAAAAAATCATTAATGGGGATATCCCTATTTTGAATGTTGAAATTTTTTTTGCAAATGAGCGTGAACCTGGACTCCTATACGAGGTCAGCATCAATTTTTATATGTTTATATGTATATATATATATATATATATATATATATATATATATATATATATATATATATATATATATATATATATATATATGTATATATATATATATATATATATATATATATATATATATATATATATATATATATATATATATATATATATATATATATATATATATATATATATATATATATATATATATATATATATATATATATATATATATAAAACTCAAAAAATAATGAGCTGATTTCGATAAAATCTGGCATGTACCTTCCTTTTGCAAATGGCTTGCACAAGTTCGTTAGTCAGGAAAATCTAGCGAGGTTTTCCGGGAAGATGTTGAGTTTTCGTTCGAAAAAATTTTTTATCTCAAAAAATAAAAAAGCTATGAAAACCAAATTTGGTAGGTAGCTTTACGATATAAAGAGTAAACCACACACGAAAATTTGGATTTCTATGTTACAAGAAAAAAAAGTTATAACAAAATATTTTGTGCCAGATCATTTCTATGAAAATTCACTACCATAACGCACTTGCTGCGTCCAGGATTTTTTAAATAAAACTAAATTGATCTACATATAGCACCTACTTAATATCCTACAGAAGTTTTTATCAAGGGTACCTACACCAAATTCAAGGATTTAAAAATATAGTTATCTAAGATAATTATGGAATGTAACGTGCAAACATAAACTAGAGTAGGTATCATAATAAACACAGATAACAATTTAATGTACAAGTGATCATTATACCGTTTCCTGCATTGTTTACGTTTATCTCATTGATTAAATTAATAATAACATTGGAATTTCAATTTACGTCAAAAGTGGAGTTTGAAACAATAATTATGCATATTATGTACTACGTATGTAACGTTGTGGAAATTATGAGACAGAATTTTGTTATAAAAGTCTGGATATAGCAAGTGTGTTATGGTCGCAAAGTTTCATTTCAATTCTACTAGATTGCAGATTGTAAATTGCTTAATGAGTCGTATACGCCTTTGGTCTCTCAGCCCTGTGGCCCCAATGGATGTTTTGTACATATGACTCATTTTATAATAGCTGCCAAAATATTCAGACTTTTCATATAGTCTACTATCTTTTTGGGGGCTATTTTACCTATTTCCTGGGGTGTTCAGGTCACCCCTATAAGGCATTTGAACCTTTTCGAGAATTGAGCCATGCAGTTGCATAGTTAGTGTTATTTTTTTCTGCTGCTTCAGTGCAGTATCTGCAGTTTTCACTGCTCGCCTTACCTATCTTCATAAGATGATACTTTACTGTGAAGTGTCTTCTGAAAACTCCTGTGATTATTTTCAAGTCACTTCTGTTCAATTCAAGAAACAGTTCAGACTTCTCTGTTGATGTGGTGATGAACCGTTTTGCCTGCCTTAAGCCTAGCGTTTTCCTTCAGTATGACAATATTTGGTTCCTCTCCCAACTATCAAGTTCAATTCTTACATGGCCTTTTGTTAATCCACAATAGGGCTCTGGACCATAGAATGGTGTTGTTGCAGCCTTTTTTGCAAGGCTATCTGCTTCCTCATTTATTCCAATGCCTTGATGCCCTGATACCCACACCAAAGTTACTTTTGTGTTCGTAGCTAGTTGTTTCAAGGCTTTTTTCAGCAGCAGTTCAGTTTAGACTTGGCTTTAAAGGATTTCAGAGTCTTTAGTCAGTAGTAAAGACATCTACATCTTATCAGACAGTCAGACAATTCTGAATGTCTGACAAGATGTAGATGTCTTTATTTGTGACTCTTCTTTGTATGCACTCCTGTACACAGAGATTTATAGTCAGCATTTCTGCTTGGAACATGGTGGAAGTTTCTCCTAGGGACTTAGCTAGTCTAAGGTTATGTTCTCTTATTCCCAGTCCCGCACCCTCCATTTGTTTAGACCCTTCTGTATACCATATAGATAAGTTGTTTGCCAGCCTTGCACTGTCTCTGTTACGTGCTTGGTGGTCATTTATGACCAGGCCAAATTCGAAGTTGCTAGTTTGGCTGGAATTTGGTTTGTTGGTTTAACGAGTGGCTCCAATGGAATTAATTCCAGGATTTTTAAGTGGCCAACCAAGTCACCTCGTTTGATTTGTCCGCTTGGAATAGTCTTGAGGCACTTAGTGTTGCGTCCCTCTTCACGCGTATGTGTTCAGTAGTGCAATCTTGAGCAGTGCACCGTTCTACACTAAATACACATGTAGACACTTTTCCTGTGACTCCACAAATGCTGCTTTTGTTCTCTACAACCAGGTTTTAGTGAATTTTTATTTTAAAAAAATTCACTAATAGAGAGGTATCGATGGTGAGACTTTGCAAAATTTTTTTCAAATGAGCGCGAACTAGGACCACCCATATTCGGGGTCAGTTTGAATTTTTGTATGTTTATATATATATATGTATCCATCTGATAACTCAAAAAATATTTAGTGATTTCGACAAAACTCGGCAACTGCCTTTATTTTATTAATAGCTTGGACGAGTTTGTTAGGCAGGAAAATCTGACAAGTTTTCCGGGAAAATTTTGAGTTTTCTTTAAAAAAAAATTTTTTTCTCCGAAAATTACAAATTTGTTCTAATGAAAATTAATGGATATATTGCCTTAGGAGAGGCCTTACTACGTGCGAAAATTCAACTTTCTAAGTTTATAGAAAATTGAGTTATTCGAATTTTGAATTTTCTTTCGAAACAAATTTTTTTCTCCGAAAATTACAAAGCTATTTTAATGAAATTTGGTGAATATCTTGCCTTAGGAAATACCTTACCACATACCAAAATTAAACTTTCTAAGTTTATAGAAAATTGAGTTATTGAAATTTTAAGCACTTAATAAAAATTCACTACCATAACGCACTTGCTGCGTCCCGTTAGTTTTTCATCTTTTACGGTAGCGCCAAACAGAACAAAATTTAATCAACTTACAAGCACCCATGTAAAATATAAATAAAGATCGGTCCCTATGTTTCCGTATTTTCATTTAAAAATGTTTAAAAAGCCTGTTATGTGTTATGAAAGCGAATTTCATAAGACTGGTTTTCTATAAAAAAGAGCAAGCATTTAGCGATGTCAGAACTGTTTTAGGTTATTAAATCTGTCAGATGAAAGTTAGTCTTGGTATTTTTCAATAATATACCTGGATTAAAGTTAGTTACTAAAATTTTTTGTAAGAAATCAATTTTTTAATCAAAATTCGCTACCATAACGCACTTTCTCCGTCCAGGGTTTTTGAAACTGTTAAAATACTGTATACTACTACGTATAACTGGAGACAGGTCTATTTTGAGTTAATTAATTTTTTGCAAACATTTTGAAAAAATGAAACGAGGTAATAATTTAAACTTACATATAAGAAGTTATCAAACATATATCATGATATATTTTGTTCTCCAGGAGTCGTATTTCTATGCAATTGCGTCTTGTGCTTTTTTATTGGTACAACCTCTAATTTTCATTTTTTTTGTATTTTTTTTTGTACTTTAACCCAGAATATCCCTTTTCTCAATAAGATTGAACAAATTGTTTTTATCATACAACTTTTATTAATTTTAGGCACTCCTTTTGAAAAAACTGGAAATACATACGCCCCAATTTTCTATGAAGCTAGAAAATAAACATTTGATATATGAAAATGCTGTGGTCTGTTTAAAGGAAACTTGTTTTAGAAACTTCATTTATATTGTAAAATTTTCCAGGAGGAAATTTATATTTAATTTGTAAAAGGTAAAATGCTTACTGGCAATTAGGCCATTGCTGCCCCTTTTTGCTCATCTAAACTAACCTACCCTCCACCTTGAGCTCGATCTCAACGACGACAGTGATTTTGAAAAATCATCCGGCGCCGGTGAGTCTCGAACCGTCGTCCCCCGAGTCCGTATTGGAAAGTCTGAATCGACTTTCCCGCACGGCCACGGAGGCGCTTATTTCATTTGTAAAAACTGATTCAAGTTATTTACAAAAAAAAGTACTGCCAAATTATAGACATAGCAGGCATTTTACCTTATTAATCGCTGGGATGATTCTCGAAGCTTATTATGTTGTTTTTATAAAATTTAACACCGATGCTGCTTTATAAAGGCTTTACTACGTATTAAAATTGAATATTCCAGCCTAATGAGAAATTAACTTATTAGGATTTAAAATATTTATATGAAAATTCGCTACCATAACGCACTTGGTACATCCCGTATTTGCAGATGCAAACATTTCCAGAAAAAAAACCTTAAATTTTCCTGGACAAAGTGGTCGGATTTGCCTGACCAATAAATTTATCCAAGCTATTTTCACAAAATATAAGAATTCACAAAAGTACATACATAAATGCTAACCTGTCAAATAACCGTCTTAAAATTGTTGTACTACAGACTAATGTGTTTGAGAAGTTTTGGTTTGAAAGAAGGAATCATTTTTATATTAAATAGATAATAAATATCCATGGTTATCCAGGAGATGTTAAGAATTGGAAGCGCGGCAGACAAGTATTTGTCAAAAATTAAAGAGCAACAGCGCAAAATAATTTGACATATAAATGTCATGGAAGAGGCTGTGCAGCAAAATCATGTCACAGTGCAAGCATAAGCCAGCTTTGTTGTGCGACATATTGTATAATTTAAAATAATAGTAAATACATAAATAGAAACAGTGATTGTCCCGGCGCGAGTTAATTTGTTTTTAATAACTTTAAAAAAATTCGAACAACTCTAAAACCATTGTGACATATATGTTTTATAGTTTGTTAGATTTGATAAAACGAAACGCCTGATAACAAGTTACAAATATATCTGGTCATATACGATGGTGCGATTTCTACGTACAGCCGTATGCAATCAAATATGTGTTGATGTATAAAAGGATGGTCTTCCTATGGGGAATCCTCGCGCACACATCCGCGTTCCGAAATTTTCATGAGTCTTTTTGAGAGGGAGCTGGCTTTTAGGGAGTATAACTCTTATGTGAGTTGTATCTCTTTTAGACACGTTACGTGGACGACATTCTGCCGATTTGGTCGGCTACCATAGAGCAGTTATATATGTTCCTGAGTTGGCTAAACGACCCGCACATTAGCATCAATTTTACTACGGAGTTGAAGAAAATTGATCAATCCGTTTCTTGGATTTGAAGTTAAAGAGGAGTGGCAGTTCCTTTCAATTCGATATTTATAGAAAACCCACTGGCCATTTGATTCCATTTGAATCCTGCCATCAAATCTCTCGAAAAATGACCTCCATTAGATTTCTGATTGACAGACCATCCAAAGTCCCACTGCCGGAGACTGATTTCAACAAAGAATATCCAATAAGCATAGTCAGCGAAATGGAGAATGGAAAGAGCCGTCAGCTCTTAAGAAAAATAAGCTTCAGCCTGCCTCTTGCACAACCTTAGAGAACTATATGTTTTCCTCATACCTATTGTGGTACCTCTACCACTATGGACAAAGCCTTAAGAACTGAAAACCTGAAGTTTTCATTTAAGTCAACAGTACAATTAGCAATTTGTTCATCTATAACAAAAATAATATTCCACACGTGAAAAAGTCAGGTGTTTACTATTTGAAATGCAGTGCCACAGATGTTATGCTGCTTCTGTCGGAAGAACCGAAAGAACATCAGATCTTAGAATTTTAAAACACTTTAGAAGTAGAAATCATGTAGACCATGATACGTCCGAAGTTGGGCGTCAGTCTTTGGCTATTATTTAAGAGAAAGTAGCCATTGTTTCAACAGGAGATCGACTCCAAGATTTTACATCTTTCCAATTTTGGTGTAGAACAGATTTTCCTAGAAGAAATAGAGATTTGTAGGTACATTATTTGCTCCAACAAGAACATTTGGAACTTGTTAAACACTGACACAACAAGCTTCCCTTTATTTTACAATCACCTAAAGAAGTTGGTACTCCTGACTTTATGGATATTTCTGATCACAGTAATATAGATTCTGGAGGTTATTGTTCTGTAGATTGTCTCTTCCTTTTCACTTATTCTGCCTGTCTATGACATATGATCTGTCATTCTTATCATGTCAATTTTAGTTAATCCGTTTGTCTAGTTCTTCCTTCAGTCCTGATATCTAGTTTGCACTGGTTGCTTCTGGATTATGTTAATATTATCAATTAATCGTTTGTGCAGTAGAGAGTTTGACTTTTATGTTTTTGATGCTGTTGGGTTGATCACTAGTACAATAGATGAAAGTCCAGCTTTAACAACTCTGGGATAGTTTTTAAGTTGAATTTTTAAGACTGAAAGTAAGTATGTTTAATTCTTTTTCATTAAATTTATGACATTGTCAGAAGGTTCTTTTCAACTATGTTGCATGCCAGTCACCATTGCCTTTAGTCAGTTGATTTTTTGAAATCTTGTTTTTGTATTTTAACATGTGGCAGTTCAGTCTGACGCTTTGTAACCTGTGTTTATGCATGCATTTTAGCTCTTATAGGAGCGCTTTAGTTTTTTTATTCAAACCTTTGATGTTGACTTTTATCATGTCTGTATTTTAATCGGTGTGTTATCCACAGTACCACTGCACTTCAGAAACAATATTTCCGACAAGCCTTTTATTGTGTTCTTAAATTTACCACTGAAGATTGTTGCTTGTTAGCCAAAACGTATTTGGAATAAATAAATAGTTGTCTGGAAGGAAAAGCCTTCTATTTTCAAATTTATGTAATTCTATGTTTTTTGTTTGAAAATTTACAAGTTCCCTGAACTTGTCGACACGATAAATAAAATCCTGTTGACGCCTATAGGCACGAATCTGGGTATATCCGACCTCAGTTTACCGTGAAAATGAGCTATACACCCACAGTCTTCATAAAAATAATTATGTTCTGATGAAACGCCGCAGACGGCGTGTAATGAAATTCGCTACGTGTTACGTTTTCCTAAAATCGAACGTATCTAAAAATAGAAAATAAAAATATAATATTTACTAGCTCATGTGTAAAACGCCGAACGCGATAACTCTAATGGGCTTTTCCCAAGTGAAAATCATTCACGAAAATACAAGTAAATCTAACTAGCACGACCTACTCGATGTGTTTCTGAAAATGTCACAGACTACTACGGTACAACAAACAGCGATTGTCAAACACCTCTTTTACCATGAAATAAAACATATCTCATAATTCCATCTGTAGAGCCTCTGTGGTCCAGGGGTCAGAACCTATGGAAGAGTACTGGGTTTGATATCAAGGGTTCCCCTTTCACATTTTCAGTATATACTGTAAAATTAACATCAACTGAGGTTGTGGCACTGTTTTTGAGCAAGTTTAATGTCTGCACGTTCCGCCCTTTGGAGGGAGCGTAAAACCGCCAGCCTCGTGTCCATGCGATGTTAGGCACGTTAAAGATCCATACTATCGTTACAGAAAGGCAAAGGTTCGGCAGAATTAACCAGATGGTGAGGTGAAACTGCCCCCTGGCGTCGGTGATTGGCTATAGTCGCGGAAATAGACCGACGTTAAAGAAAACTATTATTGCTGTTCTTATAACGAAATACTGCATCATTTAACTGATCACTTTTAACAAAATTTTTCCGTCCAACAAATATGCAATCCACGCAAGATGGCTTTGCAACAGCAGCCAAGAGCAAGAATAGAAAATGCCAATTAATATTTTACTAACCGGTACCTTCAAAGTAGTAGCACATAAAATAAGAAAGCTAATTTGACTGCTACAATATAGTAATTGTTAGACATTGTAAAATTGCCTTCTGGTTAATTACTTATCTGAATAGAGAAAACTGGGAATGATTGGAAAGCAAATTTGGTGTTCTTTAAAGTGACATATGGCAAGAATTTTATTTAGACTTTCAGTGGCTATACTCAACTTCGTTTTAAGGCTGAAATTAAGATATAAAGTGTGTCACGCTTCAATCAAAAGTATTCAAGAACTTTTTGTTTTTAATTTTGATATAACAGAAAAAAACTGGGTAGACTGTTATCATTGAACCATCAGGTATATTAAATAAATGATACAGATATCAGCGAAAATGTGGTCCGTCTGGTCACTTAATTTGCTTTAAACTAGCGCAAGTATTTTCCTAAGGTGTTATTAAGTCATGAGACATATGTCTAGCAAATCCACTGGACGTCGAGTTCGATAATTCTGCTGAGTAGGTTAACGCTCTATGAGTTACCCATTTCTGCTATAAGGATTCAATTCATACATGAACATCTCCGCGATTGCAAGATTTGAGCAGGGGTTACTTAAAATAACTTAGTAGTTTCAAACAGACATAGAGCGGAAATAAAATACCTTCTCCGGAATCACAGAGAAGGCTGTCCACCCTTAACAAGAAGACAGACTTACCAGTAAGCGCTTTTGTGAAATAATTTAAGTCGTCGCTTGTAAGTTTCAAATGTAACTCACGTAACATAAAACGATTTTACGAGAATGGACAATAAGTGACGATTGAAACCTGTGATGGGCAATGATAAGAACACTTGGGGTACCCGAATCACTACAACACATATTTGAAGACCTGAAGATCGTTGCTACTAGTCATTGTGTTTATATTAGGTGTCAGGTAAAATACCGACATGAACAAATTTTCTACGTCCGTATTTCTATTTTTATGACCATAAATACCTTCAAAAAATCTATTATACTTGTTATCACGCAGTCTCGCATTCTTTTTTTATCAAAGAGAGACTGCGAAGATTAAACTATTAAGAAATATCAGAGCTCGGTTCAAACTAACTTTGTTTTTTATGGCCTTAGAGATATAAATACTCTGGTAGGCGTCTAATTGCACCGGTTGTGATTATTATCCCAAATATGCTGCGCCACGCATGGCTTGTCTATCTCAGCTGTGCCATAAGTTCCTTAAATTTGGTTTCAAGCATTTTTTAGTTGCCAACCGTATTTTACATTACAATCTTTACAACTTATTTAATAGATACCTGGCATTTCAGTGGATTTATCCCTATGTTTTGTTATACCTAACAAATTTTTAAAATTATTTTTTTGGCGAAAAAGTAATTACAAATCATATTTCTTAAAAGTGTTCTTGAGACTCCTTGCGATTCGCGGTTCAAATGGTAAGCAGACAAACTTTTTGTCTACTTTACCTTTTCTAAATGCCGTGGATTCCGCTAACATTTTCCTTGTTCTCTGTCTATTAATTATTTCCTTCACTTAGCAAACCGAGTATCCGTGATATTTAGTCACGTTCTTAATGTACTTTATTTATCTGCTATATCTACTTTTACTAGGAAAATTGTGGGAATATATTTAATAACAAAATTAAACTATCCAAAATGTTTGAACTATCATTTCCAATTTAATAATTCGTGCGCCCTAAAAGCATCGGTTCTTCTCATTTATATTTCACCATACCTTTCGCACACCAGCCTTTACTACTTATAAAACTGTCTTCTAGTTAATTTCCAATAACTAGGAAGATAATTCATTGATTGTTGTTGCCCTTACTTGGTGAAACTGGTTTGGACAGTCTGAGGCTGTTGTCAAGGAGCGAAACCGGTTACATAAGCGTTGAAGAACATTCTAGAACAACTAGAATTCAGAAGGGCCACTTGTTCCAGTAAGCTTACGCGCTGTCTATGTCCTTCACTTACAGAAACGTAACCCAACATTGAAACCAGAGAAGTAGTCTCCAAGTTTGTATGTAGTAAGAAGATAATGTTTTCCTTTTCTACAATGAAATGTAAATATATTTGTGTGTATAGGTCTGATTGCTAGTAAAAATGTTACAAAAAATATTTAATTTGTGACAATCTTACCGGTTTTAATATCTGCTGTAAAGATTTTAAAAGGATAAAAGGTTAGATGATGAAATACCTAACGCTTGCACAAAACAAAATGAAAAAGAAAAAAATGGTGAATTCGACATAAAAATAACAATTAATGTGACAAATATTGCCAAACAGGAGACCACATCAGAATGGAAATGAAACGTAAATCTTCTGATGCAGAAGAATAATCAATTTGCGAAAAGTAAAACAAACAAAACAATCTCAAAAACCACGGACAACTTTGAACAATGGAGTGGTGCAGCAAACAGTGGCGTAACTATACCATCTGAGGCCCGTTGCAAATTCATTGGATGGGGCCCTTCCCAGTAAAAATCGTCACGTTGTAATTAAATTCTAATAAGTCACTTAAGTAGTTACTCAACAATATTACTAAGATTGTGTGCATTTTAGTTAAATACTCAAATATCTAATAATTTTATTTTAAAAGGCATAGGTATTATATAATGTTAATGAAATAACAATTTAATATTAACAAGATATTTATTAATAAAATTCTTTTCTGCGAGCTTTCTGTATCGCAAAATTATCAATAACGTCATAAAAGTTTAAACATCGGGCCATAGAATTTTCAATAGACATGTTAGCACTATCATATCCTTGTCCTCGACATTTATTTAGAGGTATATTTTTGTCACTTATGGATCTAATAATTTGGTTGGACATTCACAAGGCAGTTTGGTCCTTAACTTCGTTTTTTAGAATCATAACAGAAATGAGCTCAGTTTGTATTTTTGCACTTAAGTACTTTATCCGGCCCTTTGGTTTTTCCCTTAGGGATCGTCCGCGTCTTTGCCGCCCCGATAGCACCTCAGCCTTTGGCTTATTGTGCATGACCCTTTGGCTTACTTAACACTTCTTGTAAAATCAGATCATATCTTGCTAATAACTCAAAAATACTCAAAAAGTTTCCTTGGGAACTTCGATTATTGCTATCTACCTTTTCTTTGTAGCCATAAAAGGCTAAATTACACGTTGAAAGTATTAGAGTAACATCAAGGAGTCTAGAAAGTACTTGGCGCCAAAAAGATGTTCCTTTCTTGATCATGGACTCTTGCTCTTCATCTAGTGTTCCATGTAGCCGCCATTGTTGATATGTAAGACTAGAATCCAGGTGACTTTTTGATGTCTCGTTTCTTTCCATGGCGTATACAATATGTTTCCAGTCGTCATAGCCTCCCATCCGAACATTTTGTATTTTTTTTAGATGCCGGATTTGCGAATAACCAACATGGTTCACAATACGCCTTCTGAAGTCTTAAGTAATGGGATAGCCATGTACGTTCAAATTTCATTCCAGCTTTGGAAACCATATATTAATGTTTTTTCTAGGAAATATCTATTATCACTGTCTTTTAAAAAAGGACCCTTAGGTTTACACTGTCCGTTGTCGATCAAGAACCGTTCACTAGACCATTAAGTTCTGTAAAATTACCATTATCAGTAATATATGGTAAGGATGTAATATTGTTCACACTAAAAGATGATTCACTTTGATTTTTGCTTATACCTTGCTGTGGTTGTTCTGGATCTGGATATACACTAGTGTCGGCTGCTGCATCTGCTATACTGTTACTTTTTGATACGTTCAATTCTTCACTTTCGGGGCACTGTTCACTCGTTTTTTCATCAATGAAGTCATCATTCTTAAAATACTGACTAATTTTAGCAAACTTTTAATTTTTTTCTTCAGACTCCCTCTCACTCTTGCGTTTGTTGCTCCCACTTAGATATTTTCCAGAACTAGACATGTTAAATTGTTGATATCTAACTTTCACAATTAACTTTACTTTGCCTCTATTACTCTATTTGCAGATTCAATAAAACTCAAACTACGAAAAATCAAAGATACTAATGACCAATGGTCATAACAATCAAACGAAGAATGCGTAGTAGTGCCCTCCGTACTTAAAAAAATGGAAATCCGGGATTCCCTAACATCGTACGTCGCTAACCCGCCATCGCCACGAAGAAACTACTTTCTTGGTTAACAAAATGCGGGAATTCGCCGAGCATCACTAGCTCGCCCGCGCCAAAAAATGAAACAACCAATGGATGCGTTCGAAAATTGATCGATATCCTTTTCTTATGAATGCGTTTAAATCTTAATAATTTATTTGAATTTGTATATGGTCTTTAGTTGTGTCTAACTTTAATTGATTTTAAGTACTTATATAAAATTTATAATTTTTACTAAATTCTAGATTTTGTTAAAACCGGGGGGCGGGGCTTCCGTTGGATTGGGGGCCCTGGCATTTTGCCAGCCCTGCCACCCTATAGTTACGCCACTGACAGCAAAAGTAAGAAAAGTAAGAAAAGTAGTAGAAATGAAGAGAAAGGCTTATTTTAAGAAATTGACTGAAGATGATAATTATATTTGAGAACTTCTGGTATAAAACAAGGTCAACAAGTGATTCATAAATTACCTCAATGTATTTGCTAAATGACTTTTCAAGTATTTATCCCAGAGTTAGCGACGTTATTGTCATTAATTTATTAAGGAATGTAACGTGACTCAGCCATTACTAACGACATTTGACTTCTTGAATCTGTGCTCAAGATAATGCATTATTCTGCGCCCGAACAAAACGTTACGTATGTGCAAATATAGTCATTGTTAACAGAAACGTTTGTCGTTTGTCAGACCAAAACTACGTGCACTTATTTTATCTGTTCCCGGAATTGAATATTATGATAATGCACATAACAGTTGAATGCAAAATTAAGATAGCATAACATTGTAAGGTTGTTGCTATGATATGTAGTGTGAGTCAGTTAAATGAACGGAAATATACCAGATAAGATAACAAAATGGTAGACGGATGCTTCTCGCCAAGACACCCTCCTTTAATGTGAATTTGGAAAGAATTAGATTTTATATTTTTGAAAATATTTTTGCAATGTTATTTTTGACTGCCTCCCTCGCTAAAAATACTGACAATCCGTATTAGGTTATCTTAGAAGTTGCTACTAACTTCCTTTTAAAATCTATCTGACTTTGCAATGTAGGACTATCCCAAAAAGCAGCACAACTTCCTACGCAAACTTTATTAACGTCTTTTATAGCCAAGTTATTAACTTGTGAAAATCGATATATTCTATAAAAATTGAGGGAACGCCAAATAATTTGTTATTCGGGAAAAATTCGATAACTTATATATTGCCAATTTTACATACATGTGCAATAGGAACTTAGCCAATATTAGTTGTAGAAATTTACAAATGTATATTTTGGCCATAAGGTGTTTCACTGCTCATGGAGGATGATTCCCTTGGAGCTCTAGTCAATACATGAGAGCCGAAAAATACCAAATGGCTGGATCAAATTAGGGCTGGCAAAAATCACGAAAACCGATTAATCAATTTCGGCAATAATCGAAAATTAAGATAACCGTTATTCGATTTTTGACATTGATGAATGGATGAATCGATTTTTCGATGAATCGAACTTTCAAATGCGTGAATATTTTTTGGTTCATTGCATAAGGAAATATTTGCATTAAGTTTGTTTTTATGGCAACCATATTTAGAATTTCGATTCAGCATTTTTAGTGAATGTTCTTAAAAAAATTCACTATTGAGGAGATCCCGACTTTTGATTTTGAAAAAATTTCTTAAATTAAGCACTAATTAGGGCCCCGAGAACACATATCCGGGGTCAGTTTAAATTTTTATATGTTTATATAAGCGATTTTATCAAAATCGCTTAATTACTTTTTGAGTTTATATATATATATATATATATATATATATATATATATATATATATATATATATATATATATATATATATATATATATATATATATATATATGTATGTATGTATCACACCCATAACTCAAAAAATAATGGACCGATTTTGATCCAATTTGGTGAGAACCTTTCTTTTGCCAGTGGCTTGGATAAGTTCGTTATCCAGGAAAATCTGCTCAGTTGAAATAGATTAAACAATGATATGTTTTAATTAGACAGACGGATTCCCCCGGTTAGTATCAGTTCTCAGCTGACCTTAAATGTATGGAATTTCGACCACGAACTTATAATGCATGTTTGTAAGAAAATAAATTCAGGACTCAGCAAGTGCGTTATGGTAGCGAATTTTATTGAATGCCTCACATTTGAATAGCTCAATTTGCTATTAGCCTATAAGGTTCGTTGGCCAGGAAACTAGTTTTTTCGGGAACATTTTAAGTTTCTTTTCGAACATTTTTTGTACTATTTCAAACAATAAAGTTATTTTCATGAAATATGGTACATTGTTTCTACTATACATGTTATACTGGTAACTAAACTTCGTTTCTTAAAAAAAAAACAGATATTAGTTATTTAAAACATATTTATCAAAATTCACTATCATAACGCACTTTCTGCGTCCAGACTTTTTCTTATCCACACTATCGTGTCATATAGTTTTGTATATAATTTTTTGTAATCCTCTCATTATTAATTTTCTAGAAATAAATGCGTAACGCGTGAAAATTCAATTGTTTTGTGACAGGTATTACTAAGCATAAAATTCCGCACCACTTTGACCAGTTAATCGACTTTCTGTCTCAAAATCTCAACGGAGCTCAGTAATACTACCTTATTGTGAAAACCTATAAATTTATTACTCCAGCAATAATTAGTAATCGTTCACTGAATCAATGTTCTGTTGGCCTGTTCAATGATCAGTTTTATTATATTATTCTACTAAATGATTAATCGAAAACTTCGATTTTTCATGTCGCAGATATTCTAGAAAATCGATGAATCGTTTATTCGATTTTTTTCGAATTTCTGCGATGAGAAAAATCGCGGTTTTAAATTAATTGATTGCTCGGTTAATCGAAAATCGTTGCCAGCACTAGTTAAAATCCACCTTTGTGGCAATCCAGAAGAAACCAAATAAAAATGTCTGGTCGCAACAAGTGCGTTATGGTAGTGAATTTTCATAAAAAAATATCAAATATGTGTTTTTTCAAAAGAAAGCAGGTATCAAATTTGGTATACCAGTATGACCTATATAGTAGAAACAACATACAACGTATCATCAAAATAACTTTATTGTTTGAAAATATACAAAACTATTGCGAAAAGAAACGTAAAACGTTCTCGAAAAAAACTAGTTTCCTGACCAACGAACCTTATAGGTTAATAGCAAATTGTGCTATTCAGATTTAAAGTATTTAATAAAAATTCGTTATCATAACGCATTTGCTGCGCCCCGAACTTATTTTCTTACAAACATGCATTATATTTACGTGGTAGAAATTCGATACATTAAAGGTCAGCTTAGAGATGGCACGGACCGGGGAATCCGACTATCTAATTAAAACAAAGCATTGTTTAATCTATTTGAGCTGAGCAGATTTTAACAAAATTCGCTAACATAACGCACTTGCTGTGTCCGGAATTTCTTTTCTTACAAACATGCATTATAATTACGTGGTCGAAATTATACATTAAACGTCAACTCAGCACTGACACGGGCCGGGGAATCCGACTGTCTAATTAAAACTAAAGCATTGTTTAATCTATTTGAACTGAGCAGATTTTCCTGCCTAACGAACTTATCCAAGCCACTTGCAAAAGAAAGGTATTTACCAAATTTGTTCGTTATTGGCGTATTATTTTTTTAGTTATCGGTGTGATATATATATATATATATATATATATATATATATATATATATATATATATATACATATATACATATATATATATATATATATATATATATATATATATATATATATATATATATATATATATATATATACAGGCTGTTTCAAAAAACATGCACCATCGCTCGTGGGGCAATTGCTTACTAAAAAATAAGAAAAAAAGTTCCTGTGCACATGGGCCCGGAAACGCATAGTTTTCAATATACAGGGAGTTGAATTTTAATATTTTTTTAAATTTTTTATAAATAATTTCAAAACCACTGGATTGATTTTAATGAAACTTGGAACTTGAAAGTGTATTATAAAAATGCATATTTTCAAGTAAAAATCTGCTTACAACTGCGTCAGTGACGCGCGTACGAGGTAACTGTAAAAATTCATTTGGGGAAAAAATATGTGCGCCACTGTCTTTTTCCAATTTTGATACATCAGTTATGAAGCTTATTACATAAGCCACAAAAGCTACCTCTTGGTATTTTTTCGTTCAGGGTATCCACTAGGAGATATGATTAATTTTATAAAAAGGGGCAAAGTACCGATTAGTCGGCGTAATAATAATAATAATAATAATAATAATATATGTTTACTGCAACCATAAGAATATGAAAAACAAAACATACAGTAAACATTACAGCAATAAACGTGCAAATAACTAACCTACGTAAAACTTATTGGTGATAAACATTGAAATGAATATTACAAACATTGATAAAAAATGATAAATAAAAAATAAAAATAAAAAATGAAAAAAGTAATCGTAAAGACACCATGATTTTTCCAAACTCTTGTTTTTTGTACATTACTCAATTGACTTTAATAACAAAGCTAAAGAAAAAGTTTAAAGTGACCACCATTAGCGTCGTTACAATTATTTAACCTTCTGCGCAAAGATCTTCTTACTCTTCTGCAAATATTTTGATCTTCTCTAATGCTGTCAAATGCATATTCTATTCTTCCCAACAATTCTTCTCGTGTATTTACTGGTGTTTTATAAACTATTTCTTTTAAATGACCCCACAAATAAAAATCGAGAGGATTCAGGTCCGGAGATCGAGGTGGCCATGACACCGGACCTCCACGACCAATCCATCGGTGACCGTATGTGTTGGCTAAATATGTTCTTACAACTGCTGCAAAATGTGCGGGCGCACCATCATGCTGCAACCACATTGTACCATTTCTCATAAAAAGCGGTAGTAACAACGGCAAATCATTTTGTAAAAAGTTTAAATATGATTCATGGTCAAGACGATTCGGTAGAACAACAGGACAAATTATGTGATTTTCAATAATAGCAGCCCAAATATTGATGGAAAATTGATACTGCGAATTTGCAACTCTTAGAGAGTGTGGGTTTTCATCGGCCCATGTATGTAAATTGTGAAAATTTACGATACATTTTCGCGTAAATGACGCCTCATCAGTAAATAGTACACGTTTAGAAAAATGTTGGTCGTGCCTAAGTTTGTTTAAGAACCACTGACAAAATATTACCCTTGGTTGAAAGTCTCTAGGTAGAAGTTCCTGGACACGTGTAAAATGATAGGGATATAAACTTTGATCCTTTAGAGTTCTGTGAACTGATGATGCCGATTGCCGATTACCCAGTTCGGTGGCAATAATTCTCGTACTTGTACTAGGATCACGTTCAACTCTATTTATTATTGCCTCTTCAACTCGTACAGTTCGGCGGTATCTTCTGCGTCCAGAGTCAGCTTTTAAAGGTTTTAAAGAACCAGTTTCTCTCAAATGTCTTACAATACGTGGGAAAATATTTTTGTCAGGAATTCTTCTTTGCGGATAAGTTTCCTGATAAAGTCGCACAGCTTGTCTAGCATTTTGATTTGCTTGTCCATAAATTAACAACATATCAGTCAAATCCGCTGAAGTGTACTTAATGAAAACCATCTTGAGAGAAGGAAATAATATTAATGAGCAGCTCAGTATCAACAAATAACTAAAAACGAAAATACTGCACCGTATCAAAATTTAAAGAATAGCACGAAAACTCTTTTGACGCCTACAAAGCACTTAAAAATTGTAGAATTTAGAGAACTGTCAAAAATTATAGTTTCATGGCACTTTACGATTACGGTTTTCATTACTCCAACGAATCGGTATTTTGCCCCTTTTTATAAAATTAATCATATCTCCTAGGGGATACCCTGAACGAAAAAATACCAAGAGGTAGCTTTTGTGGCGTATGTAATAAGCTTCATAACTGATGTATCAAAATTGGAAAAAGACAGTGGCGCACATATTTTTTCCCCAAATGAATTTTTACAGTTACCCCGTACGCACGACACTGACGCAGTTGTAAGCAGATTTTCACTTGAAAATATGCACTTTCATAATACACTTTCAAGTTCCAAGTTTCATTAAAATCAATCCAGTGGTTTTGAAATTATTTATAAAAAATTTAAAAAAATATTAAAATTCAACTCCCTGTATATTGGAAACTATGCGTTTCCGGGCCCATGTGCACAGGAACTTTTTTTCTTATTTTTTAGTAAGGAATTGCCCCACGAGCGATGGTGCATGTTTTTTGAAACAGCCTATATATATATATATATATATATATATATATATATATATATATATATATATATATATATATATATATATATATATATATATATATATATATATATATATATATATATATATATATATATATATATATATATATATATATATATATATATATATATAGATAATCTGAAACCGACCTCGGATTTGGGTTCCAGGGGTCTTAAATAGCGATCATTTGTAGAAATTTTTTACTCCAACATCACCAACAATTATGTTGATTTCGAAGCAACGCATGGATGGCTCTTGAGAGGAAATATCTTCTCTGTGGCTAAAGGATCGATGTTTGAAGATTGTATGGTACCCACAAGGGGTTACATGAAGCACGTGGTCAAGAAGAACAACATAGAAGACACATGCTGCATATGCAATCAGGTCGAGGAAACAATTGAAGATGTCAAAAGCGGGTGCCAAGCATTGGCCGCAAATATGTACACCATAAGGCATAGCAATGTGGCAAAGATCATCCATCAACACGTAGCACACTCTATAGGGCCTTAGAATACAGAAGTACCATACTTTAAATACACCCCTCCTAATATAGTGCAAACAGAAACACAAACTCTATACTGGGACAGAACGGTATTAACAGATCACTATATACACCACAATAGACCAGACATCTTGTACTGGGACAAATTAAAGAATGATGTAACCATAATTATTGACATAGCTGTACCACATGTGAAGAACATAGAGAGCGCAAGAAGGGAGAAAATCTCCAAATACTTGGACCTCGCGAGAGAGCTGAAAACTATATGGGACGTCAAGACGGTAAACATAGTACCGATTATCATCGGTGCAACGGGAGAAGTTCCTCTCTACATGCATATTGTCTTAGAGGACCTGAAGATACCCAAGAACAGGATATTTCTCCTGCAAAAGAGTGTGATTTTAGACACCTGTAGGATAGTCAGGAACAAAATAACAGAAAACTGCACGTAGATAAAAAACTCTACATATTAAACTAAACCACACTACATACCATAAAATATAAAACGGTTATATTTACTTGCTGGGTGCTTTGTCACAAGCCATAGTATGACTTGCAATCTTAAAAAAAAATGCATCAACCGATAATAATAATATTAATTTATTGGCTATTTAAGGTACAAAAAGTAGATATGGTAAGTCACAGCATTTAAAAAGAAGCAAAAAAAACCCATCACAATTATAAAACCTTAGAATCTAAAGTTAAAATATGCACACACATGTATATAAAAAGTCAACATCTAGCACACACAATAACGATATATGACACCAAACAAAAGACAAACAATAAATATATATGCAAAAGGGAAGTCATACATCATCGAATTCCGCGACGCTATAGAAGGTTTCTTTACAAAGAAATTGTTTTGCTGCATATCAAAAAGAAATGTATGGAGTAATTGCCTTAATATCACTGGGCAATGCATTAAACAGTACTATGCAGTTGTAAGAGGGGCGGTCTAAATTTGTATGTTTTGTGTGCAGGTATTCTCAGTGCATTTTGACTGCGCGTATGATATTCATGGCTAAATGAGTTCAGTGAGCCCCCATCATCATTTCACAACAAATATTTTTTAACGTGGGTCTATTTTCGCGACTATGACCAATCACCGACCTCAGAGAGTTGCAGGTCACTATCCTGGAAATTTTGCCGAACCCCTGCCTTTATGCAAGAAGAATAGGAATATTTAACGTGCCCAACATCCCATGCACACGGAACCGACGGCTTTATACCCCCTCCAAAGGGCAGAACATGCACACATTCAACTTGCTAAAATACAATGCCACAATCTCGATTGACTAAGTGAGATGCAAGACATGAAGCACGTGTCGCCACCTCAAAACCAAGTAGTATGTTGTCACGGCAGCTCCAAATAACAAATAATGTTAACAAAGAGAGACTGTATACAACCAACTAACAATTTAGTAAATTTTCAGCCTTGGCCCATGGCACAAAGTATGTAAGGCTAGATGCATTCTCACCCCACAATTAGAACCATAGACCGGTTTCGCTCTCATTAGAGCTCGTCAGTACGACATACTAATTGCAGCGAAAACACGCATATAAAGTAATACGGCTATTGTAGCCAGCCTTCTAACACTAAGTGGGATGTAAGACATTAAGCACGTGACAACGTATGTAAGGCTAGATGCTAGATGAGTTTGTACCTATATTGGGGAAGAAATGATCAAGGGCTGACAATTTACTAAATTGTTAGTTGGTTGTATACAGTCTCTCTTTTTTAACATTCTATGTTATTTGGAGCTGCCGTGACAACATACTACGAGGTGGCGGCACGTGCTTCATGTCTTACATCTCACTTAGTGTTGGAAGGCTGGCTACCATAGCCGTATTACTTTATATGCGTGTTTTCGCTGCAATTAGTATGCCGTACTGACGAGCTCTAATTAGAGCGAAACCGGTCTACGGTTCTAATTGTGCTGAGAATGCATCTAGCTTTACATCTCGGTTGATGTTAATTTTACAGTATGTACTGGAAAAGTGAAAGGGTAACCCTGGAAATCGAACCTAGTACCCATCGGTTCAGAGGCACACGTTCTTACAACTGGACCACCGAGGCTGACTTACACTTCACAAATGCTAACCCAAATACCATTTATTGTTTTTGAGTAGGTATATAACATGTTTCTAGGTAAGTACATAAATTTGGCATGGAGTACTAAACAGATTGCAATTGGCACAAAAATTTAATTTAAGTGACACGCCTTTAAATGTCCATAACCTAGAATCTGATAATACAGCTGTTCGCAATCAAAAAGAAAGTCCTGTTATAATCAGACAATATTAGTAACCGTTTTGAATTGAATGGCCTGATATACACAGACTTTTGAACTTTTGTACTCGAGACTCAAATATGAATTAGTTTGTTTACTACGACTTTGCATGACAAATATAAAAGGAGACAACTTTATGTTCACTACTTTATTGAAAAAGAGGAACCAACAGAAATAGGAAACAACAAGCATTGTCTGTTATTGTGTCTATGCTCTATTTACAATAAATAATAATTACGTCACTAGGTGAATATTGGAACCTGTCATGAGCACTGATAAGCACATTTGGAGAACAAAAATCTCCACAACACATTAAAAAACCTGACGATCGTTTAGCTAACCAAGTTAGCATCATCAGACGATAAATAATTACACAAATAACATAATTTACATAAATAACTTGGTGAGTGAAACGATCCTCAGGTTTTTAAGAATGTGTTGTGGTGATTTAGATTCTCCAAGTGTGCTTATTAATAATTACGTTCCTAATAAATCTCAAGGATTGTTGATATGTCAGTATGTAGCTTAAAACTGGCAAGTTATTAATGTAGCAATTTTATATTCATCAGAATTTATATAAAGTAATAAATAGGTACCAAATAAATACTTCCACATCGTCGATACGTGTGGAAGTATGGCATCGGCGACAAACATTTCAAAATTTTTTCGCTTAACATCGCAAAAAGTGTCAAAACATATAGAAAACATGATTTGGGCACAATTTTTTTTTGGTCTGTCGGTCTGTCTGTTTGCAGCCAAGATAACTTTACAACGAATTGAGATATTCTCTTGAAATTTGGTACACAGTTAGAACACAAAAAACTAACGGTTCTCATTGTCTTTAATGGAAAATCTTTGCGGGGTAGGGGTTGAATGGGGCTGTGTGTTTTGTGTGTGTGGGGGTGGGCGGGTGAGACGGGGGTGTTGTGGTGATTTGGTGAAAATTGTCATTTTTTCGTTAAAACTCGAGTTATGTAACGTTTTAGGGTCTGTTTTGTAGAAAACTTTTAATTTCATCAAACATCTGGTATTCTGTGCTGAAATTAAATTATGGGTTGAATGTGAGGGGGTAGAATATCGGTGAATATATATATATATATATATATATATATATATATATATATATATATATATATATATATATATATATATAACATATATGATAACATTGGCTATATGTTGTATATATATATATATATATATATATATATATATATATATATATATATATATATACACACAACATATAGCCAATGTTATCAGCGACCCCGAACACCTCCAGCATAATATAGTATCCATCAAGGTTTAAAACACTGTTTGAGAAAACCAAATGTAAAGTTATTTTTTTTACAGAAGAGTTATAAATATTCTAAAGAAAGCTACCATTATACGGTCCAACCAAATGCAGAGACTGTCGCGCCAGTAGTTTCCCTGTATACTGACACAACCCATCATTATTTTGGATCTAGCCTAATACCACACCCCTAAGTCAATATTCCATGACACATTTAACGATAAAGCGTAAAACTACCCTAATCATAGTTTTATTTACTGCGACGCTTCAAAAAACAATTGTAAATTTCGATCAGCAATAATCACACCAAGTGGTTATGAACAATATTGCTTACCAAAAACAATATCAGTCTACACAGAGAAGTTACACGCGATCCTAAAAGCAACTAAATACGTAGAGAATAACAGTGGTCATCGGCGTATGATTTGCTCTGACTGCTTTTGCCAACCCCGGCAACACAGCAACCATGCCCTACCCCTCCGAAGCTTCGTCACGAAACCTCCTTGACCTCGAAATAAAGGCCATGACGGTCTTCCATTGGATGGAACTTACCTGGCCACTCTGTAAAGCCCTGGAACCAACAATTATGTTCGAAGACTCCCAAAAGTCTCGCATTCATGTTCTTCAGTGTCGCCGCATCCTTTTTGCTCCCAACGCGTTTTTGCTCTTTCTTCTGCGCAGCAATAATACGCCTCTTCCTATATTTAACAATCGACCAAACCTACGACTTTTGGTTTGAGAGACACATTCTTGCTAGTGGGACCCAGTGGCTACCACCTAAAGGCAAAGCGTGTACCCAACTAGTTTAAGCTAAATGTCACAACTTCGGTAGATGCTATGTCACAGTTTGTACCTTTAAAATGTATTTTCCAGAGAAAGATTACCGGTCCAAGAAAGATTCGATTCCGAATTTTCTGGTTTATTAGGCCAACATTCAGCTTATTGTCAAGCGACAAAAAGCTCCCATATATCTTATTCGTTAGCTTCGGTTAAATATAATTTACCTTAGGTTAGTAAACACGCAATTACGTTACCTCAAACAACTATAAGTACATTTCTTAAAATAAAATCTAAGAAGCCAATTTATATCATATAACCGCCAATGCTCCCATATATTTTTTTTTGTTGGGTGCAGGAGGGGGAAATGCTCATGCAGACACCATTCACGGCCTCATAGGTTCCGTGGGATATCGAGGTACTGTGAGACTGTACTCACTAAAACCCCCTCCCTGGGAGTACCGGACCTTAGTCCATACCTCCGTCGGAAAGAATTACACACAATAACTTTTTGGGTATGAATGTTTCCATTCCGTTTTTGCCGCGGGGGCGTATACGGGTAAGTATAAGCTTTGGACGCTTATGCTTGTGTGGAAGTTGCTCGTCGTAGTAGGTGGTACTACGGAGAAGAGCATTTGGGTGAGAACCGGCTTTTGCGAACTTGGTTGTGGATAGTTGAGTTGACTGTTTCGGACAAACCATGGCGCTCCGGTAACCATTCTCAGAATTTTGTTCTGGATGATTGGAATGGGTCTTGATGTGTGTTGCGGCCGCGGTGGCCCATGCAGGTGATGCATAGGTCAAGGCTGGCCGGATAATGACTTTGTACATGAGCAACTTATTGTTTATGGACAATTTGGAATTTCTATTTAGAAGTGGGAACAGCTTCGAGATGAACATCGAGGCTTTCTTTCGAGCGTGATCGACATGGGGGCGCCATGTTAAGTGTTTGTCGAGGAAAACCCCGAGGTATTTGGCGGAATCTTGCCAGGGGATTAGACGGTTGTCTAATGCAACGTGTTCGTGAGGTGTGTGTCTTCTCTTGGCAAATAGGACAGCTGAACATTTATCGGGGTTTATGGCTAGAATGGATTTCCTATACCATGATTGCAGCTCGACTACGGCGGTCTAAAGTCATTCGGTTATTATCCTCGTCTGAGTGGAGCTGCTGAGGATGGTAGTGTCGTCTACGTACAGTGCGTATGTCACGTTTAGGGGGGCTGTCGGAATGTCTGCGACAAATATATTGTACAACAGAGGGGAGATAGCAGAACCCTGCGGGAGACCAGCCGTGGCTGGGTACTTTCTAGATCTGGCTCCAAGGTGTTTGTCCTGGTACTTCCTCTGTTGCAGGTATGACCTGATTAGCAGAATCAGAGGGAGAGGATAATTAAATGATAGAAGTTTGTTTAGGAGGCCCGCATGCCAAACCCTATCGAAGGCTTGAGCAATGTCAAGAAATATTGCACTAGTTGACTTGTTTTGGTGATGTTTTCCGCCACACGAAGGACTTGGTCAGTGGTGGAGTGCTGGTGTCTAAAGCCGAATTGCTCATCCGGGAGGATGTGATTTTCTGAGGTGAAAGAAGCTAGCCTTTTCTGAATCAGTTTTTCGTCGATTTTGCCGATGACTGGTAGCAGGCTAATGGGCCTGTAGTTCTGAGGGAACAGCGGATATTTGCTGGGTTTCGGGATGTTGATAATGTCGGCAAGTTTCCACATGGAAGGAAAATGTTGAAATCGCAGCATGGCATTCATAATCGTAACAAGGAATACCACGGCTTTGCGGGAGAGGTTTTTCAGGGCTACGTTGGAGATTCCATCGTATGCCGGAGCTTTCCTGTTTTTTAATGCTTTGATTATTTGGGAAACTTCTTCGAAAGTTGTGGGCTCGATGGTTGTGTCTGGGGTGGCGCGAAGCGCACTCCTGACGTAGCGGTGCGGTCTTGTTACGTGCGACAGATCAACGTTGTTATAATTCGAGCTGAATTGCAACTCCAGATGATCTGCGAATGCAGTAGCTTTCTCCGCATCCGTGTATACGACACCGTTACGGCCGTGAAGCGGGGATATCGGAAGTTTATGGGAGCGAAGGGCTTTTGCCATTTGCCAGATGGAATTGTCTTGGGTAGACAGGGTTTACAGGCGCTCCTCCCAACGATTGTTGCGGAGTTCATGTAGGGCGGATCGTACTTGTTTGATGAGCCTGTTAGCGTCTCGTTTGTCTGTGGGGTTTCAGCTCAACGCACGCGGTTCTTTTCGAGTATCATTTCCCTGATACTGGACGGAAAAGGTGGCAGGTTGCTCTGGGCGGGGTACGTCCTTGATGCATGTTCGATAGAACATTGAATTTTGGACTGTAGATTATCCACTGCACCCTCGAGTTCGGGGATGCTGCGGATAACCGGGATATTGCCAAGGGTGTTTTTAAGGTGATCTGTGAAGACTCGCCACAGTACCTTTTTCCTTGGGAGGGCGGGTTCGTGCTCCCATCTATGTTATTCGTTAGCTTCGGTTAAATATAATTTACCTTAGGTTAGTAAAAACGCAATCATGTTACCTCAAACAAATATAAGTACATTTTTTGTTCGTAAAATTTAAGAAGCTAAAGAATTCAATCTATACCATCAAAATTAAGTAACAGTTACCTAATTATTTAAATTTTAAGAAATAGCAAAATCGTTATTTAACACTAATGGACATATCGATCTGTATCGAGTGAAGTGCATTGCTACGTTGTTAGATTGTAAGAGAACAGTTGAGTTTATAAGAACCAGTAATGCTACTTTCACATTTACATAATAGAAGGTAATGGTGTTTATACATTCCATTGGAATAGACCGGAGTTAACTACCTTGTATGGGATTAGTGTTATGTTACGACCGTTGAATAGACACGGTAGATTTCTACTCGACTACTTCATTACGGAATATCATGCACACTTAGATTTAATTGTTTACTAGAAATATCAGAACCACATACAGCTTACAACATTTATTAATTTTTTAGTGAATGTTTATTAAAAAAAATCACTAATAGAGAGGTATCGATGGTGAGACTTTGCAAAATTTTTTTCAAATGAGCGCGAACTAGGACCTCTAGAACCCATATCCGGGGTCCTTTTCAATTTATATATATATATATATATATATATATATATATATATATATATATATATATATATATATATATATATATATATATATATATATATATATATATTTATCCGATAACTCAAAAAATAATTAATCGATTTCGATGAAACTCGGCTAGTGCTTTTCTTTTATTAATTGCTTGGACGAGTTCGCTGGCCAGGAAAATCGAACAGGGTTTTCCGGGAAAATTTTGAGTTTTCTTTCTAACAAGAATTTTTTCTCCGTAAATTACAGAGATGTTTTAATGAAATTTACTACATATGTTGCCTTGGGAGAGGCCTTGCTACGTACCAAAATTCAATTTTCTGAGTTTATAGAAAATTGAGTTTTCGAATTTTGAGTTTTCTTTCGTAATTTTTTTTTCCTCCGAATATAACAAAGCTATTTTAATAAAATTTGGTGGATATCTTGCCTTGGGAAAGACCTTTATCATCATCATCAATCAGCTCTCTGCGTCCACTGCTGGACATAGACCTCCCCTAGTTGAGTCCATTCTTTTCTGTCTTGAGCGCTGCGAATCTAGTTTTTTGTAATGTCGTCTGTCCAGCGAGTTGGTGGTCTTCCTCTGTCTCTTTTATCGGATCTGGGTCACCATTCAAGTAATCGTTTTGTCCACCTGTCATTTGCATGCGAGCCACATGTCCCGTCCACTTCCATTTGAGTTTTGCCACATGTACGACATCAGTCACTCCTGTTCTTCTGCGTAATTCTTCATTTCTAATGTAGTCACGTAACAAAACGCCAAGCATCGACCTCTTCATTTTACGCTGTGCTACTTTTAGTTTCTTAGCAGAAGCGTTGGTAAGGGTTAGTGTTTCGGCGCCGTAGGTCAATATATCTGTTATTTTACAAGGTACGAGAAAACATTCTTTACGTTAATTATAAGGGGTTTTGTGTGTGTTTTGTTTTTTTAACGTCGGCCTATTTCCGCGACTATGGCCAATCACCGACGCCAGGGAGCAGTTTCACCTCACTATCCTGGAAATTTTGCCAAACCCCTGCCTTTCTGTAAGGAGGGTAGGGATCTTTAACGTGCCCAACATCGCATGGACACGGGACCGACGGCTTTACGCCCCCTCCGAAGGGCGGAACGTGCAGACATTCAACTTGCTCAAATACAATGCCAGAACCTCGGTTGATGTTAATTTTACAGTTTGTACTGAAAAAGTAAAAGGAGTACCCTGGGATCGAACCCAGTACCCTTCGGTTCAGAGGCACACGTTCTTACCCCTGAACCACCGAGGTTGTATAGGGGGTTTTAAGCTACATCTTATAAAATTATTGTTACAATCACAGGTGTCCCATAAGTCGTTGGTGATACAAATTTTCTTTTTTTTTTAATCGAACACGTCGTATATTACTTCATTTTTGCATTTTCAATCGAAATATAATGCATATTTGTAATAGAAGAAATTCTCGACGCAGCAAGTGCGTTATGGTAGTGAATTTTCATTAAATGCTTCAAATTTCAACAGCTCAATTTGCTTTCCGGTATTTTCAGGAACATTTTAGGTTTATTTTCGGTTTTTTTTTATAGATTTTCAAACAACAAAGTTGTTTTGATGGAATATTGCACATTGCTTTTGCTATATAGTTTATACTGGTAACAAAATTTGATACCTGCTTTCTTAAAAAAAGACATATTTGCTATTAAAAACATTTGTATGAAAATTTATAACCATAACGCACTTGCTGCGTCCTGACTTTTTTTGGATATGGGCTCATATTGTCATACTTTTGCCCTATAGTTGTGTAATTGGGTGTGTAAACTTTAGAGGAATACCTTGCATATAAAGATTTTATATTATGTAAAAAAAAGATTTTATTTTAAGAGCAAAATTGTCAGTCATTCTTTTTCATACTCGGGTCACAAAGATGACACGAGCGTCTCCTTAGTTTTTAACCAACAAGCTCAATTAATTATGTATTTGAGCAATAAGAGCGAACAACTGAATCAAGTCTGTTATACACTATAAAGTAATGGATGACGTGGCTGAATAACTACGAAAGCATTCTTTAGTTTCTTTGGATATCTTTCGTTATTTTACAACCACAGCATTATATCTATGGTAACAGCTTTAAAAACGGTGTGTAATAAACACATGAATGGAGAATTTCCACGTTACATTCCTGTTTGAAACTTGTGGCCATATATGTAGGTTTGTTTGCCTGCATATTGCTGAGATTGTTGAATGCTTTTAAATGCGTACTATAAATTAATTTGTTCTATCCCGGTGCACTGACCTCGTCATGTATTCGTTAAAATTATAAAGACGTGGCGCGGTAAAGTGTTGACTAAGCTTTTGGGTTCTCCAACATTCTTGCTTTCTATTTACAATAACGGTTTGGTTTGTATTCATTAAACTTATTTTTGTTTTAGTAATGATATTAACTATTTATAAAAATCGGGACACACAAGGTGGGTTTTCATAGGAAAATACTGTCCTTTTTTAAAATAAAAATTTGATAAAAACAATTTTACATATGCAAAAATTTGCTAAGAGTTGTTTAAAAATTAACAATCATACAATATGATCTAATTACAGATGTAGACGCTTTTTCTGTGGCTTCGCAGACCAAATTTCTCTTTTCCGTGATGACGCGTCAAAAGCGAAACAGGTTGCAGATAGGCAAACAGGCGCTGGTGAAGCTACAGAAAAAGTCTCTACGTCTGTATTATGTATAGAACGGTTTCACAAAGTTAGAGCAACAACAAACAATTCGATTTGCTATTAAAATTTAATTAAAAGGCTTAAAAGTCATCACCAGTGAATTTTCTCTGCCAAAAGTTACAACAAAAATGATTGTAATTACATTATCGAATTAGATAACGTTAAAATTGTTTTCGTTCTTGCCGAACGTAACTTCAAAATAATTAATACAACCAAAAAGTACACTGATAACGCTTTCCAAAAATATGTCAGATGACCCATATTCCTACTTAAGAAATTAAAGGGCTGTAGATAATGTAGCAACTAGTCTAAAATAATCTGTTATGCGACCCTACGTATTTTGAGTCCGATGCCTTTCTCGGTTATGGGTTTGTTGCGTTCCTTATGCGTAGCCTGTATATTTAGGGTGATACACAACGCAATGACACATATTGTTTGCGTGTAGATGATGTCAAAACATGCCGATATTTTATATAAAATTTTTCTCTGACGCACATGATTGGTGAGATTTTGACCTCGGACGATTCGTTAATAATTACACGAAACAGCTGTAACAGCAATGCACCAACATAGCACAACCAAATTTGGTAGATGGTTTTCTTTTATCCACGTCGTTATTTGACAAAGATTAGAATTAGAGACGAACTCAAAAAGAGGTGAATTAGGGGTGGGTCACCTTTCAATGACATGATTTTTTCAAACCCTAACCTAATTAAATGCTAAACTCAATCAGTTTATTAGCAAATTAAATTTTGTACATTTTTCTCCTCTTGCCAGTTTTTCGATAAACCATAAATCTTTGAGAAAATTGAGATTTTTAGAATTGAGATCGAAACCAAACTATGTCCCTTGAAAACATTATAAAACATTAACATATCTGAAATTTAACAAACGCTATTAAAGACTTTAAGTGACTTTATAGGAACATAATTTATTTTTAGCCGATCTAACTAATTTTAACCTCTATTCACGACGTTGATAAAAGAAAACCATCTACAAAATTTGGTTTTTCTATGTTGGAGCATTGCTGCAATACAGCCGTTTCTTGTAATTATTAAATAATCTTCCGAGGTCAATATCTCGCCAACCATGGGCGTCAAAGAAAAACTTTATATAAAAAATCGGCATTTTTTGAGGTCCTCTACACCCATACATTCTGTGTCGATTGCGTTACGAATCACCCTGTATATGAGTATGCTGTGTTTATGAGAAAGAACGGAGACTTTTTTGGAAATCCCTGATGATATATCTATGAAATATACACACCGATGACTCATTTTTTTTAATGAAAACTCACTGACATAACGCACTTGCTGCGTCCAGACCTTTTATACATATTTGAATATTTTTATTCTTTGAGGTTTTTATTTATACAGTTTTATTTATTCCAGTTTTGGAGAATTTTCTTTAAAAAATTCAATAATGAGGAGATCGCGACCTTTGAATATTGTAAAATTTCTCTTAATGAGCGCTATATAGGCCCCTAAAACCTATATCCGGGGTCAGCTTCAATTTTTGCTTCTAATAAGAGCTATTTAGGCCCCTTAGAACCAATATCCGGGGTCAGTTTCAATTTTTATATGTTTATATACATACATACACACACAAATATATATATATATATATATATATATATATATATATATATATATATATATATATATATATATATATATATATATATTATGTATGTATGTACGTACTACACCGATAACTCAAAAAATAATAGGCCGATTTTGATCAAACTTGGTGAGTACCTTTCTATTGCAAGTGGTATGGACAAGTTTGTTAGACAGGAAGATCGGACCAGGTTTTCCTGGAAAATTTTGTATCTTCTTTCAGAAAATTTTTATGTCTCTGGAAAGAAGAAAGTAAGGGCAACCAAACTTGTTACGCGTGTTTGTATTATAAAAGGTGAACCAGGTACAAAAAGTTAGGTCTGTAAGCTAAAAGGCATAAAAGTTATAAGAATTTAAAGAAAAAAAAATTGGGGTTTTCCTCAAAACGTCAAAGTCGCGATTTGTAACGTCAAAATTGGCAACATTTAGGCAAAAAACCTGAAACGAATACAAGTGATGTAAAGAAAATGTCGCAAGAAAAGTGTTCTTCTACAAACTCTTAAGTTTCAGCTTTAACCGCTATTGCCCTTCAATTTACGAAAATATTTCCAGAAAATTCATTTCAAATAGACCCCTTCTCTAATGCTTTGGGATTTTATGTTAACTTTATGGTTTAACGGTCTATAATTTCTAACCAGTTTTCGTAGAGAACAATCGCTAATAAGGAGACCGCGACTTTTGAATTTTAAAACGATTTTTTTTAAATGACTGCACACTAGGCTCCTTAGAATCCATACCCAGGTTTAGTTTCAGTTTTTATCTGTTTACATATATACAGTGTGACGCATTTCTGCGGTAAAGCCCAATATAATTGTTATTATATAAGATACGAGAAAAGATTGTATACC
The DNA here is from genome assembly GCA_964006375.1 of Tillus elongatus. NCBI lineage: Eukaryota > Metazoa > Arthropoda > Insecta > Coleoptera > Cleridae > Tillus > Tillus elongatus. Next base: position 66,006,386 of record OZ023265.1, read on the forward strand.
TTACTTATAAGGTATCTTGAGCTGCATCTTATAAAATCATTTTGACAATCACAGGCGTGCTCACAAGTCGTTGGTGATACCTACATTTTTTTTTCGAACATGCCTTATATTATTGCAGTTTTGCATTTTTCTTAGAAATATGATGCATGTTTGTAAGAGACCATCAAGGCGTAGGAAGTGTGTTTGGGTAGCGAATTTTCATTTAATGCTTTAAACTTCAATTTGCTATTAACCTTATGTTCGTTGGCTATGAAACCACTTTTCTCGGAAACTTTTTCAGTTTATTTTCGGGGAGGTTTTGTATATTTTCAAACAATAAGTAATTTTGAAAAAATATGGTACATTGTTTCTACTATTTAGGTTATACCGGTATACAAATTCATGTCTGTTTCCATTAAAGAGACATATTTGCTGTGAAAAATATTTTTATAAAAATTCACGTATATAACTCACTTGCTGCAACCAGAGTTTATACAGCATTTTAAAGTTTTTATTTATACCGTTTTATTTATAGTCTATATTTGGTCTTTGTTTATATCGTACTTATTTACACAGCATTTTGCTCATATAGTTTTAACGGCTTATAGATTGACAACGCCAATGTTTCTGCTTTGATTTTGTATTGTTCTTCAGTTGCGTAGTGTAGGCTCTAATTCGGTACCTCGAGAGAAAATATAGAACCTTTCGAGTTTTTTATGACGTGTTCTTTGCCTTATTTGGATTTTTTTAATAAAGCGTGTATTATTATTATTATTATCATTATTATTACAGTTTATCACATTATCACACGTAATTATAAATAACCTCAAATTAAAGATTTAACCTTACTTATAAAATGTATCTACTTGTTGAAAGGCTTTAAAAAACTCATATCTTGTCCAACAAACAAAACAAGTAGTTATTTGTTGGCTGTGTCCAAAGTAGATAAAGGATATTGTTTTAAAGGAGGTCAGGTCTACTCGTCACCACCTGTGGCTTCCGGTTAGATGAAGTAAGCAATCAGAAATTTGGCAACGATTTGTATTTTCACCTTTGAACGTTAGAAATAGTATAGTTGTATCGTTGCCAAGAAAAAATGAAATACACGCATTCGTATTTCAGAAGCGAAAACAGTCCGATACTAGTTTATAATGAAGATGAATGCATCTTTGATACATCTCTGAAAAAAAATTAGCTTTTGTCAAATAGTATTTTAATAAATGTGTTTGATATACACACAGAGTTTGATAGAAAACATCAGCAAGCTTATGGAGGTTTTTAAGAAAATGGTAATATAAAATAGTCTATTAAAGTAAGTTTATTGGCAGAAAAATAATTCACGAAAACTACAAATGAGTGACATCAGTTTCATTGTTGCTTGACAGTATTTAGCTTTGACTAAATTATATATTAGTACCTCGACTATTTGTACAATACGCTTGGAACATCAGTACTAAATACATAATAATAGTAATAAAATACCCTTATATTTAAACAATGAAACAAAATAGTCGAACATTTCTTTATGCAGAACCTCGGTGGTTCAGGGGTAAGAACGTGTGCCTCTGACCCGAATGGTACTGGGTTCGATCCCAGAGTAATCCTTTCACTTTTTCAGTACAAACTGTAACATTAACATCAGCCGAGGTTCTGGTATTGTATTTCAGCAACTTGGATGTCTGCACGTTCTGACCTTCGGAGGGGGGTAAAGCCGTCGGTCCCGTGTCCATGCAATGTTGGGCACGTTAAAGATCCCTACTCTCCTTATAGAAAGGCAGAGGTTCGGCAAAATTTCCAGGATAATAAGGTGAAACTGCTCCCTGGCGTCGGTGATTGGCCATAGTCGCGGAAATAGGCCGACGTTAAGGAAATAAAACACACACACGTTTCTTTATGCATTTAATGAGAAACATTATTGTATACTCCAATTAAATTGTCAGAAATAACAACGACTAATGAAAGTTGGTTAATTTTTAATAAAAGGACGCTAGAAGGGCGTTATTCTAGCGAATTTTCAGATAACAAGTTTTGAAAAAAACTGGTACCTAAATAGTTATTAGAGCTGGCGCGATGGCAAAAAGTCAATATAAAAAAAGTCTGGCGGCAGCCAATGCGTTATAGTAGGGCATTTTCGTTTGTTTTGTAAAACATAACGTAACTTCGATAAGTGAATATTGGAACCTGTGATGAGCACCAAAAAATACAATTTGGATAACACAATTCATCACAAAACAATTTTTAGACTCGACAATCGTTTCGCTAATAAATTTCGCGCCATCGGGGGTTCAACAAAGTACAATACAGTTTTTAGACCTGGCGATAGTTTCGATAACAAAGTTAGCGTCATCAGAGGTAGGAACAAACTTTGTCTGTTTGTTTGTTATGATAAGTACAGTTTGGAGGACACAATTCATCACAATAAATACAGTTTTTAGACCTGAGGTTCGCTTGGCTAAGAAAGTTAGCGTCATCAGAGGGATGAAGAAGCTTACAATACAGTTTTTAGATCTGACATCGTTTCGCTAACAAAGCTGGCGTGATAAGAGGGATGAACAAATTTTGTTTGTTTGTTCTGATAAGTACAATTTGGAGAACCCAACTCATCCTAATAAATACCGTTTTTAGACCTGATGATTGTTCCGCCAACAATCGCTAACAAAGTTAGCGTGATCAGAGGGATGAACAAAGTTTATTTGTTTGTTTGTTGTGATAAGGGCAATTTGTAAAACACAATTCATCACAGTAAACACAGTTTTTAGACCTGACGATCGCTTCGCTAACAAATGCTAACAAAGTTAGCGCCATCAGAGGGATGAAGAAACTTACAATGAAGTTTTTAGATCAGGCAACTGTTTCGCTAAGAAATATAGTGTCATTAGAGGGATAAATAAAGTTTGTTTGTCACGATAAGTAGAATTTGGAGAACCCAATTCATCACAAGTTAGCGTCTTCAGAGGGATGAACAAACTTTGTTTGTTTGTTATGAAAAGTACAATTTGGAGAACCCAACTCATACTAAAAAATACAGTTTTTAGACCTGATGATCGTTTCGATAACAATCGCTAACAAAGTTAGCGTCATCAAAGGGGTAAACAAACTTACAATACAGTATTTAGAGCTGATGATCGTTTCGCTAAGAAAGTTAGTATCATTAGAGGGATAAACAGACTTTGCTTGTTATGATAAAAACAATTTGGAGAACCCAATTCATCAAAATACAGTTTCTAGACCTGAACATCCATTCGCTAACAAAATTGGCATCATCAGAGGGATCAACAAACAAACAAATAAATTTGTTCATCCAGTTGATGATGCCAGCTTTGTTAGCTAAACGGTCGTCAGGTCTAAACTATACTGTAATGAATTGGGTTCTCCAAATTGTACTTATCATAACGTAACTGGATTTCTACTAAGCATTCTGTTGGACCTGTTTCAACTTATTTATGTTAAATTTGGATATGTGGATGATAACCTACATCCTTTTCCCTGCAAAAACATATGAAATTTAAGTTGCTGATTCTTATACACTCCAAACCATGTTAATTTTTTCTGTCAACATAGTATGTTACTCAACTGATGTGTCAAGTTGATTACAAAAACTACAGACAACTAAAAGATAGAATAGATTATCCATATTTGTTTATTCTGAAGAACTTAATAATAAAGAGTGATGTTTTTTTCTTCTAACAACAGGGAATATATTCTGCCGCATTTTAAAATTTAGTTAAATCTGAATCCCGAAGGATTGCAATTATGTAATTGAAATGAACTTTTGAACATTGAAACTGTAGTTTGATGGCAATGCATGAGTTAAATTTCGTAAAAATAAATTGACATATAAAGATTGAAACTCACCTCGGATATGGGTTCCAAAGGCTCTAATTCCTTTGTAGAAGCTTTTCGAAAATTAGAAAGTCGTTACTCATCTATAAGTGAAATTCTCTTTAAGAAAATTCCATAATAATAGGAGCATACATTTCGCAAGTTGTCACAGATACTTAGGTTATTAAATCCGCTAGTTTGAAGTTAGATATAACATTTCTCACTTATTTGTTCAAAGGCATGGGTTGTCCAGTATATTGGTTAGTACGTCTCAGCTTTTCGATTTTGTTTTGGCTAGAAAACTTAAATCAAATGTTTCAGTATTTTTTGGTCTCCTAACTCAGAGTGTCATTTTTTGTCACTTAATCTTGTGCTTCCCTTTTGAGAAACCACTTTAATACCTAAAACGTAATTTTCCACTAAGATAGATAATTTAAATTTGGTTATGTACTATAGTGTCTTTGAATGCAGCGAGTTCTAAATTTACTTAAATTAATTATAAGTTTGCTTTCGAGAATCCAATTTACCATAGGATACCTTCAGACTGGACGATCATTCCGCTAACAAAGTTAGCGTCATCACAGGGATTTTTTCTTTAACTTCGGTCTATTTCCGGGACCAGGGACAATCACTGACCGTAGGGAGCAGTTTTACGTCAGTATCCTAGATATTTTGTCAAACCCCTGCCTTTCTGTAAGGACAATGGGGATCTTTAACTTGCTCAACATTGCATAATACACGAGACCATCCCCCTTCCGCAAAAGGGAACAACCTGTCCAAACATAATGCTACAACCTCGGTTGATGTTAGTTTTACAGTATGTGACCAAAAAGTGAAATGTTCCCCTACTGGGAGGCGAAACGAGTTCCCTTGGGTCCAGAAGCACACGTTCTTATCACTGACTACCGAGCCTGCCAATCAGACGAATGAATGAACTAATTTTAACTGGTTTATTCATCCCTCTGATGACTCTTACTTTCTTTACGAAACTATCATCAGGTCTAAAAAATGCCTTGTGGTGATTTGGTTTTTCCAAAGCGTGCTTATGAATGATCAACACAGGGTCTAATCGTCACTCAGTAAAATAGGTATGGTATTTTTGAAGATCCAAAAATTTCGGGAAGACAATACTTTTTCTGAAAAACTGATCCGATCGAATTGACTATCGGACCTAACAAAGTATTTGCAAAAGGGAGGTATCCGCTAAACTGTAGGCATGGCGGGTATTTTTTTCTTACCACAAACATATAAAAAATGAAGCTGACCTGGATATTGGTTCTACGGGTCGTAGTTTTCGCTGGTTTGGAAGTATCAATGTCGCTTTCTCATTTCTTATATAATAATTCGCTGAAATGAAAGCTACGCTAAGAATTTAAGTAACCTTATGTTTTATGCAGGATACGTAAGATATTTCCCAAAAGACCTTGTATTTTCTTGCTTAGACTAAATTGAAATGTTGCCGAAAACATACATTGGTCACGGATTATATATATATATATATATATATATATATATATATATATATATATATATATATATATATATATATATTATATATATAACCCACATTTATATTTCTCAACTTTCATTTAATAGATATTTTCAGGTAAAATAGTCTACCTATCAGTGATTTAGTATACGTCGTGTACTTTCTTTACAGCTTTACGATTCTTTCACTAAGCAAGTTAAGTTCATTATTATGTTTATTTTATCACTCGATAAGGATAAATTTGTTAGCAAAACGGTGACTAGCTTTAAAATAACACGGCCGTGGCGAAGGAGATTTTCCCAATGGTTACCCATTAGTGCTCGTCAAAGCTTCCAAGTTTTTTTAGATTATAAGTCAATCTTAAAAATTCCAGCTGCTTTTATCGTTTGAAACTGATCTGACATATAAAAAGCCCTAAAAGGTGCAGGCTTTGATATCAAAAACCGTAGATACGAAAGAACAAGTTTTTAAATTTGGAGTTAAAGAGTATGTTTGCTGAAAGGAAGCATTTCTTCTTTGATTTTGATGCAGAAAATATTATTTGTGTATAAAATAATAAAAACATATGTAAAACTTCACAAAATACAGTTTAATATACTCTGGAGAGTGCTTAGATCTCCAAACCATATCTAGTGCTTATCGAGAATGGTCGTCAGGCCGAAACACTGTGTCTGAAAATCAACTATCTCATGTGAAGTTTGAATAAATGTTTTGTGCTTTTTCACATCGTTTAACCCACTATCGCAAGTTTTTAACGTTTTCTGTCACAAGATACAATATATGCGATTCTTTTTTAGGTATTTAAAAGTTATGCTTGTATAAAATAAAATTTTAATGTATTAACAACATTTTAAGGCGTTATATACTATGATCCTCACCGTAATCGCCATGCACGGTGCAGACGTGTGCGTGGCACATATCAGGAGCTCCTGCTGGCATGAAGTAGTGGCTATCGGGGTAAAATTCTCCATAAGGGGCGCAATACATCTCTGCATTCTGTTGTGGTTCGACGCTCTGGCTGGCCACCATTCTCCTCGAAGAAGGCGCTCCCCCAGGTCTACCTCCACCTCTACGGCCGGGTCCTCCACGTCGCGACACCTTTACTATCACTCAGACCACTCAAATCAGAACACCACTAGACACCCCACGGTACTTACTAATCTTCAACAGCACGTGGCATCCAGAATTTACCACCACAAAGCACTCGCGAGACCGACCGAACGGGAGTCACTGAACCAAGAGCAGAAAGAACCAGCTGTCTTGATATCTGCGCTAATACGAACTCTCTATTGCAGCAATTCTGTTAGCTCCTGCTAAAGCTCGATTAAAACTGGACTCCGTAGTATACTGACATTCAACATCGCTCTATCTGGTAGAGAAACGGAACAAATATGTGAATGGTGCAGAGGAATTTCGAGTGCGGGACCTCGCGCGCCGATCTCCACTCGACTTTCTGTCTTTTTCTAACGGAGAGTGTTAGTCGCACGATTGTAAAGGATGGTAGATGTTCGGAACGTAGATCCAACGACTAACTCCCTCGTTCACCGCGACTCGCGACTCGCGGCAGCTCGGACAGAATGAAACAACGTGGACGTGGATTCCTGCTGATGGTTGACTTGCTGCTATGAGAGACGGTCGAGGGAAGTCAGCAGTGAAATACATTCGGCGGCGGAGGAACATCTGGTTACTTCAGTTAAATATAGGCTGGTCATTTTCATCATACGCAAGTGCAATGGATAAGATTAAGATTATCCGTCTACCACAGTATATTATGGTATAGCCGGCCATGGAATGTGCTGTTAAAGTTAATCCCTATTAGTTGATTTAATTAGAAATTAGCTACAAAACTTAGCAGTAATAATGATCATCTGAAACATAGACACCATCGACACCACTAATAATGAATCAATCCACAAGTGTCTTCTTAAATATGTTAGTGTCAAAAATCACACGAGATACTTTTTTCATGATATAGTTCATAAAAGGCAAAGCCTATGTGTCTTTAAGACATTATGAGCTTGATCCTAGTGCCACAAGATAGGTCTTTACTAGCTTCTTGAATATTTGGACCTTATATGTATTCGAAAATATGCCTGGAGGGCATTCTAAAGCTTAGATGCTCTAGGAAAGACAAAGATTCGTAAGGAACCTTTTGACAAGTAGGTAACTGGCCACTAAAAGCGCGTACTTTTCAACTAAGACAGGTTGGCCGAATAAAGGTCGCAAGTGGAGACGTTAACGAAGCAATTTCTAAGAAGAAATGTCGATATTAATATCGATACAAAAGGCAGAGATTTCTAGCCTTTCTCCCGTGCCGAGAGAAGTAAAACTGACTATGATATATGAATCATCTATAAGATGAACAGCTCGTTACTAAATAAAATCTAGGAGGAACAAGTTTGTCTTTGGGGCAGCACACCAGACATGGAAACAATACTTCAGCTGTGGACGTATCTGTGCTAAGGCACAGCTCTATAATACAGTGTCAAAGGCTGCTGTGACGAAAAGAAACTTTTAACCCGAAGCAGAAACACACACTTCTTTGGTGCTGCTTTAGCAATAATGGAAACATGTAGGTGCCAGAAAAGATTAGCTGCTCCAGTTATACCCAACGTAGATATTGTGGGCAGTATTTATCCACCCATCTGAACGTCTGCACGCCACTCTTCCTAGACAGGAGACAATTTTGTATTTTTGACGCATTAAACATAACCAGATTTGCAGAGCCCCAGCTGAGAATCTTAGACAAGTTATCATTTAACAAGTTGGTTACTTCAAGTCTTATTGGTAAGGAGCTAGAATCATGTATTGGGCGAGTTGATGAGAACGTTTGGTAAAAATCACTGTCATTAGCGAAGCTGTGGATCGGATTGTTGGTTGTTGACAGAAGGTAATTTATATGCAAAAAAAGTGTGGCGGCCAAAACGGAAGCCTGTGGAACATCGGCATTACTTTTTAATTCATCTAATGAAACATCATGGACTACAACATGCAAGGAACGTTTGAAATTTTTTTTTCAAATGATCGCGAACTAGGACTCTTAGAACCCATATTCGGGGTCAGTTTAATTATATATATATATATATATATATATATATATATATATATATATATATATATATATATATATATATATATATATAGCGATAACTCAATAAGTAATTAACCGATTTTGATGAAACTCGACAAGTACCTTTCTTTTATTAATAGCTTGACCCCTACAGCCCATATCCGGGGTCCGTTTGAATTTTTATATGTATATATATATATATATATATATATATATATATATATATATATATATATATATATATATATATATATATATATATATATATATATATATATATATATATATGGTGATTCGTAAAGCAATGACACAGAATGTATGTGTACATTTTTTTCTTTCTGGTTGGTGAGATATTGACTTCTGAAGATTATTTAATAATTACAAGAAACTGCTGTATTGCAGCAATGCCCCAACATAGAACAACCAAATTTGGTTGGTTGTTTTCTTTTATCAACGTTGTTATTTGACAAAAAATTAAAATGGATATAGACTCAAAAAGGGATGAATTAGGAGTGGGTCACCTTTTAAATGACATGGTTTTTTGAAACCTTGACCCAATGAAAAATTGAAGTCCATCAGTTTTATAAAAAACCAAATTTTGTACCTTTTTCTCATCTAGTCAATTTTTCAACACACCACCCGTCTCTGAAAAAAATGATCCTTTTAGTGTTGAGATCAAAACAAAATTATGCCCCTTGATGACTTTATTAAACATTAGCATATCTAAAATTTAACAAACGCTATTAAAAACTAATAAATAAAAAAAAACAATAAAAAAAAACACTAAAGATATTGTTCAAAATGACTTCCATTTTCCCTTTTTCATAAAAAATGCTGGAGGGCTCCTTCATGTGTTTAATAAAGTCTTCAAGGGTCATAATTTTGTTTTGATCTCAAATCTAAAAATCTCATTGTTCTCAAAAAACGGGTGACGTGTCGAAAAATTGCAAAGAGGAGAAAAAAACACAAAATTTTATTTTCTATAAATTTGATGGCATTCAATTTTTAATTAGGCTAAGGTTTGAAAAAACCATGTCATTTAAAGGGCGACCCACCCCTAATTCAGCCCTTTTTGAGTTTATATCCACTTTACATTTTTGTCTAATAACGAAGTTGATAAAAGAAAACCATCTATCAAATTTGGTTTTTCCATGTTGGGGCATTGCTGCAATACAGCTTTTTCTTGTAATTATTAAATAATCTTCCGAAGTCAATCTCTCACCAACGATGGGCGTCAGTGACAAATTTTGTACAAAAATCGGCATATTTTGAGGTCCTCTACACGCATACATTCAGTGTCCATTGCGTTACGAATCACCCTATATATATATATATATATATATATATATATATATATATATATATATATATATATATATATATATATATATATATATATATATATATATATATATATATATATATATATATATATATATGTCAATGCGCAATTTGCTGGACCAAATAATATGACTATGCGTAAGTTGCTGGACAAACCGCATCATAGCTGGACGTCCAGCTATGAACACTACTTCTTTATAAGTACTAGCGTAAATAGCTGGACACAAGCAAAAACATGAATTTTAGCTACGTTGCCAAATATGTTATGCTTCAGTATTCTCTGTTTCCTTCGCATTCCTACAGTTTTGTAATTATTGTAAATATAAAACAAATAGTTTTAAACTTTAAACATATGTATTGAATATTATAACTATTATAATACCTAATAAAATTATAATCAAACTGTATTTTCAGAATAAAATGAAAAAGAGCTTGTAATAAGTATTTTCTATGCACATAGTTTTTCAAGAACCTGCAGATTATGAATTAAAGTCTTGCGTTAACAATATTTTTGTTCTTAACCTAGGAAACAGTCGAGAAGCAGAAATCAGCAAACTTCTTAAATATAATAAGAAAAAATTCAATTAGACATAAAAAAAAGAAATGTCAAGATGGTTGGATACGACGGCGTCCAGGGATCACGTTAATAAATTATTTTCTAATAATTCTGAGATAAAGAAGTTATAATTGTGACATAAAAAGTCAGAATTCTGTGATAGAAACTCAGAATTGTGACAAGTCAGAATTCTGAGATAAAAAAAGTAAGAATTCTGAAGCAAAAAGTCAGAATTATTCGATACTTTTATACGACAGCGTCCAGGTGGTGCCACTTGCAAAACATTTACCTATTGACTATTGATGTGTAATTAGGTAGGTAGCTCTACCTGTGCCGGTTTTAGAGTCAGTTGATGGTGTTTACAAACTCAAAGGTAAGAAAATTGGTTTATTGACTATTATTCTCCTGGTGTTAATAGAATAGAACCTCGGTTGATGTTAATGTTACAGTTTCTAATGAAAAGGTGAAAGGAGAACCCTGAGATCGAACCCAGTACCCTTCGGTACAGAGGCACACGTGCTTACCTCTGAAACACCGATGCTCTACCTAAGTAGGTGTGTAATAGCAAGTGGTCACGTCTACTATTTTATTGTAGTTAGGTTGCTTTAACTTCAATACCAAAGTTTAAATCCATTTCATTCAAGTTAAGCCGAATATGAAAATTTAAAATGTGCCTACTGTGCATTATTTTTATTCCTTGTCTATATATTAGTCAATAGTCAATCTGCCTTGTTGGAGAAGTTATTTATTTCACATTGTTCATTAATTCAATAAATTTTGTCCAGATCTGTTTTTAATTGAATTATTCATTGAATAGGGTACGAAAACTATTTAAATATAGCTTGCAATGAAGATGCATGTTCAAATATGCATCTTTCACGAAAGCGAGTATCTACCTAATTTAGAAGAAATCAGCAATAATTTAATTTCTAATTTCTAGTAAAGTAGCATACAGATAACCCGTATGTATTAAATTTAAAGGAATCTACAAAGCTTTGCATTTATGTAAAAATCTACCGGTTTTGTGCGCCATCTACCGAAAAGTAGCTAATGTAAGATCTACCGATTTTATGCGCCATCTACGCAAAAAATTGGTATTTTCCCCCTAAAAAAAGGACTGTCGGGTCTAATACCACTTGGAAGTCACATGTCGTGTATAGAATTCTTCAACCACGTCAAGTGTCCAAACTGTTCAATGAGACACGTAACGTTCAGTTGGGACACCCGTTACGTATTCGTTTTCCTGAAGTGTCAGCATACCATAATGAAAGTTGTTCAAACAAAAATTGATTAAATTGATCGTTATCTATTCAGAAAATCAATCACTTAAACAAAAATTTTAAATCTCCTAAATTATTATCTACCCATGTTGATCAATTTTGATAATTAATAGTTTGTTTATTCAGTTAAAATACTTTCTACTTTTTTTATATCTTTACTTTCCCATCTTACAATACTAAAAACAATCGATGTCATTAACGTCCTTTGATTTATTGGGTAGAATGAGCCATACTATTGACTATCATTACAATGTTAATTTTAGTTGAAATTCAGAGCAAACAATCTTCTTTGTTTCTTTATTATGGCTTATGTATGTTAATACGCCAAACTGACAATAATTGGTTTATTTTTACAATCAGAAATTCATAAAGATTAAAAACATAAAAAATTGACAGATCAAATTTGTTTAGAATTTAAGTAGTTTGTTATTTTGTTAGTTAAAAGTAAAAGTTCAGAATAATAATAATTCACATTTGATATAGGCATGATCTTCACACCATCTAACGATAAATAGTAGAACTTCAATTATTTAATTAAACTAGGATAACATTTTGTACGTCAGTTCATGATTCTGAGTACCCAGAGTGAGCAAAGTTTGGAAGGGGGGTTAGGGATTATGTATACTTTTTTTCGTTAACGTCGGCCTATTTCCGTGACTATGGCCATTCACCGACGCCACTACTCAACTATAATTATAGGTTGAGTTCACTTTGTACAAGTTCCCATTGCAACATAAGCTTTGTTAACATGGCCCGAGTTTACTATACGCCAGCAGCTGAGTTTAAGCGCTCATCTGCTGACTACCGATACGTTTCAGCGGTTGGAGACAGATAAACGCAATCTTGACTTCAAGCACTATTTTGTAAAGTTTGTCCTTCATTCCCCGCTTCATCAAATTGGCAACAGTTGAATTCCAGAAGAGACACAGCGGGATTGGTGAACGCATTTCGTTGACACAACTATTCAACTGTTGGCGCCTAGTGAACTCAGCCAATCTGCCGTTTATTGGTGTATAATAATATATATTTAAACAAAAACACATATCGACGTAGACGATTGTACCCTAATCATATATTATTAAAATTCGTTTACGTTAATACTCTCTGTTCTAATCGTAAGTCATTTCGTAATCGTACATCTTAACGGGCAACTAATAACTCACCAATCAAAGAACGTCAAAGAACTAACCAATCAAAGAGCGCCATCTGTCAATCGGATAGATGAAAACAAGAAAAACAGGAATTTATTACTATTTTCGGTAAATCTACAGCGAAGTTTTTTAGAAATCTGTTATAATGAATCATGTCTCCAGAATAACACAATAAAATGCTATAAAATAGAGTCAGAATATAGACTATAAAAATGCCCTGCCTGCTTTAACTCTCAGTTGGGCACATTTTTAACCGTACTTCCCACGCTTGCTTTGGAGTCTGGAAAACTGTTAATACAACCGTCTTTATATGATCACTTGTTTGGCGATTTTTCAGCTATTGAAAGCAAATTTCTAATGAAAATCCAGTTATTATTTAGTCTAATAACGTTGTCTTAGGGATATTTCTATAATGGTTGTTATGAATATGAAGAATAAAGCGTGAATGCTATTTCTCTATTGTATTGTAGCTCGCACTAATGCCAATGATACAATAAATTCTTGTGCTTCAAATCATTTTGGCCGATTGCTTACATACTACTGACATACAGTAACGATAAAAAAGCGTGTACCTAATAGTTTTCATTTTTCCTCGTCATTCAAACAGGTACTTACACATGTTTTTTTTTTAAATTAGTAAGTCAATACATTAAGTTTTCACATTAATTGCTATTTGCTTTGGAATGAAAAGCATAAAATATTAATTCCCAATTTATACTTGTCTCCATAACCTCCATCTACGAAGTAAAATTTTATCCAGTAAGTAAATGCAGAAGATTGTGATTTTTCATCTATACAATGATTTATAGGCACATTCTTAAACCTTATAGTAGGCTACTACGAGCTTTCACAGGGTTTCCACTAAAAACAGCACATCAATTTTCCTGACTTTTCCCTGATTTTCCTGACATGCCAAAATCTATTTCGCTGACTGATATTTTACAACTACAAAATACAGTATGTCCTCGCGTCATGTCGGAAAACACACTTTCCCATTTTAAATACAAAGCCGGCATTGAACGCAAAACTAAAGAAAAACAATTATTGTGGTCTTGTAGAAAAATAAATCATTAAGTAAATGGTTCAGAATTTCACAAAAAGCAAACATATTGTTTCAATTGTTTATCATAAAAAGGCAACAAATAATTTTTCCCTAACAGGGACAAAAATTCCCCGACTCTTAATATTTTCACAATTTTTCCTTGATTTCCCTGAAAAGAATTTTTCTTCTACAAATTCTCTGACTTTTCCCGATTTCCCGGTTTTCCAGACGAGTGGGAACCCTGTTTCAATTACTACTGATTTTGCAAGTAATTTGTTTCACTAAGTGAAGATTAGAACCTGTGATGAACACTGATAAGTACACTTGGAGAACCTAAATCACCACAACACATCTTTTTAAAAAACTGACGCTCACTTCACTAACAAAGTTAGCGTCATCAGAGGATGAAAATTTCTCACTGCTAGAATTTTTCATTCTCTGATGACTCTAACTTTGTTAGTGAAAGGATCGTCAGGTCTTCAAATAGAGTGTTGTGGTGATCTGGGTTCTCAAAGTGTACTTAATTTGTTTCAAACATCTATTTTTATATTTAGTTATGGCAAGAAAATGATATTACGCAATGGCAAATACGAAATTATTTCTTTAAAAATTAAGCCGTAATGAAAAATAAATGAGTACAATTTAAATATAGCAACACTTCTTATGCCACACATCTTTCTGTTGGAAAATTGCCTAGACTGCAGTTCACCCGGGTTTCCTTCCACTTCAAAGTTATAATTCAATGTAGCCATAAACACAATAGGTTAGGTCAAGTTGGGTCATAGGCTCGTTAATTGCTATTCAAAAAAACCAAAGATGTACATTATTTGTAAAATCGTCAATCGAGCAAATACGATTCGCGTTTCTCGATTGTTATTTTATTTTGCGGTCCATAATAGTCTGTTTTATGACTCAAGGGAAAATTTTACGCCTCCTATTGTAGTTTCCAAGACACTGCCACTAGCCACCTTTGCATAAAAAGATTTTATAACATAGGTACCTATACTCAGTAAGTGGTGGACGTGCCGCCACCTAGTTGCGGAACCAAGTAGTATGCTGTCACGCCATCTCCTAATAACACAAAGTGTTAAAAAATAGAGACTGGATACAGCTAACTAACAATTTAGAAAATTGTCAGCCCTGGCCCATTTCTACCCCAATATAGGGACAAAGTATGTAAGACTCGATGCATATTCGCAACAATTAGAACCGGATAGGTACCTATGCCTACCCTAAATAAGTCCAGCAATTTCATCAATTCCTGATTCTATTAACAAAAATTCGCTAATAACACCAGAAATAACTCCTAGTAAAAAATATACATTTTTGTGTGATGTGTCCAAAGTCACTTAAAAAGTGGTTGGTCATATACAGGCAGTGAACTCAACTATAATTATAGGTTGATTTCATTGTTTACTACAGGTTCCCATTGCAGCATGTTTGTTAACAAGGGCCAAGTTTACTAGGCGCCCGCAGCTGAGTTTAAGCGCTTATCTGCTGACTACCGATACGTTTCAGCGGTTGAAGACAGATAAACGCAATCTTGACATCATTCCCCGCTTCATCAAATTGGCAACAGTTGAGTTCCAGAAGAGACACAGCGGGATTGGTGAAAGCATTTTGTTGACAGAACTATTCAACTGTTGGCGCCTAGTGAACTCAGCCAATCTGCCGTTTATTGGTGTATAATATTATATATTTAAACAAAAACACATATCGCCGCAGACGGTTGTACCCTAATCAAATATTATTAAAATTCGTTTACGTTAATACTCTCTGTTCTAATCGTAAGTCATGTCGTAATCGGACATCCTAACGGGCAACTAATAACTAACCAATGAAAGACGTCTAACAGCGCCATCTGTCAATGGGATAGATGAAAACGAGAAAAACAGAAAACTTATTACTATTTTCGGTAAATTTATTACGAAGTTTTCTAGAACTCTGTTATAATGAATTAGGTGTCCAGAATAGCACACTAAAGTTTTATAAAATCGAGTGAGAAGATAGACTATAAACGTGGTCTGTTTTGCTTTAATTCTCAGTTGTGACACATTTTTAACGGTACTGCCCGCGCCTGCTTTAGAGGCTAGAAAATTATTAATACAACCATCTTTATATGATCACTCATTTGGCGATTTTTCTACTAATGGAAGCAAAATACTAATGAAAATCCAGTTATTATTTAGTCTAATAACGTTGTCTTAGGGATATTTCTATAAAGCTTGTGATGAATAAAGCGTCAATGTTATTTCTCTATTGTATTGTAACTCTCACTCTCACTAATCCGAATGATACAATAAATTCTTGGGCTTGAAATCATTTTGACCGATTGCTTATATACAACTGACATACAGTAACGATAAAAAAAGCGTGTACCTAATAGTTTTCATTTTTTCTCGGCATTCAAACAGGTACTTACACATGTTTTTTTATTTAATTTCGCAAGTCAATACATTTTCTGATGTGTTTTCACATTAATTGCTATTTGATGTGGAATGAAAAGCATAAGATATTAATTCCCAATTATACTTGTCTCCATAACGTCCATCTTCGACGTAAAATTTTATCCAGTAAGTAAACTAAGGGACTATTAAACCATTTCAGCTTTACATATTTTTAAATTACACACACCATATTTCAATGTTTTTATACAAAACCTAATCACGCCATTTGTTTATATTCAAACTGTAATAATAGAAATCATCGGTTTTATCTGTTTTATTTACACAATTCTTTTTACGGTACCTATCACGCTAGACAGAAAATAAAATGTTGAAAGTTCGATTCTAGAGAAAAAAGAAACGAAAATTATTAATAGTAAGATAAAAAAATTTTTTTAGGAGTGTAGTTTTAATTAGCGTAGGAAGTTATTACATAGAAAGTAAATTCTATCTAAGCAGGTAAAATTCGAAATACTGCATGAGGTTACATATTTCTCTCCCTTTGAAATGAAACATGTATTATTGGCAACGTTGAATCAACACTGTCCAGCAGTTTGCGCATAAATATATGGAGTTTGTGTCCAGCTAATGACGCATGGACATATAAAAACCGATGTCCAGCAATTAACGCTTTTACATATATATATATATATATATATATATATATATATATATATATATATATATATATATATATATATATATATATATATATATATATGTATATATATATGTATCCAACCGATAACTCAAAAAGTAATTAACCGATTTTGATAAAACTTGGCAGGTACCTTTATTTTATTAATAGCTTGGATGAGTTCCTTAGCCAGGAAAATTGGACGAACTTTTCCCGGAAAATTGTGAGTTTCTTTCGAAAAACATTTTTATTTCCGAAATTTCAAAGCCATTTTGATAAAATTTGGTAGATATGTTGTATCTTACTACACACCAAAATTAAACTTTTTAGGTTTATAGAAAATTGACTTATTCAAATTTGAAGCATTTAATGAAAATTCGCTACCATAGCGCACCTGCTGCGTCTCTCTTTTTAACTTTACAGCTAGAACATAGTTGGTGGACTCTTTCCTTGCAGCTCAAGCGTGGAATTAGAAGCAAATACGCGGGCGAAGAGATCGGATTTTTCTTTCAAAAATACAACGAATTTAAAGCCAAGGGAGGAAAGAAGCTGGTGGTAAAATGTATACCTATAATTTTTGCCATAGACCAGAAACGTCGAGTACTGTTTGAACAGGAGATGGCTTTGTCCATTTATTGATTGGTGGAGGACATTTTTGGCTTGATCGACTGTCTGTTTGTACCTGTTCATTCCTGATACAAAGGCTGCTTTAATTTATTAAAACTGGAAGTAGGGCATTTTCATAGTTAACGGGATTTGTAATTTTTATCTCCCATCAAGTTATAACATTTCGTAGAGGTCTACTACTAATAGTAAGAAATATAATCAATGAGGTAATTAGTGAGTTTTCATTATAGAAATTCACCAATAGAGAGGTCTTGATGATGAGTGCGAATTAGAATGCCTAGAACCTACATAAGGGTCACTTAATATATATATATATATATATATATATATATATATATATATATATATATATGAAAAGGCCTCCACTGTCGTAAGTATCAGAAGTGATTGGCTCTCGGGGTGAATCGCGTCCAGGATCGGTTGAAACTAGACGTTTTGCCTCCCGTTATGGAACCTTTTTCAAGAGGTTAAGGAACATAATTTTGGATAAAAGAACATTGCGTTGTAGTCTGATTACAAGGCCTCGATCGGCCTACTCGCTAAACCTCACTGGAGAATGTTCGAGGGTCTCAGCGTGAGAGCATCTGACTGGTCGTCGGCGGCTCTGTAATACTTATAGTAAGGCTTTTATCTGGGTTGTTATCGATGTCATTAGTGGGATACATAAGTTTATTATGTCAGGTTCTTTAATCACTGTATTACATTGATTAAATATATTTATTGGGTCAGATGGAAGGGCAGTAAAACTATCAATTGATTTACTGGCTACATTATGTGTTTGTAGTGAGGATAGCATAGCTTTCCAGGTTATCGGAAGTCATTTTTTTTATTACTTTACGCAAATTTTAAGTTCAGGACAGTTTGTGTTTTACAAATAATGCAAAATGACGTTGACTTTTTTTTATCAACCTGTCAAATTTGATAGACGGATGTGACAATATTTAATATGGCGTTTCAATGAATTGAATGAACCAGTAATAACGGTTATTTATGTTTAGAAACAAATTGTGGTGGTGACAGAAAAAAAGCATCTTGAAGTACTTTAATACATATGGTTTTCTTGGCAATTTATTTTAGACTCACAAGCTTTATATGTACGCAAAATAGAATCATTAGCAGTAGCCTTTCAAAAATTAGCCTGTTTACAAAATCGTCAAAGATAAACAAACTGGTCACCGTTTTTAAATTCCTGACTCAATAAAATTATTATTGCAGACCACAGATCTGACATTGGTGTAGTCCATACTGATATTTTTATCTTTCAATTCGCAAATGAATTTTATGAAACTATCTCGCAATTAAGTCATATATTTGTAAGTCCAAAAAGCTTTGAACACATAACAAAACCATTCTTTAAATAAATACTTATTTCTATTTGCCAAATCTGCTTGCAATCTACACACAAATTTATCTGTAATAAACGGCAAAAGAGTGTTTCCCATTGCTATAGCTGGAGACTGTTCCAAAAAACTCATTTATAATTTGAAATGTAATTTCTTTTATCCACAGATTTGATAGTGCTATAGTATTGGTAGCCATCTTTAGAAGTATGTTGCACTGGGACACTGAAAAACAAAAGAACATCAAACTTTATTAAAATCACATCTCCTTGCATTTTACTCAACTTTAAAAAGCAGGAATTTCTTTTTAAGTATTTTTGTTGTTTTCACGTTTTCGTATAAAGCGTATGTATAAACTGAGCTTAGTACCTTCATATATGTACCTTATACCTTTGCCTTATTAAAAACTTAACAGTTAAAACAAGTTTGTTTCTTAGATTTAAATAAATAGAGTTGGATCAAATCGTTGCATGTATGTAGCCTCTAATTCCAAAATCCTTCTGGATGACTGCATTGTTGTTACATTTTGTCAGAATGCAAATGTTTTATTTCCAACCTATTGAAGAAATATAACAAGACTTGCCGGTAAGTTCAGTTTGTAAACTTGTAGGATGATAAAGAAAACGTTGAGCCTATTTCACCCTAAAGCACAAATTTTAACAAAGTCACGTATAGTCCTTTCAGTGAATGTCTCCCCAACTCGTATCTGATGGTAAAAGTAGAAATGGACACAGCAAACTAATAGGACGTGCTAGTCGTAGCAGGAAAGGAGAAAAGAATTAAAAATTACGCAGCTATTTTCCCAGGTTCGTGTTTTAGATGTGTTGGAAGGTTAAGGTCCCGAAGTTCAGCCAGACGTACAAAAAACAACACGTCTGATAACTCCCAGCAAATATAAGTTTAGAGCTGCGAATTATATTAGACTCCAAATGCGATTGCTCTTCGGACTTCTGTACAATATGGCTGGAAAGTTACAAAAACAATTGTCACTCTACAAGGTAGACTTTAATATTATTATTTAGCCTTTGTCTCTTACAAGATTCGTACTTGCTGTATGAAGTATGTAGCTGAATTTTTGTCAAGCAGAAGTTTAAATTGTTTGAAGTAATCAGATCAACGTGCATTTATCAAAAAAGAGTAATTATAGTAAACAAAATTTGTTGCCTAATTTCGTCAAAAAAAATTTCATAGAAAATTATTTTAGCGAATTCTTTGACTTTTTTGTGAATTTTCGTGAAAGATACATTTTAACACATTTTTGTATAATTTTTTAAGCAAATTTTAGTGGAATTTTGTTTGCAGAAGATCATAAAAATATTTTTGTATTTGAGAAGATAAGGACTCTCAAAAGCGTCTTCAAATTATTAAATTGAGAATTTCGGAACCTATCTCCGCAGGGTCAGATTTAATTTTATAAGATCACTCTTGATTAAAGAGTTGTACACTTTTTTAATGTTGTTTTATCAAACAATTATCTCTTTAAATTCACGTTTACTTCAGTTTGAAGCAATATTTCGTAGCAATTGTGCTCAATTTATTAAGTAATTAAGTCATTTTGCCTAGGCGCCGTTTACGGAACAACTACAATCATTTAAGCGAATAGTGAATTCGAAAAGGGACGCATTGTTGGTATGCCGGAAGCGAGTTTTTCAAACGGACAAATTTCCGAGCGCATAGGACACAGTATGTCAACAGTGTTATAGTGCTGGTCCAGGTGGTCTAAAGAAGGAATCCATAACCGCAATCATGGATCCGAACGACCTGAAGCAACTTCAGCGTGCAAAGATAATCATTTGGGGATTGCGACTTTACAAGACAGAGTTTTCACAACACGGTCGATTGTAAATGCTTGGTTGGGAGCTTCACAACAAAGAGTCTCTATGGCAACGATATATCGCAGAATATGCGATTTTGAGCCTAGTTCGTATATACGACTTTTAAGTCTTCCACTGACGACACCCCGACCTGGTGCTGTTCCGCTTGAGTGGTGTAACGTCAGATCAAATTCGGATTGTGAATGAAATCGTGTTGTGTTCTCTGTCGGGTTCCGATTTTGTCTTTGGGGCCACGATGGTTGCAGAAGAGCAATACAGTTACGTGGAGAAGGCAGAAATTTAGAATTTTCACCTGCACACGGGGGTGGTGTTTTGGGGTGCCATAACATACGTGGCAGGTCACATATAGTTTTTATCGACAGAAATTCGAATGCAGATGATTACATACGAAGCATACTGCAGCCTGTTGCACTGCCATACGTACGATGGTTAATTCAACCCCTTTTCCAAGTGGTACGGATGGTCTGAAGAAGGAATCCATAACCCCAGGTCATGGATCAGGACGGCCTCGAGCAACTTCAACACAGGAAGATCGTCATTTGAGGATTGCGTATTGTTTTCACGATACGGTCGATTGGAAATGCTTGGTTGGTAGTTTTCCAAACAAAAAAATCTCTACGGCAACGATAAATCACAGAATATCCGCTTTGGGGCTTCGTTTTTATAGACCATTTTCAAGTCTTCCACTTCGACGTCGTGCTGCTCGGCTTGAATGGTGTAATTGCAGATCAAATTGAGGTGATGAATGAAATCGTGTTGTGTTCTCTGTCGAGTCCCGATGTTGTCTTTTGGTTCCAGATGGTCTCAGAAGGGTAAGACGGTTACGCGGAGGCTGCAGAACTTTAGAACTTGCACCCGTACACGGATGTGATGTTATGGGGTGCAAGAACATACTGTAGCAGGTAACATATAGATTTTATGGACAAACTTAAATGCAAATGGTTACATACGATACGTAATGCAGCCTTTTGCACTGCCATATGTACTAAGCTGAATTCAACTCCTCATACAACAAGGGTTACTACAAGGTTTTTACGAGAAAATAAGTTGATCCTACTTCCATGGCCTTTTCGCTCCCCAGACTTGTCACCAATCGAACACGTGTAAGATATGATTAGCAAGCGACTGGGTATATTACCCCAACCACCAAATAACCTAGTTGACCTTCGTCACCGAATTCCAGAAGCCTGGGATGGCATTCCTTATGATACCACAAATCATTCAATTTCAAGCATGCCTCGAGGAGTTATCGAATCCATAAAAAAGTTCGTGACGCAGCAAGTGCGTTATGGTAGTGAATTTTCATTAAAGGCGCTAAATTTGAATAACTCAATTTTCTGTAAACCCAGAAAGTTGAATTTTATACTTAGTAAGGTCTTTCCTAAGTCAACGTATCCACCATATTTCATCAAAATAGCTTTGTAATTTGTGTCGAAAAAAAAAACTCAAAATTGTCCCAAAAAACCTTGTCCGATTTTCCTGGCTCACGAACTCATCCAAGCTATTAATAAAAGAAAGGTACGCGCTGAGCTTGATGAAAATCGGATAATAATTTTTTGAGTTATCGTGCGGATACATATACATACACACACACACACACACCTATATATATATATATATATATATATATATATATATATATATATATATATATATATATATATATATATATATATATATGCCTATGCATATCCATATACATATACATATACATCTCGATACCTCTCTATTAGTGAATTTTTTAAAAATAAACATTTACTAAAAACCGCGGTGGACCCACTGATTATTAAATAATTTTGTTATTTTTTATTATTTTAGCTTTAAAATATAAATGTTTTAAGTTTGATTAAAAATACACTATGTATGAATGTTATAAAAATTTATCAATCCTTACGGGCCTTCAGGTTCTTTTTAGAGCCAGTATACATATATATATATATATATATATATATATATATATATATATATATATATATATATATATATATATATATATGCACATCTAAAGTTTGAGAAGTTACCCCTCTAAAAGTTAAAATTTCTTTTTGGAAAATTTGCTAATAAGCGCCTATTAGCATTTTAACAATATTAAAAGTAGCAGTATTGTAAATTCTCAAACTTGTCAAAGCATTCACGTTTACATAAGATTTTACGTGAGATATTACTGAGATTATACATGTTTTTTTTTTCTTTAATAACTACAAACAGAAACAGTAACTAACTTAAATTAGCTATTTCATCTGGTCATATCAAGTGGTTCAGTCACAGTTCAGAGGCCTTAGTTATTTAGGTAGAATGTATAAGTAGAATAGGACAATAACACTAACGCTACAAAGGATTTACCTTATGCTATGAGGATTGCGTGAGTTGATCCTATAAATCCAAGTAATCAATTACTAAGTCTCTCATCTCCTCGCAGAGACTGTTTCGTACAATTGACTTTATTTGGGAGAGGGCAATGGCTTAGCCAGGTCTACTCCAAACTTTTTTTAGAGACTACACACAGTTTTATTGATCTGAAATCCATTAGAAGTGACAGTAGCTTCTGATTTCAAAATTTTCTCCGACAAAAGAAAAATACGACAAATGGGCTCAGTTAATATTGATAAAAGCCTGGACCCAGCAGGTGCATTATGGTAGAGAATTTTCATAGGCAGGATCTATGTCATTTTTCACATATATACACACACACCTATATATATATATATATATATATATATATATATATATATATATATATATATATATATATATATATATATATATATGTATGTGTGTGTATAGATCTGACATTTAGAATTTAAGTAGTAATAAGTACAACTTGGAGAACCCAATTCATCACAGTACAGTTTTTTGACTCGACGATCGTTTCGCTAACAAAGTTAGCGTCATCAAGGGGATGAGTAACAATTTGCTGAGTAAACTGTTACTCATCCCCTTGATGACGCTAACTTTGTTAGCGAAACGATCGTCGGGTCAAAAAACTGTATTGTTATGAATTGGGTTCTCCAAATTGTACTTATCAGTGCTCATCACAGGTTCCAGTCTTCACTCATTTCATCTAAGTTGTATTTACAGCTTTTTATTAATGTTTGATAGGTCTGGTGGCGCCCCTCTGGTAATTGATTCTATTGGCTAAGGAATAAGAAAACAATAATCTGTACCATAGAAAAAGGTCATATTCTATGTTTCAGATTCAAATGTCATGAAGGATTGGCGTAAGAATTTGTGTTGGAAGTTTTAGCTGCTTTTAATTTTAAATATTGTAGTTGTTCAATGCTAGCCTTGACCGCTTTTGGGTGTGATTAACTATTAGTTGCCGCTTTTAATTTAGGATTGGCTTTTGTTACCATTTGCTTAAAACTTTTTTTGCGGCATGTATTTGCACTCTTGTCCTTTTTATTGTAATATGGGTGGTTTTTATTAGTCGCAGCATCGTAAGCCCCCAACTTAAATGTTAGTAAGAGTATGATTGTATGTTTATTTTAACATTTCAGTCCTCTGTTGAAGATGGTGTCAAGATACATCGAAATATATGGAGTTTAATGCAAAATGACCTTCTTTAAAGTTTAAGTCTTATATATTGGTCGTAATGGCCCTTAATAGTAATATTTATATTCTAACGTGTAACGACTGTTTACTCCTCCTTACCATCATATATATATATATATATATATATATATATATATATATATATATATATATATATATATATATATATATATATTTGACAGTACTAAGTACCATAACAAAACTTACTGCAAACATTATATATCCTATAGTGTAAGCTAATTGTTATAACAGCGAGCATGATTATGTAATATCCAGCCCAATTCAAACAGCCCTAAATATAGTAACGCACTTGTGTGAGACAAAGGGTTAAAGTCAATCCGCACAAGACGTTCTTGTTCACGTACAGAATTAAACTAAATTTGAAAGCTCCCACTCGTAATGGAACAGTGTTAGAATTTTCCTTTTTTTTTTCCTTTAACGTCGATCTATGGCCAATCACCGACGACAGGGAGCAGTTTCTCCTCACCATCTTGAAAATTTTGCCGACGCCCTGCTTTTCTGCAAGGAAGGTAGGGACCTTTACGTGCCCAACATCGCATGGACACGGAGCCGACGGCTTTACGCCTCCTCTGAAGGGCGGAACATGTAGACATTCAACTTGCTCATATAGAATGCCACAACCTCTCTTGATCTTAATTGGACAGTATGTACTGAAAAAGTGAAAGGAAAACCCTGGAAATCGAACCCGGTACTCCTCATTTAAGAGGTACACGTCCTTACCACTAAACCACCGACGCTCTACAATTTTTCAATGAAGTTAAATATTTGGGGTTTTTCTCAGACCAGAAACTGAACTGGAACACACACTTGGAAAAAACTACATCGAGAGCCACAACGGCAATCTGGACTTGCTCATGAGAAAAACATGGGGGCTAAATCTCTGAATGGTTTATTGTATATACCAAATTGTGGTGAAACTCGTGACGGAACAAACCTCAACACAAAACAAATTGCAAAAATCGCAGAGGCTGATCTTTCTTGGAATAACTTGAAATAACTTTCTTGGAATAACTACAGCTGCAATAGATGCAATGATAAATCTACCTACACTGAAGATATGCGTGGAGGGGGAAGCAGCACTAATTGCCTCAAGATTATTTGAGGTAGATATTTTCTTGGCCATTTCAAGATCCCTGACATGAGTTACATTGGAATAATTCGCCAAACCGAGATTCAATGGACTTCGTGGTTCCATTTGACGTGGTCGCCAAGCATCGGACAAAGACAGTGAAAGGCTGACTCATCTCTATGGTATACAGACGGGTCTAAATAAATGGAGGGAGTTGAACTGCAAATAAGAGGACCTAACTTTAGAATCGTCAAGTCGCTAGAAAAAACTTCCACCACCCTCCAAGCAAAAATACTTGCTATAAATCTCTATGCACGGGAAGCACGGGAGTGCTCACAAAGAATACACAGAAATACAGAGATCTACTGATCCTCTGAGACAGTCAGATAGAGTACTAGAGACTCTTAAATCTTTCCAAACCGAGTCTAAACTAACCTGTGACTGTGAAAAATCTGTGAAGAAACTGGGTACGAACAACAAAATAACTTTCATGTGGGTACCAAGGCATCAAGGCATTAAAGGAAATGAGAAAGCAGATTGCCTTGCCAAAAAGGCAGCAACATACCCATTCTATCCAGGTCCAGAGCCTTACCGTGGACTAACAAAAAACCATGTAAGAAATGAACCTGATACTTGGGAGAGGGACCAAATGCTGTCATACTGGCGGCATACGCCAGGCTTAAGGCAGACAAAAAGGTTCATGACCATATCAACGAAGAAGTCTGAACTGTTCCTGAACTGAAGAGGAACGACTTAAGAATAGTCACTGGACTTTTCACAGGCCACTCCTCAGTAAGGTATCACCTTCCAGAAATGGGTAAGGTGGAAAGTGCAAACTGCAGATACTGAAATAAAGCAGCAGAAACTCTAGAACATTTGCTGTGCTACCGCATTGCTCAGTTCTGCCAAAGGCTCAAATACTTTGAAGAGGTGATTTTAACACCCCAGGGAATACGTAAAATAGCCCCCAAAAAGATAGTAGATTATATGAAAGGTTTGAGCATTTTGGTCAACTATTAGAAAAAAAAGTCAGCACAAAAGATCAGTAGAGTTGTAGTGCTGAAAGGCCAAAGGCCTGTACGACTCAGTAAACAATCTACAATATAAGTTAATTGTTTTACCATTTTCTCATCATGTTGTTAGGGTTTGCAGTACACACTTCACGTTTTACTTAAGCTAAGGCCCGTTTTCTATTGAAGTTTCATGTTTGTGTCAACGCTATGTTCGCTACGTATGTAATATACATACTATTAGTTCACTCTGATAATAAACATATAAAAGGCAATCTAAAATTTTAAAAGAAGGATTTAAGGACTGGGGGACTTTTATTCTAAATAAGGAGTCAAATACCGAAAACTGGAAGAAAGAAGTTATCGTGCCAATATATAAAAGAGATAGCAAACATAATATAGCAATAAAACAAGCGAATATTTTTAGGTACTTGGGAGTGAAAATACAAGATGTAGGAATTGAAGCGGAAATATAGAAGAAAAACAAAGAAAGCTGCACCATGCACTGAAAAACGGATTTATAAGAGATAGAGAGATATCAGACAGGACGTAAGCAATTGTGTGTCGAACAGTATTTAAGTCTACCTAGTTTTATGGATGCTAAAGTTGGGTACTAAACAGACAGCACAATAATATAATACAAGCGATCGATATGAAGTATCTGAGATGGATCAAGGGAGTAACGAAGACAGATAGACTACGAAACGAGAAAATAAGAGAAGAGTTGCAGATAGAACGGATAGGGGACAGTATAGATAAGCAACCACTCAAGTTGTTTGGCAACTTGGTACGGACGGGAGGTGAGAGACAAGTCAATAGAATGTGGCAGCCAAGAATTGTTTGAAAAAGGCATAGAGGCAGACCAAGAAAAAGACAGCACGAAGTAGTGGTAGAACGTCTGGAAAGGAGGGGAGAAATTTGAACGAAGGAACCCATCGCAACTAAATTCCGTGGTTAGAACCATAGTAACACGATCCCTTAGACTAACAGACAACAACAAACAGAGTTTAACTTTTTAAGACAGACATTGCTAGAAAACGGATACGACAACAATCACATACTACTAAACATTAGAAACGCACAACAACAAACCACCACATCACAACAAAAACAGAGTCCACACAATAACACACAGCGTTTTTACTATACATTAAAGGTGTCGCCGACAAAATCAGCAGAATTTTTATAACCCATAGTATCAAAACCGTATTCACAACAGAGAAAAAACTGTCAAATTTGATAAAAACTCTCAAGGATACGATTCCAAACGAATCCGACGGAGTTTACGAAATTCCTTGTTCCGACTGTTCCCGAACTTATGTAGGACAAACAAGTAGACGCATCCAAAATAGAATATATGAACACACGCTCGCAGTTAGAAAATCCGACCCTTCATCGGCGCTGGCCATGCATCATATTCACACAGGGCACAAAATAGACTTCGGTAATGCCAAAACAATAGCACCGGTTTACAACTTCAAAACGAGAATTATCCGCGAAGCAATCGAGATTGAAAAACGTCCCGATTGTTTAAATAAGAGGGATGATGGTCTTCCGACTATTTGGAAACCTATTGTATTTTCTTTACAAACACACAAAAAGAAAATAAATTCCACAGACAATTTTATTTCCCCATTATCTGCCTTAGCAAATGCCGGTGACCCTCTTAATCCTCCTCATCCTCTAAGTACCGTGACTGAAGCCCCCCACTTAATTGACGGTGACCTCACTACTTTCACTGATAACGAAGCAGGTAGACGGAACGACATATATAAGGCAAGACTTGCTACGTACTGCCATATCTCTCTGAGGCCTAGGGTTGAACACACCGAGACCTCACAGACGATCTCCGGCGAGATTTGGGGAGTAGGCAGATTGAGGCCCCGTAATCGAGCTACAACAACCCAACCCACCTTTGTCCACCGCTCTAAGGAGTAGGCAGATTGAGGCCTTAGAGTGTCCTTACAGATTTCCTTTACCCACCTTTGTCCACCACTCTATAGAGTAGGCAGATTGAGGCCTTAGAGTGTCCTCACATATTTCCTTTACCCACCTTTGTCCACCACTCTAAGGAGTAGGCAGATTGAGGCCTTAGAGTGTCCTTACATATTTCCTTTACCCACCTTTGTCCACCACTCTAAGGAGTAGGCAGATTGAGGCCTTAGAGTGTCCTAACATATTTACTTTACCCTCCTTTGTCCACCCCTCTAAGGAGTAGCCAGATTGAGGCCTTAGAGTGTCCTTACATATTTCCTTTACCTCTTGATAATGGCTCCAAAACAGGAGCCAGAACGTCGAGTTTTCATAAATTCTGGACGCGGTGCAACCCGAGAACCAATTATGTCTCACAATAAAGACCGTGGAAATCTTTCTGAATATATATATATATATATATATATATATATATATATATATATATATATATATATATATATATATATATATATTATATATATATATATATATATGTACATATATGTACATAAAATTGTTACAAGATTTCGTGCACTACAAATATATGTAGCCTATTAATTATTAATAGAACATACACGTTACAGTTCTGCGAAAACGAGACATATGGAATATTACCGGGTATAACAAATAAACGTTGCGTCAGCAAAGGAAAACCAAGCCGTCAATTAATAATGCAAAAAGTCCTGACGCAGAAAATGCCTTATGGTGGTGAATTTTTGAAATATGTTTTACACTGAAGGATTGTGAGTTACGCAATTATGGAAAGTTAAAACAAATAAAAAATTATCGCTGTTGTCGTGGCAAACAGTAAATTAAAGGAGCATGAAGTGTTAACTAACATTTGATGTCTTGTGTACGTAGAGCATATATACATACACACACACACACACACACACACACACACACATATATATATATATATATATATATATATATATATATATATATATATATATATATATATGTATATGTATATATATATATATATATATATATATATATATATATATATATATATATATATGTATATGTATATATATATATATATATATATATATATATATATATATATATATATATATATATATATATATATATAGGGTGGCGAACTGAAAACGAAACAGACCGATTTGCGTCCAGAGACATTTTGACATTTTTTAAGCAACGCTGAAACATGTCAATTTTAATATTGAGGGGGGGATGTTTTGACATAAAACTCAACTTTCTCACATCAACCCCTTAAGGGTGGTGATAACAACCCTTATATTTTAAATAGGGAATATGGGTCGAGTGTTGCATCATTTGAAAGCTATTTCTTTTCTGAATTCATCACACAAATTTTTTTGGAAGTTTTATTAACTCGTTTAAAAATTATTTACAGTTGAAGATGCAAAAACGCATTGAACTCATTCCGATAAGAAATGTGCTGATAGTCAATGTTTTGTTGGTTTGTAAACGAAAAATTGACTTTCAGAACATTTCTTATCGGAATGAGAGAAATGCGGTTTATTATTTCAGTTTATCGGTCGGTTTGATACTTGATAGTACTACCGAAAATTAATTTCACAATAATGTATTCTGTAGAAGAAATAGTTGGAATAATTACTCTTTTTTTTCAAAAACAATAACTGTGCTAACCGTACCGCAAATTTGTATAATGAACGACATCCGAACAGACATGTTAAAAGAAAATACATTTTAGTTGCAAAGTTTCGACAAAGTGGTTTAGTAGCCAACAAAAAACGGGATCCTGAACGTGATTTTCCGCTTATAAATGAGACTACTGAGATTGAAGTTTTAGGACAAATTGCTGCAGACCCAACTTTGAACATGAGAAAATTGGCCACTGTTTCAAACATCAAAAGAAGAACTATTCAGCGAATATTGAAGCATCATAAATTTCCCCCGTATAAAATTAATCTTGTACAACAACTGAATGAAGATGATTTTGATCGGCGGCTGGAGTTTCAAGTTATGACTGCACGAATAGTTGATAACGGGAACTTTCTGTTCAATATCTGTTTTTCAGACGAGTGTACGTTTTGATTAGACTCTACAGTCAATCGTCATAATTGTCGTTATTGGGCAGATAATAATCTAAGAAATTTTCACGAACTCCACACTCAAACTCCACAGAAATTGAATGTCTGGACTGGCATTTATGGAGACCGTTTAATCGGACCCATTTTTCTTGATGGCAATTTGAGTGGCGAAACGTATTTGGAGTTACTAGAATATAACTTTGACACTCTACTAATTGATATTGTTAAAAATGATGATCGCTATCAAGAAAGTCAATTACTGTTTCAACAAGATGGAGCTTCTCCACATTTTTCACAACGTGTTAGGGACTTTTTGAACAGAGAGTTTCCAGAGCAATGGATTCGGTATATAGGTGCTATTGAGTGGCCCCCTAGATCACCGGATTTAACTCCTTTAGACTACTTTATATGGGGCCATTTAAAGAGTAGAATTCACGCAACAGAACCGGAGTCTCTGGAATAATTACGATGACGCATTGTTGAAGAATGTCGTCTAATAACTCCACTAAATGCTCCAGAATGTCAGAGATCGTTTTGTACAAAATTTGTACATTTGTATGGAAGCTGGTGGTCAACAATTTGAACACTTACTTAACTAAATAAACATTTTTGAACGTTTGGTTTTGTTTTTTAGTTTTTTTTTTTAACGAAAAATTGACTAATTAGTGCATTTCTTATCACAGTGAATGAAATACGTTCTTGCAACTCCAACTGCGAATAATTTTCAAACGAGAGCTTTCAAATGATGTAACACTCAACCCATGTTTCCTATTTAAAATACAAGGGTTGTTATCACCACTCTTAAGGGGTTGATGTGACAACGTTGAGTTTTATGTCAAAACATGTCCCCCATAATATTAAAATTGACGTGTTTCAGCGTTTCTTAAAAAATCTCTTTGTTTCGTTTTCAATGCTCCACCCTGTATATATATATATATATATATATATATATATATATATATATATATATATATATATATATATATATATATATATATATATATATATATATATATATATATATATATATACAATCCGCACGTTTGAAGTTAGTTTTTATTAAAAACAAGTCAATCAAGTATGACTACTAAGTAAAGATGAGTACTGATAAGTACACTTGGAGAACCCAAAACAGTACAACACATTTTCAAAGGCCTGACGATCGTGTCACTAACAGAAGCTTTGTTAGTGAAACGATCGTCAGGTCTTTAAAAAATATGTTGTGGTGATTTGGGTTCTTCAACTGTAGTTATCAAGTATGACTATCTTTTCGTTTATCTAATTTCTTAAGTTGATGCACTTCTGTTGAACCTTTATAACAGTTTTAATTTTTGTTTGGTTACCACAGTCTAGCTCTTGATAAAAATTAAGCAAGAACCTATAATTTAGTAAAGAGTATACGTGCGAGAGAACAAGAGGAGGGGCTACACTAACAAGCGATTCCTCATAGCCACAGACAGCCAGGCAGCCCTCAAGACCCCAAGTAGCCCATGGGTAAATTACAGGCTGGTAAGTGAATGCCGAGACGAGACGAGCGACCTGGCTGAGCATAATGAGGTCACCCTCATCTGGGTGCCGGGTCACTCGGGGGTCAAAGGCAATGAAGAATCTGACTCACCATTTATGGGACCAGAACCGGTCCGGGGCGTGACGAAGGGCACTTCCAGGTGATCCATAAAGTCCTGGGTCAGAAAAGAACATGAGGTGTACTGGGCAGACTGTCCAGGGCTCAGACATGGGGAGTCAGTAATTGAGAAACAGCTCAGGAACATAACGACTCTTGACGGGACACATAGCCGTCAAGAAACGCCTGCATAAAATGGGGCGGTTCGAGGGGGACCTGGCATGCAGACTCTGCGACAAGGGGGAGGAATCAGCCCAGCACATCTTGTGCGAGTGTAAAGCTCTGGACCGCAAAAGACAACTGATTTACGGACAGCCTAGACCGGAGACAGAGCAATATAAATTTCACCCTACCAATTGCTGTGCAGACTAGTCCAAGGCACAGTGATTTTGGAATGGGTGGAGTAGAAAAGACTAAGGGCATGCACAATAAGCCAAAGGCTACGATGCTATCGGGGCAGCAAAGACGCGGACGAGCCCTAAGTGAAGAAAAGTGCATATCACCTCTTAAGGTGATTAGCCTACAAAATTTTATTAAAATAATTATTTTGAATGTAAATTAGCTACCATAACGCACTTGTTGTATCTAGACTTATACAACATTTTGTTTGTTTTCATTTGTTGTATTCAAAAACTCTTGAAATGAATCGCAAAAGAAATCAGGGTTTAGTTCACCCTAATGGATTTTTATATAAAATGACGCTGACAAAAAATAAAATTAGATAAAGTAACCATTTCAGCAGACATTTTTTATTGTTGATATAAGTAAATTTTTATGAAGAAACTTCACCAACAGATTTTGTTATAACAAAACTTTTTTTGTTGGAAAAACTGGTTGTCTAAAACGAAAGCGTCCAGGCGATTAACAAAGAAAAATACCTGCCACGTTTATAATTTGGTAAATACATTCCTTTTATAAACATGAATTGATTTTCCTTCTGGAAAGATTTTGTAACCTTAACGAATATTGTACAAGTTTCTTTTAAAGAGCACTTACAGGTTCTAGATTCACCAAATTTTAATTTTCTAGCGTCATAGAAAATTGAGTTTTGAGCATTCAAATGTTTTTCTTAAAATGAACAACATAAAGATTTGTATGTTTTTCATGATAAAAGAAAGAGAGGAATTCTTTAAATCAGATTATATTAGGACCTCTGAACCTGATATTCGAGGTGTGTTTAAATTAAAAGTATTACTTTTAGTAATATGCCGTACTATAGTGTAAAATTCTTATGAAAAATCACTATTGTAACGCACTTTCTGCGTTCAGAATTTTTTAAAGTTTGATCAAACACACACTATGTATCAATTTTATAAAAACTTATCAACTCTTATACTTATGAGAATAAAACTGACCTTTTCTATGGGTTCAATAGCCTTAGTTTGCGTCCATTTGAAAACAAAATTCAGTACTATAGTCACGATCTCCCTAATAATGAGCTTATTTAACGCAAATTTGTTAAACACATCATCAGTACACTGATAAATGCATATATGGTTTTTTACTGAAATCTGTCCGATGTTTACATTTTTTAACATGACCTTTCTAAGGTAACACGTCAGTTGCATGTTAAACGTAACATGTGAGTAAGACTGGAAAGTTGAATCTGGCGTGTAAAAAGTTTCTCCTGATTCACTGTACTCGTTAAGATATCCGTGACACCTTGTTAATTATTACACTGAAGCACATATCTTAAGATATTTAATTAGTTTACAGTCAACGGTCGCTCTTTTAAAAGCAACAGTCATTTAAATACTGTTTCGTAACAACATTTAATTTCGGTAAAAACCAAAATTTGGTCCTTGGTTATAATAACTGTGATATTTTAGTGAATTTTCTTTAAAAAAAATCACTAATGAGGAGATCCCGACTTTTGAATTAAAAAAAAATTTCTTCAAATGAGCGCTATTTAGGACCCCTGGAACCCAAATCCGAGGTCGGTTTCAGACTTTATATGTTTATATATATATATATATATATATATATATATATATATATATATATATATATATATATATATATATATATATTTATTTATTTATTTATTTATTTATGTGTCACACCTATAACTTAAAAAATAATGGACCGATTTTAATAAAAAGTGGTGAGTACCTTTCTTTCGCAAGTGGCTTGGATAAGTTTGTTATCCAGGAAACTTCGCCGAGGTTTTCCAGGAAAATTTTGTGTTTTCTTTCGAAAAAGATTGAAAAAAATTTATATCTCCAAAATTAACAACCAACTTTCACACGCGGGTTTATATCATTATAGCTAAGTTACCTACCAAAATTTAGCTTAGAGGTTAAAGGACAAAAGAGTTACAGGCATTTAAGGAAAAATAAATTTGGGTTTTCCTCAAAACATCAAAGTCGCGATTTTAAACGTTAAAATTGGTAATATTTAGGCAATGGACCTGAAACTAATATGAACTATGGAAGGAATATGTCTCAAGAAGAATGTTTTACAAAGCCTGAAGTCTTAGCTTCAATCGTCATTGTCCTGCATTTTACTAAAATATTCCCAGAAAATTCATTTCAAATAGACCCTTTCTCTGATGATTTGGCAATAGTGTTGGCTATAGAGTTTATCGGTTAATGGTATATGATTTGTATCGAATTTTCGTAAAAAATCTTTAAAGTTCAATATATCCGTTATTATGCACGATACGAAAAAAAAATTGGATACATTATAGGGTGTCTTGAGCTGCATCTTAAAAAAATTACTAATCGGGAGATCTGTGTTTATATATATATATATATATATATATATATATATATATATATATATATATATATATATATATATATAATCAAAAAATTGTGGGAAAGCCGTCAGTTGTAGAATAAAACTCTTTAATATAGGCCGAGCTTTCGGAAAAATTTATTCCTTTCTCAAGGCTACAACATGGAAAGAAAAAAAGTTTACAATTTACTTGGAAAAAATATAAAAGTTTAAAATACTTATATATAACATGAGTTCTACTAAACTAATTATGTAATAACAAACATGAAAAGAAAACCTTTTTATGAATTTGAGTGAAGTCGAAAAGTGCCAAACTGACATATAAAGCTAAATATTGTCTAATTGAATTTGTTTTTTGTTTTTGTCTAGGAAATATAAATAGGGGTAGTGATTTCTAGAATTATTATCTTTCTTTAAGTTTATTAAATTTTCGTTAAAAGTAATTTAAAATTCTTCTAAACACATTCTTTTATTACTTAAGGTTTCACAGTGTAAAATAGAAACATTACTAAACGTTTGTGCTGTGTTACTACAAATAATGTCATCAACATATTTTTTTTTAAAAGGAATATTGAAATTTAATTTTGGTATACATGTTATATTATATCTCCGGAAATAACAAATTGAGGGCAACCAAATTTGGTACGCGTATGTGTATTATAAATAGTGAACCATGTACCAAAATTTAGGTCTCTAAGTTTAAGGACAAAAAGTTACGGGCAGCTAAAGGAACAAATTTTGGAGTTTTCCTCAAAACGTCAAACTCGCAATTTGAATCGTCAAAATTGGCAATGTTTAGGCAAAGAACGTGACCTTCATTTTACTAAAATATTTACAGAAAATTCATTTCAAATAGACCCTTTCTCTGGTGCTTTGGCTGTCGGTTTAGTTAAGTTGATGCTGTCGCTGTAGGTTTAGTGAAGTTTATGGTTCAACGGTCTATAATTTTTAGCTAATTTTTGTAGAACAAATTCGTTACTGCATTTTAGCATTTTTTTATCGAAATATGATACATGTTTGAAAGAAATAAATCTGGGCGCAGTAAGTGCGTTTTGGTTGCGAATTTTCATTAAATCCTTCAAATTTCAATAACTCAATTTGTTATTAACGTAAGTTTTGTTAGTTAGGAAACCAACATTTAACTTTATTTTCGGAAAATTATTGTATAAACGCGGCAAGGGCGTTTTGGTAGCGAATTTTAATGAAATGTTTCAAATTTAAATAACTCAATTTGCTATTAACCTAAGGTTCATTGTCTAGGAGACCAATTTTCTCAGAAACATTTAAAGTTTATTTTTGGAACATTTTTGTACATTTCAAATAACTATTTTAATAAAATATGGTACATTGTTCCTACTATATAGGTTATACCAGTAATCAAATTGATTTTTATTAAAATTCACTTCCATAACGCACTTGCTGCGTCTAGAGTTTTTATCAATTAGGTGGGTATTTGATAAACCTTTATTGAAAACTAATGTCATGATTACAGTCTAAAGGCCATGTCGCCCTCTCATCGCAGCCATGGGTCTCCGTCTGCAGCAGCTGTATTAATTTTATTGAGCTTCCGCATTTACTCAAGCAATAATTAATTCATGTTAACCTGTGTCTAAATAATCCAGGCGGATTGTTATTCAGTTATATTTAACCAAAATGTTGGCTTGATTTTGTAACAGTGATTCCAAAAAAAAAGGAAAATACAACTTTCATCCACCCTGAGAAAATCCCACTATTTACTTTACTAATTAATGAATTGATATTTGATGTTACAATAGTCTAAAGTTGAGCCAAAATTCTTTTAATTGATTTTCTAATGTTTAATACAAAATTTGTTTATTAAAGGTGTTAAATTAAAATTAATATAATCAGAGAGTAGAATTAAAAATTGTAATTACTTTGGCTGGGAAGCAATCTTGCCGATAGGCTCATATTTTTAAGACTTGCACCGCAAAACCTTTGTCACTGTTGATAATCGTGAATTTAGATATCTGGATAAAACACAACACTAACATCAGCAAGCTGGAGAGGAGAGGAAGGGTCAGTATCACTACTTTCAATAAATTATCAAGAAAAAAACTCAACAATCATCTTTATTATGCACATAAAAATTTAAACAGCAGGTAGAGATAATCAATTTCAATTAGAAATAATTTTTAGCCAATAGATAGCGTATACTAACAGAATTTTTAAAGATAATCTTTAAAATGCCAATTTTACTTTTGGCCAGATAGTTTTTGATTTATCTT
Organism: Tillus elongatus; assembly: GCA_964006375.1. Lineage (NCBI taxonomy): Eukaryota > Metazoa > Arthropoda > Insecta > Coleoptera > Cleridae > Tillus > Tillus elongatus. Next base: position 66,043,276 of record OZ023265.1, read on the forward strand.
ACGGAAGCATAAGAAAATTATTATATACATAAAAAATTCACACACACACACACAAATATATATATATATATATATATATATATATATATATATATATATATATATATATATATATATATATATATATATATATATATATATATATATATAATTCTGCTTTTTTCTACTTTTTTATGGGCAGCTTTTCGCGACAAATTAATAAGCCTAAATAATTATAAAAATAGTTGTTTACAGTACTTTTCAGATATTAAAGGTAAACATTTCTGATTCCAAAATCACTCCCTTATTATTAAAAGAAAATTTGGTAGCAACGTCACATAATATATATCGCGAATGAAGAGAAATGACCATAATTGAATGAAAATTGGTGCAAAACAACGTGAAGAGTTTAACCTTCTGACTTGTTTGATCCAAAATAGTTTCTGAGTTTGAGTGTAGTTACAAATATTTGGAATGAAAGAGAACTCACATATTTTCCTTGACGTCTACCACTATTAAATTGCAGTGAAATGGCCCATCGCTAGCCTGTCTGACAATCATTTACCCAGAGGCATTACACTTGTCAGCTACCATTGCATGGCCTTCTATTTAGGAAGGCTATTCCAAAGCACTCGACCAGGTCTGGCACGCAGCGCTGCTTAATAAACTACCGGCCTATGGCCTACCACCAAAACTCTGTACGTGGACAGCAAATTTCCTCTCCAACCGGAGCATTTCTGTTGTCGTGGATCGCCATTCCTCTAAACTGTATCCAATTAATGCAGCAGTTCCTCAAGGTTAAGCTTTAGCCCCTACTTTGTTTCTTCTTCACATCAATGACCTCCTCTCTAGCACATCCAACCCAGTTCACAGTTACGCGGATGACAGCACCCTCCACTCAAATATACAATATTCTAAGCCTGTCTCTTTAGCCCAATTAGATGAGGATCGCAGACTCATGGAGGGTTCTATCTCCGAGGATCTCCAAAAAATATTAGACTGGGGAAGTAGAAATCCTGTATAATTCAACCCCACCAAATCACAGTCTTGCCTTCTTTCTCATAAGAGATACACCAGCCCTAGACCCATCACAATAAACAACCAAGTTATTCAAAGTAATGAGTTCTTTTCACTTGTTGGCATCTCTGTGGATCGAAATCTAAATTGGCACCAACATGTCACATCAATTGCAGAAGCGGCTACTAAGAAATTAGGTTTCCTCTTCCGGGCTCACAAATACTTTTCACCAGTTAATCTCTATACTTTATATACTTCACAAATAAGACCAAACCTCGAATACTGCTCCCACACCTGGGGTGCTGCTGCCGCTTCTACACTCGCTATCCTGGACTCCATTCAGAAGAGAGCTATACGTCTCATCGGTGACCCTACCCTCACCCAAAGGCTGCATTCCCTTGCCCACCGACGTGCCGTTGGTGACCTTTCTCTCTTTTATAGATATCTGCACGGGCACTGCTCAGAGGAGCTTTCTTCCATAGTTCCTCCACCTGCTGCTCCCAACAGATCTACCAGGGGAACAAAGCGTATGCACCCGTTTACTGTCCAGGTCACCAGACATAGAACATCTTGTTATGCTCGCCCTTTTGTCCCGAGGACTTCCAAGTTGTGGAATTCCTTGCCGGCACATAATTTTCCTTCTCCCCCGAACCTCCAAACCTTCAAGTCCAGGATTAAAAGTTGCGTCTTTCCTCCTTGTCGACACCCACGGTACGTTAGTATTTAGGCTGTAAGCCCTCGTGGTGTGTTGTTGAAATAAAAAAATAAAAAAATGCTGCCCTACGATCAGGCAGAGTGTGTAATCCAGCCTGTGCCGCAGGAGATTATTCATTGCTGGCTACTGCCCTGCAGCCAGAGAGATCAGGAAACATGAGGTAATATCCCGCAGCCTGGACTTCTGCATTATCAAAGAGAAAGTCCCCCTTTTAAAACCATGTTATTTAATCCAGTTAGCATTGCTTACCAAAAATGTTCGAAATGAGGTCTTGTGCACACAACTAACTGACAGGGAAACCACCAATTTAAACGAATAAAAAAAATTGTTTGGAAAGAAAATGCCTTTTATCCAACACACCCAAAGATCTCAACCCGAAACATTTGAAGTTATGATTCAATTCGCAGCACTATTATACTTTGCCACAAATTAAGTGTGATCAAAGCAACTATGTTGGTAAAATTTTGGAATTTCTAAAGTAGATGTACATTGTTTTATTTTATCTAAATATCTCACAAAATACTCACTAGAAACCTTGGATTCATGTTAATAAAATTTTTACCTGAAACAAAAACATCTATTAGAATTTTGTATTCGCTATTACATACATTAAGATATTATGTATTACGATCTTAAAGAAAAAAGAGAACCAAGTAATAAAGAGTAACCTCTCTAATTCCAGTTACGTGTTTTGTTACAAAGTCCTGGCTGTATGAAGTAAATATAAATATATTTACCGTGCCCTGTACATATTATAAAGAATTAGAAAGTATAAATCTCTTTAGATAAGGAAGGCATCTATACGTTTTGTTTGCCCAAAAATAATACCACAATCGTAAATATAGTAAGACAAAGATTAACTTTTGTTAGCGCAAAAAGTAAAGAGGTACAAGAAAATTTCTTTTTATAGTTATTTTTTGTGAAAATTATTCTAAAAGCGTCACAGTGACAATCGGAACTGCTAAAATTGTTGTTTTTTAACAAAGATTTTAGAACTGATGCAGTCTATCAGTGGCAAATATTGTATGTAATATTTTTAACAACGTACTAGGTTTATAAGTACACTTGAAGAACCGAAATCACCACACCACAACCCATATTTATTTATGTGTTGTGGTGATTTGCGTTCTCCAAGTGTACTTATCAGTGCTCATCACAGGTTCCAATCTTCAATTAGTAACCTAGATTTACATTTCAACTGTTTATGTTTTTCATTTAATTAAAATATTTGCAAAACTGCATTTGAAATAGACCTTACTTGATACAAATTACCTAGGACAAGACCGTACAACATTTGCATACGACCTTACTTAATTATAGTCAGAAAATATACCGGAAATTATACATTTTTCGTGAATTTTTATTTAAAATATCGATGTTGAGACTTTGCAAATTTTTTTTCAAACAAGCGCGAACTATGACCCCTAGAACCCATATCCGGGGTCAGTTATATATATATATATATATATATATATATATATATATATATATATATATATATATATATATATATATATATATATATATATATATATATATCCAACCGATAACTCAAAAAATAATTAACCGATTTGGATCAAACTCGGCAAGTGCCTTTCTTTTATTAATGGCTTGAACGAGTTCGTTAGCCAGGAAAATCGGACAAGGTTTTCCGGGAAAATATTGAGTTTTCTTAAAAAATAATTTCTCCAAAAATTACAAAGCTATTTTAATGATATTTGGTGGATATGTTGCCTCAGGAAAGACCTTACCATACTCCAAAACTTAACTTTCTAAGTTTATAGAAAATTGAGTTTTAAAATTTTAAGTTTTCTTTCTAAATTTTTTTTTTCTCCTAGAGTTACAAAGCTATTTTAATGACATTTGGTGCATATATTGCCTTTGCAAAGGCCTTATCACATTCCAAAATTAAACATTTATAGAAAATTGAGTTATCCAAGTTTGAAGCATTTAATAAAAATTCACTGCCATAACGCACTTGCTGCGTCCCGAACTTTCTATGTTTTTTGTTAGTGAGTGGTATAATGGACTAATGTTTTGGCTAACAATCGTTTTCTAACGCATGTAAAATCTTAATAGTGAATTAGAAAATCTGTGGCTAATGGACTTGAGCTGACGAGGCCATCTAATCCATTTTAACTAACTAAAATCTTAGTGATAACACATGTTTGTGATTTTTTTTAAATCTTTCATCCAATTTGAAAATTTGCTGATCAGAATATATAATTTCAATAATTCTTTAGTGAATTTTTGTAGAAAAAAAAAACAAATAAAGAGATGAGAACTTCTAAGGCCGAATTCAATTCTAAAAGGCCAGATTCCTTATTGCTGCTCTAATTTGGTGAAACCGTACTTTTTCTGTGGCTTCACAAGTGCTTATTTTCTTTTATACAACCGGTTTCACTTTAACAGCATTGTCTGACAAAAGAAAAAATTCCGTGTGAGACTGCAGAAAAAGTTTCTACGTCTGTATTTACATCAGATTGAATAATATTAAATTTGTTTTACTAGAGCCTCGGTTGTTCAGTGGTAAGGACGTCTACCTCTAAACCGAGGGGCACCGGGTTCGATTCCCAGGGTTTCCATTTCACTTTTCCAGTACATACTGTACAATTAACATCAACCGAGGTTGTGGCATTGTATTTGAGCATGTTGAATGTCTTCCAATTCCGCCCTTCGAAAGGGGGCGTAAAGCCGTGGTTCCCGTGTCCATGCCATGTTGGGCACATTAAAGATTCCTACCCTCCTTACAGAAAGGCAGGGGTCGGCGAAATTTCCAGGATAGTGAGGTGAAACTGCTCCCTGGCGTTGATGATTGGCCATAGTCGCGAAAATGGACCGACGGTAAAAAATAATAATTCAATTGCGAATTTTCATGTACAAAATGTTCTTTTAACGGCAAATTTTTTTAAGAAACTTTTTTTGAAAGAAAAAAAAAGTTTTCATATTTAAAAATTAGTAGAATTTTTGCGTGACAACCTAGTTAATATTTTTGAGCGAAATTCAAGCAGAATTATGTTTTTATGATATATTGTGTGAAAAAATGTTTTGGGAAGTTTTTGTGAAAAATATTTTATTGAATTTGCGTGGAAAATTTTTTGTATCGGTATATTGTAAACAATTTTTAGCGCATTTTTGCGGCGTTTTTTGGAAAACACCTTTATAGCGAATACGCGTGGAAGAAAATCGCTTACAAGACTTTCGAAAAATTTCCATCATGACCACGCATGTTCTCATACAGCAAGAGTTACAATAATGTTATTATAAGAAAATAAGGCGACCCTGCTTCCATTGTCTTCTCGCTCCTCTCACTGACATGTGTATGTGTAGAATATGATTCGCAAACGACTGGATAATTTACACCGATCATCAAATAACCTAGTTGAGCCTCGTCACCGAATTCAAGAAGCTTGGGATGACATTCTTCAGGACACCATACATCATATAATTTCAAGCATGCCTCGAAGAGTTATCGAATGCACAAGAAACCGCGGCGGACCTACTCACTATTAAATAACTTTCTTATTTTTTAATATTTTCGTTTGAAGATATAATTATTTTTAGCAAATTTTTATTTAAAAAATTGCTAATCGACAGGTATCGATGGTGAGATTTTTGAATTTTTTTTCCAATGAGCGCGAATTTGGATTCCTAGAACCCGAAACCAATGAGCGTCAAATTTATATATATATATATATATATATATATATATATATATATATATATATATATATTGTGTGTGTTAGCGCGTGTGCGTGTGGCGTGTGTGTATGTATCTGAGAGATAACTCAATAAATACTAAACTGATTTGAACGAAACTTGGGACACATGCATTTTGTTAAGACCGGGGACGAATTCGTTAGCCAGCCCGGTCGGCCCAGTTTTCCTAAAAAAATTCATTTTTCAGAAAAAATATTGTATCTCAAAAAATAACAAAGCTATTTTAATGAAATTGGGTAGGTATGTTGCCCTGGTAAAAACCTTACCATATACAAACTCAACTTTCTAGGCTTATCGAAAATTGAGTTAATCAAATTTGAAACATTTAATGAAAATTCGCTACCATAACGTACTTGCTGCGTCTCGAAACCTTTTAAGTTTGATTAAATACACATGATGTAAAAATTTTATTAAAAGTATATATATATATATATATATATATATATATATATATATATATATATATATATATATATATATATATATATGATTTGTGTCAAAAAGGCGTAGTTTATTTCTATGAAAATTCGCTAACATAACGCACTTGCTGCAGATTGTTTTACATATGACTCAGATGCTTTTCTGAAAATGTAAAAGATTTGGAAATATACTAATCGAATGTGCCTTATCTTTTGAACAATACTTACTTGTTAGAAAATATATTTCCCAAAATTAGCACTTCTGACAATTCATGTATTGATATAATCTTTTAGATGTAACGGGTCAAACAGTCACATTTTCAATAAACATGGTTCAGTTAATTTAAATACAACGGTTTAAGGATATTAAATTCTTGAAACTATGTATTATTTATAACATTACTATCGCACTGCCTCTAATTGTGTAAATAAATAACTATGAATTTAAAATTGCAAGACCTTACTAATTAATTTTATCAACTAACAGTTTTTAGAATTAGCTTCTAGGGGTCAAATATACACAGATTATGTTACTTTTAGTAAAGCAATTAGAAGAATAATATGAGGTTAGATTTTAAATGAACTGAAAATTATGAGAAATATATTTATTTATTTGCTTTCATAATTATGGAGTGTAATATTTTACATATAAGATTTTGCTAATGTATGTAATGATAACATAATTAAACGATCAAAAGAACTTACCTGAAGTTCGATCGTAATTATTCGAGTCATCCGGTCCGAAGATATAATTATTAGATGACAAAGTAGTACGTGTATATATGCGTACGTGTATGTGTATGTATCACCACGATGTAAAAAAAAGCTGACGTATTTTAATAAGGCTTAAAAGATGTTTCTGTAGTAAATACCTTTGATTAAAATGTTACCCAAAAAGATAGTCAAAAAATTTCAGATTTTCTCTTGAAAAGTTTTTGTATGCAGAATATATCAACGTACCAGATTTAAAATTTCTAGAAGGTTAAACGGTTATTAACGGGAGCGGAACCTTAGGCTATAAGTACAATTTTTTTGGTCTATTTATGAATTTTCAAATCAGGTCAGCTTCTCGTTGACCTCTCGAGGCATTGAATCTGGGACCTTTTCCCCTGCATGTTGAAAGCTAGCAACCTGAGCCAGGAAGGCGCTCTATAATGTTTTATGTTTAAGATTTGAATAAAAATGTTACTTACGTAAGTAGTGGAAATCGTATTGGCGTTATAACATACCTGTAACAAAAAAGGTTGGTAAGAAGTGATCCAAGTCCTAATCGTTTTGTAAATTTTATTTCGACAGCAGAATTGACTGGAAGTCAACTTGCTTATGAAAGAACCAATAATTGTGAGCACTAATTTTTTTTCTTGTCTGTATAGGTAGAAAATTGTCGCTTAAAGGGCTCAATTATAAACGGCTTGTTTCCAAAGGAGATTCGTTCAAGCTGTCATTTGAAAATGCTTGTAACTAAGGTAATGCTTTCGTTACTGACAAGGAATATTTATGACGTAGTAGATATGTACAGAGGTACATATATATATATATATATATATATATATATATATATATATATATATATATATATATATATATATATATATATATATATATATATATAGGGTGTTTCGAAAATGATGTTTTATGTAACAGGTGCACATTCAGCAGCACAAAAAAATAAAACAATTTTTTCATATAAACATGGGTCCGCAAATGCTTAGTTTTTCAAATGAGCGCGAATTAGGACCCCTAGAACCCATATCCGGGGTCGGCTTCAATTTTTATATGTTCATATATATATATATATATATATATATATATATATATATATATATATATATATATATATATATATATATATATATATACATATATGTATCCAACCGATAACTCAAAAAATAATTTCGATGAAACTCGGCAAGTGCCTTTCTTTTATTAATGACTTGGATGATTTCGTTAACCAGAAAAATCGGACAAGGTTTTCCGGGAAAATTTTGAGTTTTCTTTCAAAAAAAATTTTTCTCCGAAAATTATAAATCAATGTTAATGAAATTTGGCATATACGTTACCTTGAGAAAGACCTTACCACGTACGAAAATTCGACTTTCTAAGTTTATAGTAAATTGAGTTTTAAATTTTAAATTTTCTTTCGAATACAATTTTTTTCTCCGAAAATTACAAAGCTATTTTAATGACATTTGGCGGATATGTTGCCTTGGGAAATGCCTTTTTTAAATACAGCGTGTTAAAGTTATTTGTTTTTGTCAGTTTTTCACAAATAAGTCCGTCCCAAATTAAAATTTTGCCGTGAAAATTGGCATCTGGGGGTTATCGAGGGCAAGAAATGTAAATATGTTATTGTTAATAACACTGCTGGCAGAGGGCGCCACCTGTAAGACATGGCTTGCATTCAATTGGCTATACTTTTTTTGACACCCAGTAATATCGACCTACCGTATAGCTACATTGCAGCCCTTACCAATTGCAAGCAAAACATGTATATTTGATCTAAATCTCTGACACACCATTTTCGAGATATGTCATTTTTTTATGTTGATGTCGCTCAAAAATTGATTCTGCGACAAATCATTGGTAACTGTTATAAGGCAAAACGACTGTATGAAGAAGCCTTCCCAAATCGGAGAATTTCAGACAGAAGGATCTTTCAACGGATTGACATCCGTCTGCGAGAAACAGGTACATACTTGCATTATCTAATAGATCGATCTGTCTCTTTCGAATATATATTTTTTTACCAGGTACCCTTAATACAGTTACTGCTGATGGAGGCAGACCACTAAGTGCACGAAATCCTGATTTTGAAGAGGCTGTTCTGGACGAAATTGAACAAAATCCAAAAATAAGTACTAGGAAATTGGCCAATCATCTCGGAGCATCCAATGCAACGATATGGCGAGTTCTTCATGAGCAACAATTGCGTCCATATCACATCCAACCTGTGCAGGCACTATCGCCTGAAAGAGATTTTATACCTCGCCTAAAATTTTGTCAATGGTTTCTTCAACATAATGATGTGGAGAACTTGTTGAATTGTGTATTGGTCACTGACGATTCTGGATTTAGGCGCGACGGGATCGTCAATTTTCGTAGCAGCCATATTTGGGCTGACGAAAATCCCCACGCAGTTTTTGAAAGGCATCATCAACAGCAATTTTCCTTAAATGTATGGGCTGGAATTGTAGGGTGTAATTTGATAGGATCAACTTCTTGACCTCACAGACTCAATGCTACAACTTATCTTGAATTCCTGCAAAACCAACTAAATGGGTTATTAGAAAATGTACCTCTTGACATAAGACATAACTTGTGGTTTATGCATGACGGAGCTCCCCCCCCCCCCTCCACACACATTTCGCCCTAAATGTCAGAAATTACCTAAGCAATACTTTTGGACGCAGATGGATCGGACGCGGTGGACCTCAGCCGTGGCCTGTTTTAAAACCTATGGATTTTTATTTATGGGGGCATCTCAAAAGTATTGTTTTTGAAGCAAATGTTGAAAATGTTGATGATCTGCAGCAAAGAATTGTACTTGGATGCGAACAAATTAGAAATACACCAGAAATATTTTACAGAGTACGGCGTTGTATGCTCCGCAGGATACGAAAGTGTATTGAAGTGGAGGGTGGCCATTTTTAACATTTATTGTAGTCAGGTATCATAAAATGTTATAAACTTTTTTATGTGTTGTTGAAATTTGCAGACAATACAATTAATTACTTGAGAAAAATTAATTTTTGAGCGACATCGACATACAAAAATTGAAATATCTCGAAAATTGTATGTCTGAGAGATTTTGATCAAATATACATTTTTGCTTACAATTGATAAGAGCTGCAATGTGGCTATACGGTAGGTCGATATTACTGGGTGTTAAAAAATTATAGCCAATTGAATGCAAGCATAGTCTTACAGGTGACGCCCTCTACCAGCAGTGTTATTAACAATAACATATTTAAATTTCTTGCCCTCAAAAACCCCCGCATGCCAACTTTCACGCCAAAATTTTAATTTTACTCAGACTTATTCGTGAAAAACTGACAAAAACAAATAACTTTAACACGCTGTATTTAAAAAACTAAGCATTTGAGGACCCATGTTTATATAAAAAAATAGTCTTATTTTTTGTGCTGAATGTGCACCTGTAACATAGACCATAATTTTTTAAACACCATATATATATATATATATATATATATATATATATATATATATATATATATATATATATATATATATTGTGTTCTCTTCTGTGGTACAAACAGAAAACATTAGGAACAGTTTATTCTGAACTACTGCTTCACTGGTTTGTTCAGCGGAATATTTTGATTAGTTATTATCTAAGAAAGATGAGTGGTGCCCGTGATGCAGAATTCAGAGAATTCAGATTCAGGCATTATTTTATCTCCCTAATTACGTATTTAGTTGAGAAAAGTAGAAGCATTGTAGATTGAAACAGAACCAGTGACAACATGTTAACGAGTTAACTATGGCTCCTGCCGAATTGATTTTTGATACACGAGTGAAGTTTAGAAATATTTTGTGAAAGTAGACGAAAATTGCATAATAAAATACAGCCTCTGCAAAACAAAATTTAAATATCATCAGAACACATTGAATATGTGTAATCATGTAAAATCAAAACATACTGTCACAAAGCACTTCAATATAGATGTAGGTGCGGTGTTGCCACATCTTCAAAACTTCCCCAGCAGCTGGGAATTCTTGAATAATCTGCAAACATCGCCTCTCCACCCACCTGGGGGTGTCTGGAGTGACCCCCCACAGGCGAAGTCTGAACCCTCTAGGACCGAAAATAACGAAGTTACCAACTTGTACCCCGTCGGAACGGATAACTGAGGTCTGCGCATTCCGAACACCCTGTATATACATTCTGTATACGCAGAGAACCCTTACACCTGTATACGCAGAGAGATCTTATAGTACGAGAAACACCTCTTATGTAACATAGTGATGACCACATTTGGATCACCCTGTATATACATCTCCCTGTATACACACTGGGCCGATCTGTATTCACAGAACCTTCTAGCAAAAGAATGTCCTGGAACATTCTGGAATGGAACACTCCGGAAACGAGGTGGAAGGTACGACCGTTATATAAAGGCGAAAGCAAGCCAGCTCAGGCACTTCAGTTCAATTAGATAATGTGGAAGTGACTCGAAGAAGCAGTAACCAGTGTAAAGTGTTAGAGAGTAGCGACTGTAGTTCCAGTGTAGTGACTTGTGTGCAGATTAGTAATTGTGAGGCCAGATAAACTAAGTGTTTTGTGAGAGAGACATTCTAGAACTTTTATTGTATCCATATTTAGAAAGTAAATAAAGTTGGTTTGTTAAAATTTAAAGTCTCACTTATCCAGAATCCGGCGAAAACGCAACAATACATTAGTAACAAACGTCACTGAGAATTCAGAACCTTGAAGGGCAGGAGGTAGTTTAGATATTCCTGACAACAGGTAGATAGTTGGCGCAAACCGGCTCTTAATATTTTATTTCCGCAAGATATAAATCCAGTGGAGTAGTAACACAAAGGGGTGTAAAGTTAGTTCGCCTCCACGTGGTGCACCCTGGATAGCGTCTATTATTAGACGTGAACTAAATGAACTAATCAAACCGTAACCTTCCTAGTCATGTCTTAGGAGGGCCGGGAATGCTTGCCTTAATTGGCCGGCATTGCGAGGAGAGTCCTCTATAAAAAAACCCACATCGCAAGGTCGTTGGCGGGTTGGTGCCGAGGCGATGATGCTTCTGGCCGATATGGCCGAGCATTGGCAGGTTGGTAATTCTGTCGCTAACGTTAACCCTCCCCAGGGAAACCGGGCGACCTCCCTGTGTAAATGCCTATTCATGGGATGCGGGGCTCTTCCATGGAGGTCTATTTTCCCTTGCTGCTCGTGGGACCAAACATGGACACGACTTACACAGACCCAATAGAGGAGGTGGCAGGATTCAACCTTCCACTGGAACCTCCAGAGGGAAAAAACAGGGGAAAGGAAAGTCCACCCCTAGGACGACTACCAAAGGTAGACCCTCCTATAGGAAGCTTGGTTATCGAGCTCCTAAAAAGGAGGAGGAACCTGCACCATAATTCCCTTTTCCTCTAAGCTCCTTAACCTACTCCTTTATCCTCTATACACTCCTATATTCCTACCCCAATGCCCACCAACTTAAGGTGCATTCAAGCTAATCTGCATCATGCTAAGGCTGCGACATACCTCCTTAGCATGAAATTAAAGGAAGAGCAAATAGATATTGCTCTTCTCCAAGAGCCCTGGACCGCTAATTCGGAACGAACTAAAGGGCTGGGTAACACTTCTGGTAAGATAGTAGAGGTGGGCTCTGGTACTAAACCCAGAGCCTGTATCTGGATCAGAAACAACTTGCAGTATTTTACACTTTCAGAGTACTGCACCAAGGACATGGTATCCATCCATCTCGTGATCACATCCGGGGGGACCAGGCTGGAAGTAGTGGCCTGTTCGGCCTATTTCCCTGGAGACAGAGATGCAGAACAACCACCTCCAGCAGAAGTGCGGAAATTGATCGCCTACTGCAAGAGGAACAATTATCACCTCGTAATGGGGTGTGATGCGAACTCCCATCACTTGGCATGGGGGAGCACGGACACTAACAGACGAGGTGAATCATTATTTGAATACATTTTAGGGGAGGAGCTGGTTGTCAACAACATAGGCTCGGAACCCACCTTTCTTACAGCTAACCGGAGAGAGGTTTTAGATCTTACGATCAGCTCAAGGCTTTTGAGCTCAAAAATCCTCAAATGGAGGGTGTCGTCTGAACCCTCATGTTCAGACCATGCCCATATCCTATTTGAAATTGAAACAGGCCCTAGACCTGTGTTAGAGTATCGGGACCCGAGGAGGACGGATTGGCAGGGATACAAACAGTCCCTCGCCGGCAGACTTGGGTCCGCAATCCCCACAGTGAGGGATCGTGATGAGATCGAGATTGCGGCCGAACAGGTTAGGGAAGCTGTGGTCTCTGCCTATCACGAAAACTGTCCACTGAGGTCAAAGAGAGACAGTCGGGGGTCTACTTGGTGGAATAATAACCTCGATAAACTACGAAGAGAAGTTAGACGTCTCTTCAATCGTGCTAAGATTACAGGCAACTGGGAGCAATATAATAAAGAGATCAGGAACGCCAAGAGGGAGTCCTGGAGGAGGTTCTGCGGGGACATTAATAATGTGCCCAGCAGCGCCAGAATCCACAGGATTCTCTCACGCGACCGTGTACAGGAACTGGGATCGATAAAACGACCAGATAGTTCCTTTACTGAATCTCGGAAAGAAACGTTAGAGCTCTTAGCACACACACACTTCCCAGATTGTCTGATCCTGAGCAACGGTGAGGTCCTACCAGCTGAGGGACGATCTAAACGCCCCCAAAGGGAGGACTGGCTAGTTGCTCGGAGAATAGTTACAGCCTCGGCAGTGGAGTGTGCTGTGAATCATTTCCAGCCATTCAAGTCGCCAGGGGAGGATGGGGTGGTACCGGTCCTACTACAAAAGGGACTGGAGATTCTCCTACCCTTCCTTATCAGGCTGTTCAGAGCCAGTCTGGCCTGGAACTATATTCCTTCCAGCTGGACGGTGGTTAGGGGGGTTTACATTCCCAAATTGGGACGTAATGACCTCCTACCTACTTCACTGAGACCTCTCAGTATTACATCATTCCTCCTGAAGGGATTGGAAAAAATACTGGACGGACACATTAGGGGGAACATCTTACCCAAGAACCCCCTAAATACCCACCAGTATGCCTATCAAACTGGCAAATCAACTGAGTTAGCGCTCAATAACCTCGTCGAGAAGATCACACACTCTCTGGAAAATGGAGAGGTTGCGGTGGCGGCATTTCTCGACATAGAAGGAGCATTTAATAATGCATTACCGATCTCCCTCTACGAGGCCACTATCGCTAGGGGGGTGGAACCTACCATCTGTGGCTGGATCGGAAACATGCTGCACAATCGGACCATTATTACCTCATTACGGGGAGAGGTGGTCAGCGTTAGGGCTGCGAGAGGGTGTCCTCAGGGGGGCGTTCTATCCCCCCTGTTGTGGTCCCTCTTTGTGGACGACCTGCTGGCTATCCTCGGACTCTGGGAGGTTGAGGTCCAGGCGTATGCGGATGATCTTGTCATAATGGTTAGAGGCAAATCTGAGGAGGAACTGTCTAGTACTCTTCAAGAAGCACTAAATGTAGTCAATGATTGGTGCCGTAGGGAACAGATGTCTGTGAACCCTCGCAAAACGATCATTGTCCCGTTCACCAGAAGAAGAAGTTTGGACAAATTAAAACCACCTAATCTTATGGGGGAAAACATTCCATTTTCGGACCAAGCAAAATATCTGCGAGTTATCCTAGATAAGAAGCTCAACTGGGACAGACAGTTAGAAAATGTTATCCGCAGGGCTAAGATGTCCCTGTGGACCTGCCGGAGAATCTGTGGGAACAACTGGGGAACAAACCCCCAACAGATGTACTGGCTCTATGTAGTGGTTATCAGACCTATGATAACATATGGAGCCATAGTTTGGTGGCCTAAGGTGCTACGTGGTACCGCGAGGGCCAAACTGGCTCATCTACAGAGACAAGCATGTCTGATGATAACGGGAGCGATAAGCACCGCACCATCAGTCGCTCTGGAGGTCCTCCTCAATATTCCCCCACTTCACATATGGTTGGAGAGGGTGGCGAGGTGGACAACGTACAGACTAAAACAAACGGCAGATAACATGCCGAGGGAAGTCAGTCTGAGGGGGTCCGGACTCCTTGATGACAGTGATTGTCACAGGATTCTGGGAATGGTCTCGGACTTGATGCCTACAAAAATCAGCAGAGATCTGTCTTTCAAGATCGTCCTCCCGGAAAGGGAGGACTGGGACCGGAACCAATCGACCCTGTTGAGAGCGGACCTCTGCTGGTACTCTGACGGCTCCAAAACCAATATGGGAGTAGGAGCCGGCGCATATGGGGGCAGCACCGATGCTAGACTATCAGCTAGCCTCGGCAAGTACGCAACCATACACCAGGCAGAAGTTTATGCCATCGAGATGTGTGCAAAGGAAAGCTTAAAAGACCTATGCACAAACAAATCGATAAAGATATTTGCAGATAGCCAAGCTGCAATAAAGGCTCTTGGTTCCTACCGGTGCAATTCAAAGACGGTATGGAGTTGTAAATCTGCCCTTAACGAATTGGGCAGCTGTAATGAGGTGTCGCTGGTCTGGATACCGGGTCACTCGGACCATGATGGCAACGTTGCGGCAGACGCGCTTGCCAGGAGTGGTGCCCAGTGTGACTTTGTCGGACCAGAACCGGTGCTGGGAATAACATCTTGCACAGCAAAACGCACCTTAAAGACCTGGACAGATAGAAGGACAATTCAATATTGGCAAAATCTTCCAGGATTAGCTCACTCTAAGGCCTTCATAAATGGCCTGTCTGAGTCAAGGGCTAAGAAACTTCTAGAGTTGAACAGACAACATCTGAGTACTCTAGTCGGCCTGTATACAGGACACTGTCGCTTGCGGCATCACATGCACCGTATTGGGATCGGTCAGGAGACCGAGTGCCGGCTGTGTATGGAGGATGACGAAACAGCAGAGCACGTGCTGTGTTCCTGTCCGGCAGCGGATAGGACTAGACACCTGCTCTTTGGCAAGGTAAAGCTTGCTCCAGAGGATCTGGATCAACTTTCGCCCGCAAAGGTTATCGACCTCTGTAGGAGGCTGGATTTGTTGGGCGAAATATAGACATTAGGCGTGAGCCACAATAGACCTTATGGTCGCGGTGGAGGGACCGATATGGACCACTCACAAACTAACCTAACCTAACACAAAGGAAAAACTCAAAACAAGATCGATTACTATTTCAAGGTACCTGAAATAGAGAACAACCCTAGTTCAACTTACTGCCGAAAGATAAATCAAAACTGCTTTTCTTCACTTGCAGTCTTAGCCAGCAAATATTTATCACTTCCCCATACTTCAGCATCCCCGGAAAGAGCATTTTAAGTGGCTGAAAATATAAACGCAAAACAGCATTACATCAAGGGAGAAGCTGTAGATGCGCTTGTGTTTTTGTTGAAAAATTTGAAATAATGTTTTGTTAATTTGTTTTACATGTTCCAGCTTTAGTATGTACTAAGTAAAACATTCCCTTATTATAATAAATATTGAGTGTAAATTTTCTAAATGATGTTTACTACTTCTTCAATACGAGCAATATACCTTTTGCAAATAAAATAATCCAAAGATAACTCAAGAATACGCTCCAAAATTATTACCGAGGTTTGAATTTTCCAAACATGCCTTATTGGATTGGTTTTAATGCTAATCTCTCGGCTAGTCAGAGTCAAGTATATAGCGAGTAATCTTATAACTTAATTTTAATATTTGGTAACCGTAATAGACTAGTCTAAGATAGCCGCATCTAGACTCTAAACGGCAAGTCAACTACTTAGCCGATTAATCTACTAGTTGACTAGTTGGCTAACACGATACCACGACTAGTCGAATATTAAAATATATGTAACCGCCAATATCGACTAGCCGATTAATCTATTAGTCGAAATTCATTCCGAGTCTTAGTTTTAACACAGCATAGCTTTTTTTGCTGTGGTTGTAATATAACTACTACATTTACAACTACTGTAAAAAGAAATGCAACCTGTCAACAGGTACATAATGAAATAAAAAACTCGGGACGCAGCAAGTGCGTTATGGTAGTGAATTTTTATAAAATGCTTCAAATTTAAATAACTGAATTTTCTATAAACTTAGAGAGTTTAATTTTAATACGTAGTAAGGTCTTTCCTAAGGCAAGATATCCACAACACTTTATTAAAATAACTTTGTAATTTTCGGAGAAAAAAATTTTTTCGACAGAAAATTTAAAATTTGAATAACTCAATTTTCTCTAAACTTAGAAAGCTGAATTTTGGTACGTAGTAAGATCTCGCCTAAGGCAACATATATAATTTCATTAAAATAGCTTTGTTACGTTCGGAAAAAAAAATTTTTTTCGAAAGAAAACTCAAAATTTTTCCAGAAAACCCCGTCGGATTTTTCTGGATAACGAACTCATCCAATCCATTAATAAAAGAAAGGCACTTGCCAAGTTTCATCGAAATCGGTTAATTATTTTTTGAGTTATCAGGCGGATACATACATATATATATATATATATATATATATATATATATATATATATATATATATATATATATATATATATATATATATATATATATATATATATATATATATATATATATATATATATATATATATATATATATATATATATATATATATAAACATATAAAAATTAAACCTATTTACAAATGAACTATAATAAGGGATTATGCTGTGACAATACCTTTCTCAAGCAGTGGCGATTTCTCCTAGTGAGCTAGGTGTGCGCCGCACACCCTAAAATATAATCAAAATGTGCACAGTTATATATGTTTTATTTCTTTTTCCCTTAGTCTTAATACACTACATATTTTATGACAATCGATTTAATTTACTTATTTGATTTCATAAATAGTCGGTTAATAGTGACTTGGAATGAAGTAGATACCACGTCTTCTAACATATTCAGAGAATATGAGTAGATCAATAGCAACTGGGAATGAATTCGGTCAGTCCCCCACCCACGTGTTTAAAATAGTGAGGAAAATACCATTGATTTTAACACTGCAGTGAACTATAAAAATTTGATTAACTCAGTTTTCTATAATCTTAGAAAGTTTAATTTTGGTAGGTAGTAAGGTATTTCCTAGGACAAGATATCCACCAAATTTCATTAAAATAACTTTGTAATTTTTGGAGAAAAAAATTGTTTCAAAAGAAAATTTAAAATTTGAATAACTCATTTTTCTTAAAACTGAGAAAGTTGAATTTTGGTACATAGTAAGTCTTCTCCCAAGGCAACATATACAGTAAATTTCATTAAAACAGATTCGTTATTTTCGGATAAAAATTTTTTTTTGAAAGAAAACTCAATTTTACCGGAAAAACCCGTCTGATTTTCCTGCCTAACGAACTCATCCAAGCTATTAATAAAAGAAAGGCACTTGCCGAGTTTCATTGAAATCGGTTAATTATTTTTTGAATTATCAGACGGATACATACATACATACATACACACACATATATATATATATATATATATATATATATATATATATATATATATATAAACATATAAAAATTGAAACTGACCCCGGATATGGGTTCTAGGGGTCCTAAATCGCGCTCATTGAAAAAAATGTTTGCAAAGTCTTACCATCGATACCTCTCTATTAGAGAATTTTTTAAAATAAAAATTCACTAAAATACGAGATGGAGCATCTGTTAGGTAAACTGCACACGTCATATTTATGTATCGCGTGCTACATTCTAGATGATGTGGCGTAAGGTCAATCATAACACGTGGGTGTAAACGGTAGCGATAACAGACAACCAACCCAGTTAATTATATAATCGAAAGCACAGGATTTAGATTATCATATAATGACACCAGCGACTAAACTCATAGCTCATAGATAATGGGACGACCGCCGTCGAACAACTAACGTCAACTAAATTATTAGATATCTGTGTAGAGGGCTATTAGATATGCTCTCAAAAATAACATACTTTGCTTTAATTAATGAAACACTGTTATCATAGATGAACCGGATGTTTGTGCGGATGTAGGATGATGGAAATTTAAGTATTTGCCTTGATCGAGTTACTTTTGATCTGCTTGTTGACAATTGTTTCTTAATAACAAATGCTTAATAGAAAAACATTTATATTAATGAGGCTATTAAAATTTTATGAGGTTAATTTCATAACAAGAGTCCTAACGCAGGAATTGCGTTATGATAGATAATTTTCATATAATTTTTTTACGTCAAAATATTAGTTACTAAAAGGGGGAAAAATTAATTAGCTAGCTGTGTGCCAAAAAGTATAATAAATATTTTATTACTTTAGCATCTTTACAACGTGTATAAGTATGGTATCGGTGACAGAAATGTCATCTTTTTTGGTCTAAACGGCTTTAAAAGCGTCAAAACCTAGAGAAAACATGCTTTCGGCGCACGTTTGTTTGTAAGTAGGCACCATAACTTTCGAAAGAACTAAGATATCGTTTTCGAACTTAATACACAGTTTGCAGCTGACAAGCGAATTGTTTGGATTGGTTTTGGGTGAAATCGTTTCAGAGTGTGGGGAAGAGATTTGGGATGATTTGGTGAAAATTGACATTTTTTGTTAAAGCTCGAGTAATATTCATGGTATGTGTATTAGAAAACTTTCAATTTCATCACTCATCTGATATTCTGTGTCCTATCAAAATTTTAAATTCTAATAACGACTAATAAGTACACTTGTAGAACCCAAATCATTGTTTGTGTTTGTCTCGCCAGATGTGGTTGTCGGCTTGTCTCCAATATCCACATAGTAAATTTATAGATCGCAAGGGAACGTGCAGATTCCTTAAATAACTCGGTACCGTTCTTTTTAAGCCTAATATCCTTATATTAGATAAGGGCTCATAAATTTGTCAACCAGAAGATTAAAGCAGGTCTTCGACCTCGTAATTTCACTACACAATAAACAGACGATGGGTCTTCGACGACAATTTTACTTCGGACTAGTTTGTTTACTTTGACGCGATATAAATACACGGTAGCTAGTAGTTTAATTTTAGAAATTTCCTTCCTCTGAAGGTGTTGACATGGTCAACGAAACGATCGTAAGTTCTCTGAAATATGTGTTGTGGTGATTTGGGTTCTCCAAGTGTACTTATTAGTGCTCATCACAGGTTACAGTTTTCACACTGTGTAATAACGACGTAATATAACCGTCACTTTGCCTTTTACTAGACTGCAAACTAAATAGCCCAATACGTTAATACAGAATTATCTGTTTTGTTATACAGTGGATTCGTCTAATAAAATTGTTTAAACTAATTACCAAAATTTACATAAAATATCAAATCGTGCTTATTAGCTGAAAAAAAGTTATTATAACAATAAAAACATACCCAAAAACAGGAATGAGTATCAAAACGAAATTATGTTTTGACGTCACTGGGGATTCCCAGAATCGTGTGTTTTAGCTATTAAGATGGCCTAAGGTAATTGTGGCAGATATAAAAAGACAATTAAATATTAAACATTATTATAACTGCTGCATGTTTATACAATGTGATAAGCAAAAAGAAGTACCAAGAATTACGAATTCCGCTGCAAAGAATGTTCGTGGTAGCAACGTGGAATGCAATGATAAGGTCAAGTTATGCATGTTTAGTTTATACAGAACACTCGAGGTATGTTTATTATGGAACTTGATAATGCAAGTTTTATATCAGATATCGCTTATCATAGTAACGTCAGCGTAGTCTTCAATTCATGTAGATGTGTTTATCACCAGAGCTAGATTTTAAGTTGGCAATGCAAACACAAAAGGTATCATTTTTCTCACTTTATAGAAAAAAATGTGTAACTTCTTCCATACAGTGTGGAACAGCAAAATGGAATAAATTCAGTATCTTTATTATTGTGCGTAACTATAAAAAAAGTCTGGACGCAGCAAGTGCGTTATAGTAGTGAATTTTTATTAAAATGTTATTAATAGCAAATATGTCTTTTTTTTTAATGAAGACAGTAATTAAATTTGGTGACCGGTATAACCTATACAGGGTGTTTCAAAAATAATGGTCTATGTTACAGGTGCACATTCAGCACAAAACAATAAGACTATTTTTTCATATAAATATGGGTCCGCAAATGCTTAGTTTTTTAAATACAGCGTGTTAAATATATTTGTTTTTCTCCGTTTTTCACGAATAAGTCCGAGTCAAATTAAAATTTTGACGTGAAAATTGGCATGCGGGGGTTTTCGAGGACAAGAAATTTAAATATGTTATTGTTAAGGCAAAGGGCGCCACCTGTAAGACATGGTTTGCATTCAATTGGCTATAATTTTTTGACACCCAGTAATATCGACCTACCGTATAGCTACATTGCAGCCCTTATCAATTGTAAGCTAGAAATTATACTTGATTTAAATCTCTCAGACACACCATTTCAATTTTTGTTATGTCGATGTCGCTCAAAAATTAATTCTGCGACAGATCATAGGAATACATTTTTCACCTTTTAATTGCTATCAGTATGTATAAACTTACTTTTCTTATTCTCTAGTTAAAAATTAAAATCTTACCAGAAAAAATAACTGACAAGACACAATCATGAAGATAAAATAAAAAGCCATGATAACAAACTTTGAACAAACCATTTAACAAAGTGGTTTCCATCGCTACGGGACTTGACTTTTGCCTTTTCGTCGTGACATATTTGACTTTTACGTTTAAGACTATTTTTAAGTAATTAATTGTATTATGAGGCGGAACGACTGTATGAAGAAGCCTTCCCAAATCGAAGAATTCCAGACAGAAGGATGTTTCAACGGATTGACGTCCGTCTGCGAGAAACAGGTACATACTTACATTATCTATTATATCGATCTGTCTCTTTTGAATATATTTTTTACAAGGTACCCTTAATAAAGATACTGCTGATCGAGGCAGACCACGAAGTGCATGAAATCCTGATTTTGAAGAGGCTGTTCTGGATGAAATTGAACAAAATCCAAAAATAAGTACTAGGGAAATGGCCAGTCATCTGGGAGCATTCAATGCAACGATATGCCGAGTGCTTCATGAGCAATAATTGGGTCCATATCACATACAACGTGTGCGGGCACTATCGCCTGAAAGAGATTTTATACCTCGCCTACAATTTTGCCAATGGTTTCTTTAACATAATAATGTTAAATTGTGTATTGGTCACTGACGAGTTTGGATTTAGGCGCGACGGGATCGTAAATTTTCGTAACAGCCATATTTGGGCTGACGAAAATCCCCACGCAGTTTTTGAAAGGCATTATCAACAGCAATTTTCCTTAAATGTATGGGCTGGAATTGTAGGGTGTAATTTTAAAGAACCATTTTTTTTACCTCACAGACTTAATCCTACAACTTATCTTGAATTCCTGCAAAACCAACTAAATGGGTTATTAGAAAATGTACCTCTTGACATAAGACATAACCTGTGGTTTATGCATGACGGAGCCTCCTCCCCCACATTTTGCCCTAAATGTCAGAAATTACCTAAGCAATACTGTTGGACGCAGATGGATCAGACGTGGTGGACCTCAGCCATGGCCGGCTCGATCCCCTGATTTAAATACTATGCACCTTTGTTTGTGGGGGCATCTCAAAAGTATTGTTTATGAAGTAAATGTTGAAAATGTTGATGATCTGCAGCAAATAATTGTACTTGGATACGAACAAATTAGGAATACACCAGAAATATTTCACAGAGTACGACGTTGTATGCTCCGCAGAATACAAAAGTGCATTGAAGTGGAGGTTAGCCATTTTGAACATTTATTGTAGTCAGGTATCATAAAATGTTATAAACTTTTTTATTTGCTGTTTTATTTGTTGTTAAAATTTGCAGACAATACAATTAATTACTTGAGAAAAATTAATTTTTGAGCGACATCGACATACAAAAATTGAAATATCTCGAAAATGGTGTATCTGAGAGATTTGTATCAAATATACATTTTTTGCTTACAATTGATAAGAGCTGAAATGTAGCTATACGGTAGGTCGATATTACTGGGTGTCAAAAAATTATAACCAATTGAATGCAAGCATAGTTTTACAGGTGGCGCCCTCTACCAGCAGTGTTATTAACAATAACATATTTAAATTTCTTGCCCTCAAAAAACCCCGCATGCCAACTTTCAGGCCAAAATTTTAATTTGGCTCAGACTTATTCGTGAAAAATTGACAAAAACAAATAACTTTAACACGCTGTATTTAAAAAACGAAGCATTTGCGGACCCATATTTATATGAAAATATAGTCTTATTTTTTTTGTGCTGAATGTGCACCTGTAACATATACCATCATTTTTGAAACACACTGTATAGTAAAAACAATGTACCATATTTCATCAAAATAACTTTATTGTTTGAAAAAGTACAAAATTTTTCCAAAAATAAACTTAAGATGTTCCGCAAAAACTGGGCGGATTTCTCTGGCCAACGAACCTGTTCAAGCTATTTACCCACCTAATTCCGACGTAACTCCCAAAAAAAAAAAAATTACATGAAAATTTGCAAACAATTTTTTTCACGAAAATCCGAAAATATTTTTTTTAATAACTTATTAAACATTTATTACCAAAATGTCCCAGAAATCTTACAATGATTTCTATGGAAACAAAAAAAAATCTGCGAAAATTGACTATTAAAAAAAATTTCCTAAAATACCTAATCTGTAACTAACTTTAAAAATAGGAAAATGCAAAAAAATCCCAAAACTAGAGTCTGTAGGCATAGGGAGTTGTTCAAATGAAAAAATTTAATTACGATAGTTCGAATTTTTCCAGTCACTATTTGAGAGCGCTCTGTACACGGCATCTCAAATTTTTCGGCAAATAATATTAAAAGAAAACCTCTCTGAATGCGCCACTTTCACAAGACTCTTCTATCTATTGGTAAATATAATTGAAAAGTTCCCTAAATGCGTTATTTTCATTGGACTCCGATTTACATGGGGAAAAATGCCGTATCAGAATTATTGATATGTGTCAAAATGTAAAAAGTTGAAAAACAATTGAAATAACTCAAAAATGATGGGCGATATAAATGTCTCCTTATAAGCATGCATTAAAATTGGATGGAAATACAATAGAATAAATGAGCTGTTCCATTAACAAAAAAACTTGTATCACCAAAGACTTATGGGCCACTCTGTGATTGTCAACATAATTTTATAAGATGCAGCTCAAAACACTCTAGAAATAACTTTTCTAATATTTTTTTATTCTTTATCTTGTAAAGTAACTGATATATTGCGTTTTACAGTAAAAATGCAACACCCTGTATATATCTAAACATGTAATAACTGAAATTGACTCCGGAGGCGCCTAGTCTTTGAAGAAATATTTTGAACATTTTAAAATCGCGGTCTTCTCAATAACGATTTTACGAAAATTCCCGAACAAGTGTAGATTATTAAACCACAGACTATATAAACGAAACTACTAAGAAATCATCAAAGCAGGGGTCTATTTGAAATGAATTTTCCGAAAATATTAGTACAATGAAGGACAATGATGGTTGAAGTTGTAACTTAATGTATGTATGTATGTAAAATACATTTATTATGACGTTTGCTTTAGATAGCCATAGCCCGTATTTGTTTGATGTTCTCCGCATAAAAATTGCAAATTTTGACGTTTCATATCGCGACTTTAACATTTTAAGAAGAAAAAACTATACAATTTTCAAAGTAATTCTTCTGTTATTCCGTGTCCTTCTTGCATCAAGAAAACCTAATCTTTGTCTGTAATATACGATAGATCTTGTTACCCACACAAAATATTTTGGTTTTGTGCATTTCTCTGTTTAACAGTGGTTTTGCAAAATGTCTATAATTTTGTTCCTTTCAACTTAGAGATCTGAGTTTTGGCTTGTAGGGTAAGTTTAATAGTGTTATCCTAGTTACCAAATTTGGATGCCATAGCTTTTTTATTTTCGGAGATACAAAAATTTTCTGAAAGAAAACCTTACATTCTCCAGGAAATACTGGACCGATTTTCCTGTCCAACGAACCTATCCAAGCCACTTGCAAAAGGAAGGTAACTACCAAATTTTATCAAAATAGGTCCATTATTTTTTGAGTTATCGGTGTGATGTTTATATATATATATATATATATATATATATATATATATATATATATATATATATATATATATATATATATATATATATATATATATATATATACACATACCACCTCATTTGTGAATTTTTTTAAAAAAATTCACTAAAATCCCGAAATAGGTTAATTTTTGGATTCAGAAAATTTATACTTCATTCAACCCTCTTCCAGTGACAGTTGCAACTACAAATTTTTAAATAGAAATAATGCAACAGCACGTTCCCACCTTTTGTTTCAGGGGATGAAATTGTTTCTAAAGGCTGAACCCACCTCCAAATGTTCAACCACCAACAGTCCCCAATGTCGCGCATAAAATGACGGACATCGTTTTCAAAACTAAAAAGGTACTACCAGGAAAGCCTCTGGCCTTGACGAGATCCCTGCAATTGTTCTCAAAAAATGCCACCCGAACTTGCTCTTGTCCTGACTAGTCTGGTTGAGACATCTTACAATAGAGGCATATTCCCTAGTAACTGGAAAACTGCTCGCGTACAACCAGTCCCCAAGAAAGGATCCAAAGCGCTTCCTAGCAACTACAGTCCTATTTCTCTTCTTTCAGTCGTCTCTAAAGTGATGGAAAAGTATATAAACACCGAATTACTAAAATTCCTGATGAGGATCGCAGACTCATGGAGGGTTCTGTCTCGGTGGGTCTCCAAAAAATGTTAGACTGGGAAAGTAGAAATCTTGTACAATTCAACTCCACCAAATCTCAGTCTTGCTTTGTATCTCATAAGATATACACCAGCCCTAGACGCATCACAATGAACATCCAAGTTAATCAAAGTAATGAGTCCTTTTCACTTGTTGGCATTTCTGTGGATCGGAATCTCAATTGGCACCAACATGTCACATCAATTGGAGAAGCAGCTGTTGAGAAATTTGGTTTCCTTTTCCGGGCTCGCAAATAATTTTCACCAGCTAATCTATATACCTTACGTGTTTCACAAATAAGGCCAAACCTCGAATACTGCCGCCACATCTGGGGTGCCGCTGCCGCTTCTACACTCGCTATCCTGGACTCCATTCAAAAGAGAGCTATACGTCTCATTGGTGACCCTACCCTCACCCAAAGGCTGCCATCCCTTGCCCACCGACGTGCCGTGGGTGACCTCTTTCTCTCCCTTTTATAGATATCTGCACGGGCACTGCTTAGAGGAGATTTCTACCATAGTTCCTCCACCTGCTGTCCCCAGCAGATCCACCAGGGGAGCAGAGCGAATGCACCCTTTTACTGTCCAGGTCACCAAACATAGAACATCTTGTTATGTCCGCTGTTTTGTCCCGAGGTTGTCCCAAAGTTGTTGAACTCCTTGCCGGCACATTTTTTTCCTTTTCCTCCGAGCCTCCAAACCTTCAAGTCCAGAATTAAGTTGCCTTTTTCCTCCTTGTCGACACCTACGGTACGATAGTATTTAGGCTGTGAGGCCTCGTGGTGTGTTGTTGAAATTAAAAAAAAACATAACACAATCACTGAAACTTGTGTGGTTGCTTTGATCATCATATAAGTTTGTCAAAGTTGACACGAAATTATTTTGGAACAGTGCTAAATTATTATCTCCATTTAGTCATGGATGAAAAAGGGACTAATGTCATGGTTTCCAGCTATTCCTGCTTAAACATTAACCTTTTCAGGGTATTACATATGTTCCTCTCTCATCTAGTTTGGAGTTTCTTTAGACCAGTCCCGACTATTTTCACGGTTACACCGCGTAGTGTAAAACTACACTCGTCAGAAAACAAAACATGTTTTAGGTGGAAAACTTTGTTATCTAACATTTCAACCATTTGTTCACAAAAAGACATTCTTCTATCAAAATCGTCTTCCATGAGTTCCACAGCATGCCTTAGTGTATAGGGGTGCATTTTATTTTATTTTAATAGTCGAATAATCCATGAATGGTAACATTCCATGTTGTGGCTGCTTGTCGGCTCAAAACATGTAGGTTTTTCTCAAACTCAAACATTACATCCAATTTGGTATTATTACTCAGTGCATTAGCAGGTTTTTTTTATCTGCCATACAGACCAAGCTAACTAAATTGGTTTTAAATTTTTGCCTGTTTTTCCATGAAATATAAGCGGCAGATCGGAAATTTTTTCTTGAAATAGGCGAGCAACTTTGATCTGTGATTTATCTTCGTAACGAATCATCAGTAGAATTGTTATTTTATGCATTTCTGTTGAATAAATTTATTACAGAATAGAGAGAAATTTATTCAACAGAAATGCATAAAATAACAATTCTACTGATGATTCGTTACGAAGATAAATCACAGATCAAAGTTGCTCGCCTATTTCAAGAAAAAATTTCCGATCTGCCGCCTATATTTCATGGAAAAACAGGCAAAAATTTAAAACCAATTTCGTTAGCTTGGTCTGTATGGCAGATAAAAAAACCTGCTAATGCACTGAGTAATAATACCAAATTGGATGTAATGTTTGAGTTTGAGAAAAACCTACATGTTTTGAGCCGACAAGCAGCCACAACATGGAATGTTACCATTCATGGATTATTCGACTATTAAAATAAAATAAAATGCACCCCTATACACTAAGGCATGCTGTGGAACTCATGGAAGACGATTTTGATAGAAGAATGTCTTTTTGTGAACAAATGGTTGAAATGTTAGATAACAAAGTTTTCCACCTAAAACATGTTGTGTTTTCTGACGAGTGTAGTTTTACACTACGCGGTGTAACCGTGAAAATAGTCGGGACTGGTCTAAAGAAACTCCAAACTAGATGAGAGAGGAACATATGTAATACCCTGAAAAGGTTAATGTTTAAGCAGGAATAGCTGGAAACCATGACATTAGTCCCTTTTTCATCCATGACTAAATGGAGATAATTATTTAGCACTGTTCCAAAATAATTTCGTGTCAACTTTGACAAACTTATATGATGATCAAAGCAACCACACAAGTTTCAGTGATTGTGTTATGTTTTTTTCTTAATTTAAACAACACACCACGAGGCCTCACAGCCTAAATACTATCGTACCGTAGGTGTCGACAAGGAGGAAAAAGGCAACTTAATTCTGGACTTGAAGGTTTGGAGGCTCGGAGGAAAAGGAACAAAATGTGCCGGCAAGGAGTTCAACAACTTGGGGACAACCTCGGGACAAAAGAGCGGACATAACAAGATGTTCTATGTTTGGTGACCTGGACAGTAAAAGAATGCATTCGCTATGCTCCCCTGATGGATCTGCTGGGGACAGCAGGTGGAGGAACTATGGTAGAAATCTCCTCTGAGCAGTGCCCGTGCAGATATCTATAAAAGGGAGAGAAAGAGGTCACCAACGGCACGTCGGTGGGCAAGGGATGGCAGCCTTTGGGTCACCAATGAGACGTATAGCTCTCTTTTGAATGGAGTCCAGGATAGCGAGTGTAGAAGCGGCAGCGGCAGCGGCACCCCAGATGTGGCGGCAGTATTCGAGGTTTGGCCTTATTTGTGAAGCACGTAAGGTATATAGATTAGCTGGTGAAAATTATTTGCGAGCCCGGAAAAGGAAACCAAATTTCTCAACAGCCGCTTCTCCAATTGATGTGACATGTTGGTGCCAATTGAGATTCCGATCCACAGAAATGCCAACAAGTGAAAAGGACTCATTACTTTGATTAACCTGGATGTTCATTGTGATGCGTCTAGGGCTAGTGTATATCTTATGAGATACAAAGCAAGACTGAGATTTGGTGGAGTTTAATTGTACAAGATTTCTACTTTCCCAGTCTAATATTTTTTGAAGACCCACAGAGACAGAACCCTCCATGAGTCTGCGATCCTCATCAGGAATTTTAGTAATTCGGTGTTTATATACTTTTCCATCACTTTAGAGACGACTGAAAGAAGAGAAATAGGACTGTAGTTGCTAGGAAGCGCTTTGGATCCTTTCTTGGGGACTGGTTGTACGCGAGCAGTTTTCCAGTTACTAGGGAATATGCCTCTATTGTAAGATGTCTCAACCAGACTAGTCAGGACAAGAGCAAGTTCGGGTGGCATTTTTTGAGAACAATTGCAGGGATCTCGTCAAGGCCAGAGGCTTTCCTGGTAGTACCTTTTTAGTTTTGAAAACGATATCCGTCATTTTATGCGCGACATTGGGGACTGTTGGTGGTTGAACATTTGGAGGTGGGTTGAGAGTAGAATAGCCGGGGAACAAGGAGGTAAAAAGTTCAGCCTTTAGAAACAATTTCATCCCCTGAAACAAAAGGTGGGAACGTGCTGTTGCATTATTTCTATTTAAAAATTTGTAGTTGCAACTGTCACTGGAAGAGGGTTGAATGTAGTATAAATTTTCTGAATCCAAAAATTAACCTATTTCGGGATTTTAGTGAATTTTAAAAAAAAAATTCACAAATGAGGTGGTATGTGAGATCTATCGTATATTACAGACAAAGATTAGGTTTTCTTGATGCAAGAAGGACACGGAATAACAGAAGAATTACTTTAAAAATTGTATAGTTTTTTCTTCTTAAAATGTTAAAGTCGCGATATGAAACGTCAAAATTTGTAATTTTTATGCGGAGAACGTCAAACAAATACGGGCTATGGCTATCTAAAGCAAACGTCATAATAAATGTATTTTACATACATACATACATTAAGTTACAGCTTCAACCATCATTGTCCTTCATTGTACTAATATTTTCGGAAAATTCATTTCAAATAGACCCCTGCTTTGATGATTTCTTAGTAGTTTCGTTTATATAGTCTGTGGTTTAATAATCTACACTTGTTCGGGAATTTTCGTAAAATCGTTATTGAGAAGACCGCGAATTTAAAATGTTCAAAATATTTCTTCAAAGACTAGGCGCCTCCGGAGTCAATTTCAGTTATTACATGTTTAGATATATACAGGGTGTTGCATTTTTACTGTAAAACGCAATATATCAGTTACTTTACAAGATAAAGAATAAAAAAATATTAGAAAAGTTATTTCTAGAGTGTTTTGAGCTGCATCTTATAAAATTATGTTGACAATCACAGAGTGGCCCATAAGTCGTTGGTGATACAAGTTTTTTTGTTAATGGAACAGCTCATTTATTCTATTGTATTTCCATCCAATTTTAATGCATGCTTGTAAGGAGACATTTATATCGCCCATCATTTTTGAGTTATTTCAATTGTTTTTCAACTTTTTACATTTTGACACATATCAATAATTCTGATACGGCATTTTTCCCCATGTAAATCGGAGTCCAATGAAAATAACGCATTTAGGGAACTTTTCAATTATATTTACCAATAGATAAATATATATATATATATATATATATATATATATATATATATATATATATATATATATATATATATATATATATATATATATATATATATATGCGCGACATTGGGGACTTTTAATGGTTGAACATTTGGAGGTGGGTTGAGAGTAGAATTGCTGGCGAACAAGGAGGCAAAAAGTTCAGCCTTGCCCAGGGCGGTAGAAACAATTTTATCCCCTAAAACAAGAGGTGGGAACGTGCTGTTGCAGAAATTATTCCCAATAGATGTAGCAAGAGTCCAGAAGGGTTTGCTACCGTTGGAGGTTGAGAGGACTTTGTTTTTGATGTAATTATTAAACGAGTTTTTTGCCTCAGAAAGAATTCGGACATAGAGGTTTGTTGCGTCGTTAAATGCTGGACGGTTTTCTTGACTGGGATTGTGTGGAAGCGTTTTGTGAGCTTTGACCTCTTCAAGTCTGGCCTTGTCACAGGACTTAGAGAACCAGGGCTTTTGAGTGGCTGGAGAGGTTTTCTGTGTACGTGGAATAAATAATTCCATGCCTGCTTGGATAATTTCGGTGACGTTTTGTGAGATATCAGAGGAGGTATGATGAGAGAAGCAGACAGACGCCCATGGAAATGAGGAAAAGTAATCCCGCATTTCGTCCCAGCTCGCGGAGTTGTAGTGCCAAACGATACATGGGTGTGATGACTGTGTGATTTCGGGTTGCATTACGCAGGAAGCAGTGACCATGTCGTGGTCTGAGCGACCAAGGGGACTGATGTCTTATAGCATTCAGGTTTTGTAGTAAGAAGGAGATCCAAGGGATTTGAGCTGTGTGTTGGGATGCGAGAAAAGTAAGTAGGTTGCTGAACCATATTGGCTAAAGAATTTCTGACTGCAAATTCCTCCGTTACGGGGTTACAAGGTTACAGTAGGATGGAGCACCAGTACATTACCAAGTGTCCTGCAGTACCTCGACTTAATATTTCCAAATCGGTGAATAGGACGGCGAGGATCGTTAGGATGGCCAGCATGGGGATATGTAAAAAGTATGGTTTACAGAACTAAATCACCCATTTTAACTGACTTGAAAAGAAGAATAACTATTGCGATTAAGTCTGTCGCACCTAACATTAGAACACATTTTTATTTACGATTTGCATGCTGACAAGACGCTTAAGGTATACATTTTAGACATCTCCTACGTTGAGACTGATGTGTTTTTTTCTCGTTTTCAAGAATGAAACGCAACTACTTATTAATTTTACTTCCACATCGTCGATACGTGTGGCAGTATGGCATCGGCGACAAAAATTTCCAATTTTTTCCCCCTTAAATGTCCAAAAAAGTGCCAAAACATGCAGAAAACATGATTTGGGAGCAAAAAATTTTGCGTCTCTCGGTCTGTATGTCTTGTCTTTTGGTTGGTGCCACGATAACTTTAGAACGCAATGAGATATCGTTTTCAAATTTGGCACACAGCACCCGACAAACGGCTAGGATTGTTTTTGGGTAAAATCTCTTCAGGGGATTGATTCGGTAAAAATTGACATTTTTTCATTAAAACTCTAGTGACATAATGTTTTGGGGTTTTATATTGGTGTAATATTGGTGACAGAAATGTCGATTTTTTGTGTGCTAAAACGCCGTAAAAAGTCTCAACACGTATAGAAAGCATGATTCTCGAACGAATTTTTTTTGTCCGTCGGTCGATCTGTCGGCCTATACGTCTGTCGGTATTGGTAGGCGCAATATCTTTAGAACGAATTGAGATATCGTTTTCCAAATTGGTGTGCAGTGAGCACCCGACAAACGAACGGTTTGGATTGTTTTTGGATAAAATCGATTCAGGGGGTAGGTGATGAATAATGGGCTATGATTTGGTGAAAATTGAGATTTTTTCGTTAAACCACGTGTAATATTACGTTTTATGGGTTGTTTATTAGAAAACTTTTAATTTCATCAAACATCTGGTATTCTCTGCTGAAAGGGTTGAATGCACTGGTAGAATATCGGTCACAGAAATTTCAATTTTTTTTGCTAAAACGGCGTAGAAAGTCTCAAAACATATAAAAAACTTGATTCTGGAACTAAAATTTTTTGTCTGTTGGCCGGTCAGTCTGTAGGCCTGTACGGTTGTTTGTTAGTAGGCGCAATAACTTTCTAACGAATTGAAATATCGTCTTCGAATTTGGTATCCAGTTAGAACCCGACAAAGGAACGATTCGAACTGTTTTTTGGTAAGATCGCTTCATGGGATAGGCGATAAATGAGGGGTGATTTGGTGAAACTTTTTCTATTGTTTTCATTAAAACTGGATTACTATAACGTTTCAGAAGTTTATGGGTATCGAAATACGAATACTTTCTTTGTGGTCAAGTCATGGACTTGTCATGGATTCATTTAATAATAATGCCTTTTTGAGCAGAGTATATCATCACAGCTATGTGGAAGTTATTGTTCAATTTGCAGCACTATTTAGTGTGTTGTAGCGAAGTTTGTCAATCAAGTGAATTTGTTTTTTTTTAGAATTAATTTTTGCAACAGATTTTAAAATCATCGCATTTTTAAA
Source organism: Tillus elongatus (assembly GCA_964006375.1). Lineage (NCBI taxonomy): Eukaryota > Metazoa > Arthropoda > Insecta > Coleoptera > Cleridae > Tillus > Tillus elongatus. The sequence goes on from OZ023265.1 coordinate 66,075,796, forward strand.
TAGTAGATGCAGAGACCTTTCAAATGAGGTATTACAAGCCTCTATTTTTTTATTTAAATATAGGGAAGTTTTGGCGTTGCATAATCCAAATTTTCAATCTAAATTGAACTTGACATCATGTTTGGTGATTCGTTATAAATATGCACAATAATTGGGATACTGAATTTATTCCATTTGGCTGTTCCACATGGACAACGTACTGTCGTCGCAGATAAACATTTTAACTTGGACCTGATAAATAGGTAAACGTATCGAGTATTAAAGTATATGAGGAGGAAAGCTGAACTTTGACAAAGACAAATTAGAAGCTTTTGAAATATAGATATGGCGAAAAATGACAATAACCCCCATAGAAAGACGAATTAAGGTGTGCTAGAAGAGGTGATAGAAAAATATGCTTTCCAAATGCAATAGAGGGGAGAAAGGTACATTTTATTAGATATATTTTGAGACATAATAGGTTTCCGACAACATTGTTTGAAGGACACATATTTTGAAATAGGGATAAATTAAACCTAATGGAAAAGTTCTGGAAAACCTGGCCCAGTTGATGAAGTGCGAAAGGGATAAATAAATAGATCTCGCTGAAGACATGCATTCATGGTTGCGACGACAAGGCCACATCGGCTCTAAAATTTCAGTCTTTGTAGGTGTGAAATAGGATCATTAGAAAACTCACCAGATCAGTGTACTCCGTTAAAATTTGGTTCTATTTCCAAATTTTTTAAGAATATAAAATCCGGGTTTTAATTTATCAAACTAACAACGTTTTATAATTCGTCCTATTATATTTAAACGAACCACCTTGTGGTCCTAATACTACAATTTGTTAACACAGTGATTACCGGAAAAAAGTTCCATCAAAATGCGCTTGATTTGGTTGTAGTAATATTGCTCAAAAATATCAAATATGCATTCAGCATTTTACAACGTGGAGTGTAAGTCGGACCTATTACATACTGTCACAGCGAACACTCTGGAATGGCATTTCTAGAATAGACCAGAAGTGACAGGTGTAGAATAGTGTAGAGTAGTGTAGAACGTCGAGTATCTTTATAGACAGTATAAATAGACAAGCGGTGCGCAGAGTAAGTTAGTTCAGTATTGAATAAGGTGGTGTAGACAAGTGGTCATAGAATATTAGGCGAGTCAACAGTAAGGTGTTGGTGTATAAGAAGCGATCATAGAAGGCGATAGTGGAATATAGTTCTATGGACATTTAATAATAGAGAAGATAAATATTTTAGTTGACACTGGTGTTGGAAAATAGTTAGTATTAATAAATTAGTTGTTTGAAAAGCTGTTTTTTGTTAATCAACAAATCCAGAACCTCGTAGAACGTAACAACTGGTGTCAGAAGTGGGATTTTTAAGTTGCTAGGGGAAATATTTTCCAGAATATTCGTTAAACAACATGGAAATTTCTAGAATCTTTGGAAGATCAGTGTCAGCAGTAAGTCATAACTGGGTGTGTTCTTTAAACAGATTAACTGTGTACAAGATTTAAGGACGTCTATGCCTAAGACACGTAGCGTAACAGCCAAAATGGACGCCCAGGTATTGGAATTGATTAAAGTAATGAAAGAAGAAGCCAGAAAAAAAGATGAAGAAATGATAGACAGAGATGAAGAAGCCAGAAAAAGATGAAGAAGCCAAAGAAGAAATGAGAAAAAGAGATGAAGGGGCCAGAAAAAGAGACGAAGAAGCCAAAGAAGAAATAAGAAACAGAGACGAAGAGACAAGAGAGGAAATGAGAAAAAGAGACGAAGAGATAAGAGAGAAACTGAGAAAAAGAGACGAAGAAGTAAAAGAGCAAATGAGAAAAAGAGACGAAGAATCCAAAGAAGGAATGAGAAAAAGAGATGAGGAAACAAAGAAAATTCTGCAAGAACAAGCCAGCAGAATTCAGAATATTACTTCGTGTGTGGACGAACGTATGAAGTAGGTAATAGACGACATCTTCCAACAAGTAGAATGTCGAGTAAGGGGTGTCAGCGACGATGTACATTACAAGCTGACGAGTATACAAAAAAAGTTCAGCAGAAAATGCAAACACTAGAAAAGAGGTGTGATACCCTAGCCAAGGCAAACATCAGACTAGCCCGGTCGTAAGAATTAAGGTCCCCACATTTGATGGCTCAGTCCCATAGGGTATTTATCTACGCCAGTTCGAAGCCGCTACTACAGCAAATGGTTGGGGCGAGAGAGAGAGAGAGACCTCGTTAACAGTAGCTCTCAGAGGAGATGCCCTAGATGTGCTCCAAGGTATTCCCAAGGAAGAACCGTTGAGTTTTGACAGCATTAAACATCAATTTAGAGATGAGGTTTGGCGACCAGCATTACAGCAGCTGTATCGATTGCAGTTGAAAAAACTTTGTCAGAAATCGGGCGAAAGTCTCAAACATCTCCACGCCGACGTTGTCAGACTGACACGATTAGCCTACCCCATAGCTCCGATAGAGTTTTTAAACCAGATGGCGCTGCAAACCTTCATTGACGGCATCAGAGATACCGACACGCAACAGGCGCTGAGGATGGCGAGACACAAAAACTTGAACGATGCTTTGACACATTCCTTGGAGTTTGAAGCGGTAAAGCAGACGTCAGAAAGTCATGTGAAAGCTCGCAGTCTCCAAGTCCAAGAAGAAAATAAAACAGATCCATCCAAGATCATGCAGCTACTGGAGAAAATAGCAGAACAAATAAGGCCGACGTCTCATGGACACCCAATAAGAGCTCACCGTGCAAATCCCTTGCGCTGTTGGAACTGCGGCAAGGCGGGACATATAAGGGGCGAATGTTGGGCCGGTAACCATTTCTCAGGTTAGCGATTCTGGCAGCGCTCTCATCATAGACGTCTACGTAAGCGGTAATAAGACTCAGATGGTCGTCGACACAGGCGCACCTAGGACGATTATTCGCCGCGACATGGTGCCAAGATGGCGAGTAAGAGAGCCAGACAGAGTGTACAGAGTAAATGCAGCCGGTGGTGATCGGATCCAGGTATCTGGCGAAACTAACGTCGAGCTGCAAATTAGGACATGGAAGGCAAAGCAGAGAGCCATAGTCGCCGTCATATCAGACCCGATTATAATTGGCTTGGACATACTTCTAGGTCAGTGCGCTAAACTTGATCTTGGCACTAACATCCTGACTATCGGCGGTGAAGAAATAATAATGTCGCCTGGCAGTAACCCGGTAGTCCGGAAAATCACCATAGAGGAAAATAGCAAAGCCTACCGTGAAAGTTCCATTCCAGTGAGGAGAGCTGTGAGAGGAAGAAACGACCCAGTTACTCAGCCAGAAGCAAATGTAGAAGAAAGTATGAGAGAAATACAAGACGAAGGGTGCAAAGACCAGGTAAATGTGAAGCCAACCCAGAAAAAGGCCAGTAAACACATTTGTTGTAATAGAGCCGATGTCACACTTTGGAATGACATTTCTAGAATGTACCAGAAGTGACAGGTGTAGAATAGTGTAGAGTAGTGTAGAACGTCTAGAATATAACAGACAGTATAAATAGACGAGCGGTGCGCAGAGTAAGTTAGTTCAGTATGAATAAGGTGGTATAGAAAAGTGATCATAGAATATTAGACGAGTCAACAGTAAGTGTTGGTGTATAAGAAGCGATCATAGAAGGCGATAGTGGAATACTGTTCTATGGACATTTAATAATAGAGAAGAGAAATATTTTAGTTGACACTGGTGTTGGAAAATAGTTGGTAATAATAAATTAGTAGTTTGAAAAGCTGTGTTTTGTTAATCAACAAATCCAAAACCCCTCAGAACGTAACAATATCATAAACATTGGTGTTAGAACTACTCGTAGTGGGAAGTTGCGGGGCCGCCCTCGCCTGGATTATGTGATTTAATCCCAACCCACCACACATTCGACTTTGATTGAAGGATTGTTTAACCGAAATAGGTACCCATTCTCCTGCTTTTTTTGCAAACAAGTAGGGTGGTATAAAGCAAACAAAACACAACAGGTACCAAATGTCGAATGATGCCATCTTGATGACCGTGAATATGAACGTAAACACAATTATAATAGGAAATTTCAAACAGGTATATTTTTTCATCAATCCAACATCGCATTAAACAAACATTTAAAGAGGTATACCTACTGTTTTAAATACAGGTAATATTTGAAAAAATCAAACAAAAGCAATTTAAAAATCCTGTTCTTTGTGTTTTCAAGAATCAGAGATGGGTACTGTATAATAAATGTAAATAAGGAAAGGCCGTTGGTCTAAGAAATCCAACGACATTCTCGTTTCAAGTGGAAACACAGGTGTACAGGTCTCGGAGACACCATGAATACTAATTTTCTATATATTATCGTTCATGGTGAATTTTATAACCGCAATGAGACATACTGTTGGTATCTTGAGTCATTACGAAAGTAAAACTTTCTAAGGTGACTGTTTTTTTTTTTCAATCAGTATTTTTACTGGAAACAATGGACAATAGCCTATTATCGGGACAAGTTGGTAACTACAACTATTAATAGATTTATATGTACAAGGTATAAGAAAAATACTCTAAGCACATACTGGTATAACGTGACCAGTGGTTGATTTTCAGCACACATTGCTACTATAAATATTTTATTATTATATATTTTCATTGTGTTAAAGAAACATTAATTGATACTAATTTTATAATATATAGGGCGCGCAAATTGTCGAATTTTCTTTAAAAAATTCAACACATATCCACGGTCAGTTTCATATATATATATATATATATATATATATATATATATATATATATATATATATATATATATATATATATATATATATATATATATATATATATATATATATATATATATATATATATGTATATATATATATATATATCTGTGTGTGTGTGTGTGTGTGTGTGTGTGTGTGTGTGTGTGTGTGTGTGTGTGTGTGTGTGTGTGTGTGTGTGTGTGTGTGTGTGTGTGTGTGTGTATGTGTGTGTCTCACACCGATAACTCAAAAAATAATGGGCCACTGTTGATCAAATTTCGTGAGTACCTTCCTTTTGCAAGTGGCTTGGATAAGTTCGTTAGCCAGAAAATCGGACTGGTTTTTCACAGGAAATTTTGTGTTTTCTTTCGGGAAATGTTTATATCTCCAGAAATAATAAAGTTATGGCAACCAAATTTTGTACGCGAGTTAGCATCATTAAAAGTAAACACGTGGCAAAATTTATACCTGTAAGTTGAAAGACAAAAAAGTTATAGGCATTTAAAGAAAACAGTTAATAAATGAAATAATCTGCTTTGAATGTGCCGATAATAAAACTTGAATTTTTGAAGGCCCTGTAGGTTATTGCAAAATATTGACCACAGTAGTTGACGAAGTATAAAATCCACCATCAAAAGCTAGTGAGTTTTTTTACGATATCATCTGACAATGGAGATAAGTTTTTTTTTGAAAACCTCACATTCGTCGAAAAATCAAGATACCTGGGAAACCGTAATAGCTAGGTATAGGGATCCTGGGAGTAAGTGAACCTTATTTTCCCCTTTTTATTCAAAACCGTTGTGAAATACCGTGTTCCATAAGAAAAAACATAACTTTGAGGTGTCACACTTTTTTAGATCAGGCTGCATATTTGAAAATAATTGTAGGTTGTGGTCCTGTTAACCTACACAATCTCCGCTTGAAATAAATTGTAGTTGGAAAAGTATTATGGAGAAATAAACATTAATGGTAAATGGAGGTATCGGGTGAAACATTAGAAGAACGAAATGGATGAGAAAAGAAAATTTTCAGAATGTCAAAATTTTAGGGTTGTTGAATTTGGAGTGTTGTCAAGCAGTTTTGGGTGCAACAATGTATATAAAATTATGTGAATATTCAGCACAAGTCTTAGACTTATTGAATAAATTGAACAAACATGTTGTATGAGCTAAAGCAATAAAGGTAATAGTAATAATAATAATAATAACGAAAAAATAGTGAGAGTCCGTGGCGTATGTGGTGGGCCACCCTCTATATATATATATATATATATATATATATATATATATATATATATATATATATATATATATATATATATATATATATATATATACTTTTAAGGGCAGTTACGACCAAAAAGAGGGCTATATTTTAAAGAAAGTCGCTCTGTACTAAAACTCGATATATTTCGTTCGGGGTCCCGAGAATCTTCAGGGGTAATAAAAATGAATAGAAATCAACACTTCTAGATTATGCATTAAAAACACTTACAGCACTGTAACTAATTACAAAAGCAAGGCCAAAGCATCAAAACAGAGAAAAATCTGCCACAAAGACCTGTAAAAAACAACAATGCAAACACCATCTTTAAATTACATGGAGAATAAACTATATAACTGAAATTACTGCCAAAGCATCAAAGAAAGGGTATATTTAAAATTAATTTTCTGTAAATATTGAAGTAAAATGAAGGACAATGGCGGTTGAAGATAAAAATTAAGGATTTATTCAACACACTTCTTACGACGTGTCTTCTACATAACGCGTATTCGTTTCAGGTTCTTTATCTATAAGATGTAAATTTTGACCTTTGAACTCGCGACTTTGACGTCTTACGAAGAAAAAGTATATTTTTTAGATGCTACTTAAATGCTTTTTTCTTTTCGCGTAAAGATACAAATTTTGGTACATAATTTACTTTATATGATGTAAGTCCGCACCAAATTTGATTGTTATAACTTTTGTTATTTCCAGAGGCATAAAAAAATTCCGAAAAAAACACAGCTTTTTTGTGGTGAAAATATTTCGATTTTCCTGGCTAGCGATTTTATCCAAGCCATTTGCCTACTCACCAAATTTCATGAAAATCGCCCAATTATTTTTCAAAATCGCTAAGAACGACACCAATGCTGACACACTGCATTTTCCGCTGCAAATAGTTTTCTAGCAGTTTATCAGCTTTACCCCTTATTCCTATATCATATACCTTATGATTCACAGTATCAAATGCGTTTTCCAAGTCGAGGAAAACGCAACAGGCTACGTTTGTTTGTATCTAGCGCCTTATAAATTAATTACTTTAAAGTAATTAGAGAGTCTTCTATACTTATACCCTCTCTAAAACTATATCGATTGTCACACAATATCTGATACCTCTTCAAAAAATCATTTATTTGATTTTTAATAATTTTTGAAATATTTTTAGAGATATTAGATATCAACGAAATTGGTCGGTAATTTATGATACCAACTTCCTCTTTCTGATATATAAGTTTTACAACACCAACCTTAAACATTTTTGGTACCTCGCCATATTCCAGGCATTTATTTAAGAGATAAGTCAAGGGCCCACCAATTAGTTCCGCAATTTCCTTATGCGTTTCAGGCTTTATATTGTCTATTTCTGGCGTCTAATGATTGTATCAGTTTTAGCACCTCTTCTTCCGTCGTTGTATACAAAATGTATACTTGTCTTCTTTCTAGACGACTGTACATTCTGTTTAAATCGTCATTCTATCTGTTTTCCCATATTCACATAATGGCAATTGAAAGCATCTGCAATCCCTTTGTCGTCAGTTAGTATACTTGATCCCACTCTGAACTTCTCAATCACTTCTTTCTTTTTTACTCCATCTGTCATCCTACTCACGTTATACCATATTCTTAGCACCATTATTAAAACAATTTGTTTTGATAATAAAGTTTTTGTGCCCATCCTATAATACAAGTAAGTTTATTCCTGTAAAGTCTATATCGATTTTTGAGTCCTTTATTATAAGGACTAATTAGTGTCTTTTTATAGAGTTCATTCTTCTTGCTCGCCGATTTTATTATCCCCTTTGTTATGCAGGTTTTTCTGGCTCTGTCTTTTTGTATAATTTTGATTTCTGTTGTGCATAAAGATGTATAATATGCTAAAATTCAAGAATTAGGCAATTATATTTTCAAACATTACATCACAATCTTTGCATTAGCCGTAGCTCATGGAACATCGGTAGTTATAATTTGCAAATATATGAAATATGGCAAAGTATAAAATTAATACTTGTCCTAATTGGTTTCTTGGCCAATATATCTTAAGAATGTCCCTCCTTCCACAAAGTTTCATTACACGCTAATCATCATCTATAATTTGTCTACCTGGAAGATGTATAATAGTAATCAACGTGCATTTTAAGACTTACTGGCAATTATTTAAAGGTCGTAGAAAGTATTCTTGTGTTGCGTTGCGAATCTGGGCCGCAGATAATGGAGTGCAGAGATTGGTTAATATTTCGCTGGTTGGAATAAATCTTACATGTAATGAATAGCAGCGTAAAACATTATAAGCACATTTATATGAAGTGTTTATTGTACAATAAAATGGTTAAAACTGTGCAAATAACATGGTTATAAGTTTATGAAGAGCAGACCCGTAAAAATCCTATTGACGTTTTATTGCTAAATCGTCGTCTGACTTCTTTTTTCAAGTTTATCTCTAGTATCTACAAAGTATGGTATTGTTTAATCAGGAAAATTAGCAAAGCAAGTTGTTAGTTGCAAATTGTCGACAAAGTGGTTCAGTAGCCAACAAAAAACGGGATCCTGAACGTGAATTTCCGGTTAGAAATGAGACTACTGAGATTGAAGTTTTAGTACAAATTGCTGCAGACCGAACTTTGAGCACGAGAAAATTGGCCACTGTTTCAAACATCAAAAGAAGAACTATTCAGCGAATATTGAAGCATCATAAATTTCACCCGTATATAATTCATCTTGTAGAACAACTGAATGAAGATGATTTTGATCGGCGGCTGGAGTTTTGTAAAGTTATGACTGCACGAATAGCTGATAACGGGAACTGTTCAATATCAATATCAATATCTGTTTTTCAGACGAGTGTACGTTTTTATTAAACTCTATAGTCAATCGTAATAATTGTCGTTATTGGGCAGATAATAATCCTAAAAATTTTCACGAAGTCCACACTCAAACTCCACAGAAATTAAATGTCTGGACCGGCATTTTTGGAGACCGTTTCATCGGACCAATTTTTCTTGATGACAATTTGAGTAGAAAAACATATTTGGAGTTACAAGAAGATATCGTTTACCCTCTACTAATTGACATTGTTGGAAATGATGATCGCTATCAAGAAAATCAATTAGTGTTTCAACAAGATGGAGCTCATCCGCATTTTTCACAACGTGTTTTTGAACAGAAAGTTTACAGAGCAATGCATTGGGCGTAGAGGTGCTATTGAGTGGCCCCGTAGCTCACCGGATTTAACTCTATTAGACTTCTTTCTATGTAGCCGTTTAAAGAGTAGAATTTACGCAACAAAACCGGAGTCTCTGAAAGAATTACGATGACGCATTGTTGAAGACTGCCGTCTAATAACTCCACAAATGCTCCAGAATGTCAGAGCTCGTTTTGAACAAAATTTGTACTTTTGTATGGAAGCTAGTGGTCAACAATTTGAACACTTACTTAACTGAATAAACATTTCTGGACGTTTGGTTTTGTTTTTTAGATTTTTTTTTAGCGAAAAATTGACTAACTAGTGCATTTCTTATCACAATGAATGAAAAACGTTCTTGCACTTCCAACTGTGAATAATTTTTAAACGAGTTGATGAAACTTCCAAAAAAATTTGTGTGCTGAATTCAGAAAAGAAAGAGCTTTCAAATGATGTAACGCTCGACCCATGTTCCCTATTTAAAATATAAGGGTTGTTATCACCACCCTTAAGGGGTTGATGTGACAAAGTTGAGGTTTATGTCAAAACATGTCCCCCTCAATATTAAAATTCACGTGTTTCAGCGTTTCTTAAAAAAAATTCTCTGGACGCAAATCGGTCTGTTTCGTTTTCAATGCGCCACCCTATATATATATATATATATATATATATATATATATATATATATATATATATAATGAATTGTGATATCATCTTCAAATTTTGTATCCAGTTAGCACCCGACAAAGAAACGCTTCGAATTGTTTTTGGATAAGATTGCTTCATATGGATATGAAGCGGTGATTTGGTGAAAATTGAATTTTTTTTGGTTAAAACTCGAGTAATATAAAGTTTATGGGTACAGGAACAAGAATATTTTCTTTGTGGTCAAGTTATGAACCCTAAATTCAGTTCATGTCTTTCTGAGGAGAGTATATTTTGGCTGATGTGGAAGTTATGATTCAATTTGCACCCCTATCTAACCCTATATCTAAGGAATTAACACACAGGACACATATCTTCGTGCCATCCGTTCGGTCATGGCAACTTAATAGACACACAAAAAGACATCTACTGGATTTGGTAAATACAAGGACAGATAGTAGGATTCTTAATTTTATCTAAGCTTAAAAATGTTTGCTTTGTACACACTCTTATTGGTTATATAAGTATAGCGTTAAACGCAAGGTGTTTATGTGACCGAGGAGAATATTATAGACGTTGAGGTTTTCCATCGCTAGTAAATGTGTTAAACAAAATGATTTTTGAATATCTCGTATACTGTTTATTTTTTTGGTCAAATTAGTTATTAAGTTTACTTTTAATATAATATAAATTTCACGGAGCACGAAGTCGGCGTCAAGTATCAGATAAAGGAACTTTTAGTTAGCGCGTTTCTAGTTCGGTGGTAGAATGCTCACCTCGTACACAGACGACCCAGGGTCGGTTCCCGTTCGGAGCATGTAACAATTTGTTTTGTTTTACTTTAATATTTGGCAGATACAATAGTATACAAATTTCATGCGCTTGAAAGAAGATATAATTTTTGTTTAAAATGCCTGGATAGTTTTATCACTTTTGAGTCCAGAATTATAATTTTAGCAGATATTTTGTTATTGTGGATATTATTGAATTTTTATTAAGAAAATTCACTAATAGAGAATTCGTTTTCTAAAAACATTTTCAATTGCTGGAAAAATCGTTTTGATTAGGTTGACTAAAACGAAATCATCCAGGCGATCAATAAGGAAAAATAACTGCTACGTTTCTAATCTGGCAGATACTTTACTTTTCTAAATACGAATTAAATTTTCTTGTTGAAGGCTTTCGTAACTTAAATGAAATTTGTAATAGAAGTTTCTTTTAAAGATACATACTCTACCTAGATATATCAAGTTTTAATTTTCTAGCTTACGCCCTCGTGGCGCAGGTGGCTAGGTGCCAGCCTGCAAAGCGAGAGGTCCCGGGTTCGATTCCCAGGCGAGCCAAGTTGACTTTGTCTGGAAAATTTGTAAATAATATGAAATGATGGGAAAGAATGTGCTAATGGCCTGAGATGCCGCAGCCAATAATATTAAATAAAAAAAAAATTTCTAGCTTCATATAAAATTGAGTTTTAGGCATTTTTCTCAAATAGAGCTAAGAACACAAGATTTCTTTGATAATACAGATATATTGATGGTGAAACATAAATTATTTGAAATTATTTATATGAACGCGTACTAGAACCTCTAAAACCGATCATCAAGATCTGTTCTAATTTAAAGTGTTCATTTTAGTAACATGGCGTACTAATAGTGTGTAATTCTTATGCAAAGTCACTCCTACGTCCTACTTCGTGCGTCCCGACATTTTTATTATCAAGTCCTACCGCCTAACTATTTTTATATCGTATAATTTTAATCAATAACTGGAAGAATTTCTAATAAATTTGTTGCGCATTTGCATCGTACATACATTTATATTATATTCTAAACGTCTTCTCTATTGGATCCAAATTGCATGACCTAGTAGTTCTTTCTCAATATAAAACTTTCCTTGTTTATGTCTTCAGTAGACGACTGAACTAGATAATCGCCCTACAAAAATGACATTTCTGCTTGTTTATAGCGTTCAAAATAACAATAGAAATCGACTATTTATTCGCGTAGTGTTTTTTTTTGCAGCAAAACCTAAACACTTCACTTGCTTTCGAGTTTACTTAGCCTGAAAACCAACACAACGCTTCCTTTGCAATTAATGAAGTGTAATTATTAAATAACTACATTCTGAGTGTGCAATCACCATAAAATAAAATTAACTCGAATAGAGAATCTACTAATTAACGTCTGTGTGATATCCTGTTATTCGCTCACTATTTTAAATCAGGCCGATCTGATTCGACATTTGCTCTTAGTTTTTACTTCACGTATTCGTTTTGACGTAACTCAATTATCTGTTAACTGCTTGTCCACTTGGAGAACCCAACACCTTTAAAAAACCTGACGAACGCTTCACTAACCAAGTTAGAGTCATCAGAAGATTAATAATTCTAAATATTTTACATCTGCAAATGTGTTTCAAACGATCCAGGCTGGTTCAATAAAACAAAAATTATCGCTTGCCGGTAATTACAAAAACCTGAATTCGGTTACCATCTCTCGCACATACTTTTGTCGGTCTCGTAAGTAAGTAGTTCTACTGTATATAGTTTTAGTTACCATGCCGCACTTTCGGCGTCTGTATTTTTTTATCTATAATATAAGTGTTTTAACAACTAAGGCCATTGACACTAACGACCCTTTAAATAACTACATAACAAAGTTATATATCAAAAAAGCCTGGACGTTACGGTAGTGAATTTTCATAGAGATGATCTGGCACCAAATATTTTATTATAACTTTTTTTTCTTGCAACAGAGAGAGTTTTAGTGTATAATTTACCTTTTATATCGTAAACCTACCTACCAAATTTGATTATCATAGCTTTTTTATTTTTTGAGATAACACGTCCGATTTTCTTGACTAACAAACTTATCCGAGCCATTTACAAAATGAAGGCACATGCCAAATTTTAGCAAAATCGGACGATTATTTTTTGAGTTATCGGTGTGATACACACACACAAATATATATATATATATATATATATATATATATATATATATATATATATATACATATACATATATATATATATATATATATATATATATATATATATATATATATATATATATATATATATATATATATATATATATATATATTCAATGCTGGCGCAAAACGAAACTGACCGATTTGCGACCAAAAAATGTATGTTAAGAAACGCTGAAATACGTCAATTTTAATATTGAGGGGGGCATGTTTTGACATAAAACTCAACTTTGTCACATCAACCCCTTAAGGGTGGTGATAACAACCCTTATATATAAAATAGGGAACATGGATCGAGTGTTACATCATTTGAAAGATCTTTCTTTTCTGAATTCGTCACACTATTCTTCTTTGGAAGTTTTATCAACTGGTTTGAGAATTATTTACAGTTGGAGTTGCAAACGTTTTTCATTCATTGTGATAAGAAATGCACTAATTAGTCAATTTTTCGTTAGAAAAACTAAAAACCAAACCAAACGTTCAAAAATGTTTATTCAGTTAAGTAAGTGTTCAAATTGTTGACCACCAGCTTCCATACAAAGGTACAAATTTTGTTCAAAACGAGCTCTGGCATTCTGGAGCATTTGTGGAGTTAGTAGACGGCATTCTTCAACAATGCGTCGTCGCAATTCTTCCAGAGACTCCGGTTCTGTTGCAAAGATTTTACTCTTTAAATGGCCCCATAGAAAGAAGTCTAAATGAGTTAAATCCGGTGATCTAGGGGGCCAGTCAATACCACCTCTACGCCCAATCCATTGTCCTGGAAATTCTCTGTTCAAAAACTGCCTAACACGTTGTGGAAATTGCGGAAGAGCTCCATCTTGTTGAAACACTAATTGGTTTTCTTGATAGCGATCATCATTTTTAACAATGTCAATTAGTAGAGGGTAAACGATATCTTCTAGTAACTTCAAATACGTTTCGCCACTCAAATTGCCATCAAGAAAAATTGGTCCGATTAAACGGTCTCCAAAAATGCCAGTTCAATTTCTGTGGAGTTTGAGTGTGGACTTTATGAAAATTTCTTGGATTATTATCTGCCCAATAACGACAATTATGACGATTGACTGTAGAGTTTAATAAAAACGTACACTCGTCTGAAAAACAGATATTGAACAGAAAGTTCCCGTTATCAGCTATTCGTGCAGTCATAACTTTACAAAACTCCAGCCGCCGATCAAAATCATCTTCATTCAGTTGTTGTACAAGATTAACTTTATACGGGTGAAATTTATGATGCTTCAATATTCGCTTAATATTTCTTCTTTTGATGTTTGAAACAGTGGCCAATTTTCTCGTGCTCAAAGTTGGGTCTGCAGCAATTTGTCCTAAAACTTCAATCTCAGTAGTCTCATTTATAACCGGAAATTCACGTTCAGGATTCCGTTTTTTGTTGGCTACTGAATCACTTTGTCGAAATTTTGCAACTAACTCCAAAATGTATTTTCTGTTTACATGTCTGTTCGGATGTCGTTCATTAAACAAATTTGCGGTACGGTTGGCACAGTCATCGTTTTTGAAAAAAAGAGTAATTATTTCAACTCTTTCTTCTACAGAATACACCATTGTGAAATTACTTTTCGGTAGTACTATCAAGTATCAAACCGACCGATAAACTGAAATAATAAACCGCATTTCTCTCATTCCCATAAGAAATGTTCTGATGGTCAATTTTTTGTTTACAAACCAACAAAACATTGACTATGAGCACTTTTCTTATCGGAATGAGTGAAATGCGTTTTCGCATCTTTAACTGTGAACAATTTTTAAACGAGTTGATAAAACTTCCAAAAAAATAGTGTGCTGAATTCAGAAAAGAAAGAGCTTTGAAATGATGCAACACTCGACCCATGTTCCCTATTTAAAATATAAGGGTTGTTATCACCACTCTTAAGGGGTGATGTGACAAAGTTGAGTTTTATGTCAAAACATGTTACCCTTAGTATTGAAGTTGACGTGTTTCAGCGTTTCTTAAAAAAAATTCTCTGGACGCAAATCGGTCTGGTTCGTTTTCAATGCGCCACCGTATATATATATATATATATATATATATATATATATATATATATATATATATATATATATATATATATATATATATATATATATATATATATATATATATATATATATATATATATATATATATATATATATATATATAAACATATAAAAATTGAAACTGACCCCGAATATGGGCTCTAGGGCTCATTTGCAAAAATTTTTTCAAAATTCAAAAGATCTCTCCATTAGTGAAGTATTTCTACGAAAATTCACTAATTAGGAACTATAAAATACATTTAAATATTATGATATAAATTAGACTGTCTTAAAAATCCAAGTCAACAGTTTACATTAGTAAAATTTAGTTTGATAATTAAGTCCAGCGAAGTCAAAAATTCAAAACTCGCGATATCCCTAATTACGAATTTTTTCGAAGAAAAAACGCTGAAGAAACTAGACCATTAAATCACGGACTCTATAACTTAACTTTTGCCAAAGCAACTGAGTGATAATCTATTTAAAACTAATTTTCTGCAAATATTTTCGTAAAATGAAAGACAATGACAGTTGAAGTAGAAACTGAAGGCTTAAGAAAACAGACTTCTTACCATATTTATTGCGACTTTGACGTTTTAAGAAGAAATACTACAGAATTTTTTAATAATTTTTCTGACACTTTTGGTCTTTTTGCAACTTAATCTTTGTTTACCTAGTATATTCAATAGATTTTTTAACCACAAAAAATATTTTGATTTTGGGCGTTTCTCTGATCACCATATTTTTATTTGTTTAAACAATTTTTTTTTACTTAGAAATCTAAATTTTGATATGTATATGTGGTAAGTTTTATAGTGAAAACTGTGTATACCAAATTTGTTTGCTATAGCTTTGTTAGAGGATTTTTTGCAAAAAACCCAAATGTTTTACGGAAAAACTGATTCGAAGTTTTCCTGGCTAAAAGTTGCAACTAATAGTCAACCACACACAAAAACGGTCTGGGCTAACATTAAACAACCACAATATTTAAAATTACAGTCAAATAATTAAAAGCAGCTAAAATTTATAACCGACATTTTAGCTATTTTTATCTGACTGTAAGTTTAAATATTGTGATTATTTCATGCTAGCTAGCTAAATAGTCAAGTAGCGAAACCGGTTACACAATCGTTGGAGAACATCCTAGAACATCTAGAATTCAGAAGGGCTACTTGCTTTAGTTAGCTAACGCACTAGCTACGTCCTTAATTTACAGAAACGCAACCCAACAGTGAAGTCAGAGAGGTATTCTCCATGTCTGTGTGTACTATGGACCAGTTTCACCAAGTAAGGGCAATAACAATCAATGAATTAATCTAAATCTTCTGAGACTAAACACTTGCTTTCCAAACCTATATTTTATATTTATTAAGCTTCGAAAGACTTGACATCCTTAATGTTCTGGTCGAATTTTTGAAACAGGCGAACATCAGTATTTAAGAAGGTTGTGTGTTTGAATATTTTTTTTGTGGCTGCTTCCAAGCCAAGTCTCGCGCTCTTTTTCTCTTTCACACACACAAACATACACACATTTATTCGGTTGTCTTCTACGTTTCTGGCCAGACCAAGTCAGGCTAGATTAGATCAGGTCAGTTTAGGTCAGCTTTGTAGAGCACTTTGTGCATAAACGACAATAAGAATGTTTCGGCTTCAATTTCCAAAGAAACTGCGGAACCTGTAGCAAAAAAAAAACGTGAGGGAGGAGGGAGAACATTTTAAGAGAAAGCGTTGATGCTAAATGTGAAAAAAGCTGCTTATAGAAGTTCAACTAAGCTCTTTTTTAAGATTTTGCCATTATATTTCCATTTATCCTCTTCGGCGCCCAACACCCGTATTGACTTCTGGTCCCGTAGCTTTAGGTATGGTTGACTGCACAACAATTATCCGTGTTGATTATGCATGCAGGAGTGGTTTTAACGATATTTCTGGAGAAATGTTCCAGAAAACACTTTTGTCACTTATCTTCAGAATTATCTAATGTAGGGATTCAAAAAGCAAAGGTATCAACATTATATTAAAAAAAAAGCGGCAAACTTGACAACATTGCTGATGGCAGTATAGATTCGAGCTTTCTCAATAACCGTGGTGTAGCAAATTAAAACTTTTTCTTTAAATTATTTCTGAAATACCAGACCATTTCCAGGCTTTGAAACACGGTGTATAGTAACATTTTTTCCCTTAAAATGGGAAATCATGAAATGGTTAGGGCTATGATTCTTTTTTACGTTTGGCATTTAATTTTATCTAAGGAAAAAAATATTTCAGTTAATATAAATGTTACTGTTCTCTAAAAAAATCAAATATACCTAATCGTTTTATTGTCGAGTATTTAAAATGGTGGAATGGAAATATTTAGTTATTGTTGCTATGGACAAAACGTTAGGTGAAGTGAATGGGTCCGAATTAGATACCAAGCCAAGTCTAAGTTAAGGAGAAAACACGATTGCTTAAACGTGTTAACTAACCTTCACCTTTGCTCTTGAAGAACGACAAAACAAAAAAAGTTAGATTGTCGCACCCCCTCACTAGCAAACAGGTTTATATACATTTACTAGCCCGCCGACATGATTCTTTTTATCACAAAATTGTCTTATATTATTCCAAGGACGTTCACGCGCCAATTCACGACTGTTTGCTTTTACTTTTCATTTGAAGCCTGGTAGTAACAGCAATGCAACTGCGGACTATGGATGATGGCCTGGAGCATGAAAATTGTTTAGCAACATACCAGTTGCTGTTGGCGTTGCATGTTTTAGATACAACGACAGTAAATTTGTGTCTAAAGCATGCAGAGTTGTGTAAGGATTAGAATTTTAATCTTGTCAACGCAGACACAATATTAACGTGTTAGAGGAGAATATAAATTTAAGGTGCATTTACTTTTAGACAGTGTCACACAGTGTATTCTAAATAAGTATTCACTCTTGACTAAGATGTGTTTCTTCTAGATTACTATTGAATGAGGAGTTACGCTAAACCATCAGTTGTCATATCAATTAAAATTTACAATAAGAATTACCTTGAATAATAGTGTACAATAAAGAGTTGATATAGTGAAGCACGTAACTACCTATTACTTCATTAATTAAAGCTATGTTTAACATTCCCTGGGGAAAAATATCTTTAAAGAAATTTAAGGGCGTCTTTGATACTAGAATGCCCGCCGAAAACAATATAAGACGATAACACAAAACAATGCATATTCTTCACACAGCTGTTCACTTAGGATTGGGAACTGGACAAAACGGACATACAACATCTACAAGACAAGGTGCAAACACTCCTGACAAAATCCAACAATCATCACCATGTAGTGCTATTGAACAAGTAACCGCACCTAGGGGGGTGTGGTCCCTTAGCCTGGTCGTGCACTGGTCGTCTCTTGATTGATCGACGTGTGATTTAGCTACCGGACTCCTAGAGGCTGGCTCCTCGTGCCACCCCTGGCGTGACTGTCGGCAATGGGAATAACGCCCAGGGCTGATGGTCTACTAAAGTCTCGCTCCCTCTCTTCGCAGGTGGTAGTGGAATTTTCCATGCCCGAGGAGGTACCACCCCATGCATCAAGGGGCCGGTGAAGTCCCGACGGACGTTTCCGCTTCTGGTGTATGAGTCGGTTTCCCTTATAAGCAAAAATGATAATGCCCCCCCCCCCCCCTTGTGCAAAACATTCCGGAGGTAAAATACCCCTCCAATCGGATCTCCGGGAGAGGGGTGTACAGGGGGCGCCAACGTCAAAATTCAACATATCCTTCTCGAATATATGTGGCCTAAATTATAACCTGAACTCCGTTCACCATTTCCTCCAGGCTAATAGGCCATAACTCATCTTCCTCACCGAAACCCAAATCAGTACCAAAACACCCACTAATCACCTTAATTTCCCGGGGTAAAGCTCCTTACTTCCTTTAGATTGCATGGAGGCGTGTTTGCATACGTCCGTAGCAATATACCCTGCACCAGACTCCCCAATTTAGAAGCTGGAAGAAAATACATACTATGGATAAAACTCTCTCTCAGGGCTGCAACAAAATTCATCTGTTGCATTTACCGGTCACCTTCTGACAACAACTTTGTCCAGCTCTTTGACTACCTTTCTGAAAAAACCGACCATCTGATTTCTGAATATCCTTCCTCTGAGGTGACTATTCTTGATGACTTCAACGTCCATAATAAGGAATGGCTAGGATCTTCAAAAACCGATCCACAAGGGACAGCAGCGGAGGCCTTTGCAGTCAGCAACTCTTTAGCCAATATAGTTCAGCAACCTACTTACTTTCCTCGCATCCCAACACACAGCTCATATCCCTTGGATCTCCTTCTTACTACAAATACTAAATGTTATAAAATATCACTCACCGCCCCCCTTGGTAGCTCAGACCATGGCATGGTCACCGCTTCCTGCGCAATGCGACTTGAGGTCACACAGGCATCACACCCACGTACCGTTTGGCACTACAACTCCGCGAACTGAAACGTAATGCAAGATTACTTTTCCTCATCTCCATGGGCATCTGTCTGTTTCTCTCATCCTAACCCCTCAGATATCTCACAAATCGTCACCGAAATTATCTAAGCTGGTAAGGAATTATTTATTCCACGTACACAGAAAACCTCTTCAGCCACTCAAAAGCCCTGGTTCTCTAAATCTTGTGACAAGGCCAGACTTGAAAAGGTAAAAGCACACAATCCCAGTCAAGAAAACTTACTACACAATCCCAGTCAAGAAAACTTACTACACAATCCCAGTCAAGAAAACCGTCAAGCATTTAACGACGCAATAAACCGCTATGTCCGCATTCTTTCTGAGGCAAAAAAACTCGTTTAATAACCACATCAAAAACAAAGTCCTCTTAAGCTCTAAGGGCAGCAAACCCTTCTGGACTCTTGATAAATCTATTGGGAATAATTTCTGCAAGAGCACGTTCCCACCTCTTGTCTCAGGGAATGAAATTGTTTCTATCGCCCTGGGCAAGGTTGACCTTTTTGCCTCGTTGTTCGCCGGCAATTCTACTCTCAACCCACCTCCAAAGTTCAACCACCAACAGTCCCCAATGTCGCGCATAAAATGACTGACATAATTATTAAAACTAAAAAGGTACGAAAGATTATCTCTTCTCTTAATACCAGGAAAGCCTCTGGCCTTGACGAGATCCCAGCAATTGTTCTCAAAAAATGTGCACCAGAACTTGCTCCTATCCTGACTTGCCTGTTTCAGACATCTTACAATAGAGGAATATTCCCTAGTAACTGGAAAACTGCTCGAGTACAACCCGTCCCCAAGAAAGGATCCAAAGCGCTTCCTAGCAACTACATGCCTATTTCTATCCTTTCAGTCATCTCTAAAGTGATGGAAAAGTATATAAACACCGAATTACTAAAATTTCTTGAAAAACACAGTCCACGACAGGCAGTATGGATTCCGTCAGCGCAGATCAACTGCCGACCTCCTTTCCTTTGTCACCCATTCTTGGAACAAGTCTATGGAACTACACGGTGAATCCCAGATTGTCGCTCTAGGCATATCCAAAGCCTTCGACCAGGTCTGGCACGCAGCGCTGCTTAATAAACTACTGGCCTACGGCCTACCACCAAAACTTCCTCTCCAACCGGAGCATTTCTGTTCGTGTGGATGGCCATTCCTCTAAACTATATCCAATTAATACAGGAGTTCCTCAAGGTTCAGATTTAGTCCCTACTTTGTTTCTTCTCCACATCAATGACCTCATCTCTAGCACATCCAACCAAGTTCACAGTTACGCGGACGACAGCACCCTCCACTCAAATATACAATATTCTAAGCCTGTCTTTTTGGCCCAACTAGATGAGGATTGCAGACACATGGAGGGTTCTGTCTCCGTGGATTTCCAAAAAATATTAGACTGAGGAAGTAAAAATCTTGTACAGTTCAACCCCACCAAATCTCAGTCTTGCTTTCTTTCTCATAAAAGATACACCAGCCCTAGAACCATCACAATGAACAACCAAGTTATTCAAAGTAATGAGTCCTTTTCACTTGTTGGCATTTCTGTGGATCGAAATCTCAATTGGCACCAACATGTCACATCAATTGCAGAAGCGGCTGCTAAGAAATTAGGTTTCCTCTTCCGGGCTCGCAAATAATTTTCACCAGCTAATCTCTATACCTTATATACTTCATAAATAAGGCCAAACCTCTAATACTGCTCTCACATCTGGGGTGCTGCTGCCGCTTTTACACTCGCTATCCTGGACTCCATTTAGAAGAGAGCTATACGTCTCATTGGTGACCCTGCCCTCACCCAAAGGCTGCCATCCCTTGCCCACCGACGTGCCGTTGGTGGCCTCTCTCTCTCTATTTTATAGATATCTACACGGGCAGTGCTCAGAGGAGCTTTCTTCCATAGTTCCTCCACCTGCTACCCCCAACAGATCTACCAGCGGAACAGAGCGAATGCACCGTTTTACTGTCCAGGTCACCAGACATAAAACATATTGTTATGCCCGCTCTTTTGTCCCGAGGACTTCCAAGTTGTGGAATTCCTTGCCGGCACATGTTTTTCCTTCTCCTCCGAACCTCCAAACCTTCAAGTCCAGAATTAACAAGTTGCCTCTTTCCTCCTTGTCGACGCCCACGGTACGATAGTATTTAGGCTGTAAGCCCTCGTGTTGTGTTATTGAAATTTAAAAAAGACACACACTAAGTTGGAGGACGATTTTTGGATACTATTAAACAATTCAACCAACAGATTATAAATCTGCGTACATATTTAGATCGGCAGACGGTTACTTCCCAATTACATTGGGATATATGAGAGGCACGTGAGTCAATACCGTTACAATTAAGGAGATGTGGACGCAAAGTCACTAATGGACTAATCAAGACAAACTGCAATCCTGGGTGCAGAAGCCCCTCTATGGGCAACATTTAAATGAGATCTCCCAGGCACATGTCGACAAATCGGCGTAGAACTACTGGTCTGTGTCTGGCAAGATGTTTCCAGAGAGAGATGGGTTTTGGTAGGCATACAAGATCATGTCATTCCAACAAAAAACAACTAGAAGTATATAGTTAAACATCACTCGGTCGAAGATAATACATGCAGATTTGGTGTCAGACGCCAGACACTATACTGCGCGTCGCTGGGGTCAAGCGTTTGCTACAGAATAGCACAAAGAGATGCACGATGAAGCCGCAAAATACTTCATCTTGAATTGACTATGAAGATGAGACTTTTAAATCTTAGTAAGAAGCCCTACCATAGATACACACCTGAGCGTGTGGATTCAAAATACATGTTGTTCTTGGATCGAACAATGCTTAACGACCAACGAGCTGCCCACAATAGGCTTGGTATAATAAAAGCCTGGATGCAGCAAGTGCGTTATGGAAGTGAATTTTTATAAAAATGTTCTTAATAGCAAATATATCTCTTTAATGCAAGCAGGCATCGCCCCAGGGCATGAATATGTGTGTTCCCTCTCTGATATCCCTCAAAAAATGACAAGAAATAATAATAATAATGACGGCAATAATAGATAGTAATATATGTAGTAGGTAATAAGTTCGTTAGAATAGATGTTAGGTAATGTGTAAAGTATAGTGGTCTGACGCACAGTTTGCTACAACCAATGAAGGTAGATATTAATTAACGACGACATAAAAAACTCAAACGACATTAATTGTGCGAATGGTTAACCTAAACCGCAGCTCAAAAAATCGAACAATGAATGAATGAATGCAAGCAGGCATCAATTTGGGTACCGGTATCACCTATATAGTAGAAACAATTTACCATATTTTATCAAAATAATTTATTGTTTGAAAATGGCCAAAAATTATCCAAAAATGAACTTAAAATGTTTGCGAGAAGACTAGTTTCCTAGCCAACTTGGGTTAATAGAAAACCGAGTTATTGAAATTTAAACCATTTAATTAAAATTCGCTAACAATACGCGCGTACTGCGTCGCGATTTTTTCTAACAAACCTGCATCATATTTTGGTAAATAATGCAATAATATAAGGGTGTTCTAAAAAAAATTTAGGTATCACCAACGACTCATGGCCCATCCAGTGATTTTCAAAATAATTTTATAGGGTGCAGCTCAAGACACCCTATAATTAACGTATAAAATTTTTTCTCGTATCTTGTATAATGAAAATTATATTGAGCTTTACCGTAGAAATGCCTCACCCTGTATATATGTAAATATAGGTTTATTGAACAATATACATATTTTCTTTATTACAAATAACTTATAAAATCCATTAGAATCCATTAGAGCTAATTGTTCAATAAGATGAAAAGTCACCTAAGTCAGAGACTTGTTGGTGATCCTAGCAATATAATTTCTTTCCCAAAAATACCTAGTGCACAGAATCCAAAACAATTGTGAAGCAACTGAAAAAACAAACAAAACTAAGCTACATATTATTAAAACCGCTTCTAGCATATGTGCCCAACAATTTGGATCACTAAAATACCACACATTTTTTCCCTCTTACTTTCCCTCTCCCACACCAACCGCTACACAGCATGTCTCCATAGAAGCAAAATGGCTTGTCAATGAGGACACCCCAGACACAATGAGCACACAAAGAGAGAACAAAAAATAGACAAAAACTAAAACTAATCCCGGATATGGATTCTGGGGGGGGGGGGGGGGGGGGGTAGTTCACACTCATTTGAAAAAATCTTTTTAAAATTCAAAAGCCACGATCTCCTCATTAACGAATGTTTTTCTACGAAAATTATCTAAAAATTATAGACCGTTAAACCTAACTACAGCAAAAAATAAACTTGACTAAAACTACCGCCAGAGCATCAGGGAAAGGATCTATTTGAAATTAATTTTCTGGAAATATTTTAGTAAAATGAAGGAAAATAACGGTTGAACCTGAAACTTAAGGATTTGCACAACAATCTTCTTGTGACATTTTTTTACATAACACGTATTTGTTCCAGGTTCTTTGCCTAAATGTTGCCAATTTGGACGTTTCAGATTGCGACTTTGACGTTTTGAGAAAAACCCCAATTGTTTTTCTTTAAATGCCTATAACTTTGTTGTCTTCTAACTTACAGACCTAAATTTTGGTACGTGATTCACTCTTTATTACTCACGGACGTTGCGTTATTTCCGGAGATATAAAAACAAACATTTTTTTGGAAAACCTGGGCCGACTTTCCTGGCTAACGAACTTATCCAAGTATATATATATATATATATATATATATATATATATATATATATATATATATATATATATATATGTATATATATATATATATATATATATATATATATATATATATATATATATATATAAATTTAACTAATGGGATCACTCTGACCCTGTATACCCTCCACTGTCTCTTAATATGCATATCCAGGTCCCTGTACTGGATAATGTTATCTTTAATTTAATTTTGTTTAAAAAAATTCACCAATAGTGGATAAGTCTTGTAAACAAGCGACGTGGATATTATGAATTCCAGTAATTTGGAGACAAAGTGAAACGAAAACATTATCAAGTACAGGGACCTGGATATGCATATTAAGACACAGTGGAGGGCATGTAGTGTCCGAGTGATCTCAGTAGTTATGGCATCAACTGGTGTTGTTCCGAGGACTATTCTAGAGAACATTCAGAGACTAAGCCTTGGATAGCACTTTTATAAGGCTATGTGCATCATATGAGATAACCAGAATATCCAGTGATGATATTTGCATAGACTTCGAATTTGATAAATGTGCTGCCACATACAGAGAGAGGAATGCTGGAGAATGAAGAAGAAGTATTTCAACTTATGGATGGGGATATTATTCAAAATCTTGACACGAATGACAGTAATTGTTTATAAGTACTTGGGACCCTACCGCTGCTCACATATCAAAATTGAAACTGACGCCGGATATGGGTTCTACGGGTCCTAGCTCGCGCTCATTTGAAGAAATTTTTTCAAAAGTCGGGATCTCCCCATTAATGAATTTTTTCTAAGAAAATCACGAAAAAAGAAAATTTGTATTACCAACGACTTATGGGCCACCCTGTGATTGTAGAAATAATGTAGCTCAAGACACCCTATAGTTATATATATATATATATATATATATATATATATATATATATATATATATATATATATATACATATATATTTACACACATAAACAAATTGAAACTGACCTCGGATATGGGTTTTAAGGGTCCTAGTTTGCGCTCATGTGAAAAGTTTTTTTCGAAATTCAAAAGTCGCGGTCTCCTCATTAGTGATTTCTTTTTTAAAGAAAATTCCCTAAAAACAAGTTTAACACACAGTTATTTCCAGGGTTAATAAAATCTATATGACACTTGTCACCTCCTTAAATAAAATTGTTGCAACAATGCCTGGGATCTACCAGTTGATATACACACACAACCGACCCTCTATGCTGCTCAGACACTATACATGAATCCTTTGATATTGTTGCGTTTTCGCCGGGTTCTGGATAAGTGAGACTTTAAATTTTAACAAAACAAGTTTATTTACTCTCAAAATATGGATACAATAAAAGTTCTAGAATGTCTCTTTCACAAAACATCTAGTCTATCTGGCTTTACAATCACTAATCTGGATAAAAGTCACTACACTGGAACTACAGTCGCTACTCTCTAACATTTTACACAGGTTACTGCTTCTTCGAGTTACTTCAACATTCTCTAATGGAACTCCACTGAGCTGGCCTGCTTGCGCCTTTATATACCCGTCGTACCTTACACCTCGTTTCGGGAGTGTTCCATTCCAGAATATTCCAGGACTTTTTTTGCTAGAAGGTTCTGTGAATACAGAACGGCTCCGTGTGTGTATACAGGGGGATGCATATACAGATGATTCAAATGTGGCCATAACTCCTGTTACACAAGAGGTGTTTCTCGTACTATAGCGACTCTGCGTATACAGGGTGTAAGGGTTATCTGCGTATACAGGATGTATATACAGGCTGTTCGGAATACGCAGATCTCATTTATCCGTTCTGACGGGGTATAAGTTGGTATCTTCGTTATTTTTGGTCCTAGAGGGTTGAGACTTCGGCTGTGGGGGGTCACCACAGGCGTGGCGGGGAGGCGGTGTTGCCAGATTGTGTAAGAATTTACAGATGTCGGGGAAGTTTTGGAGATGTAGCAACACCGCACATACATCTATTAAAGTGCTTTGTAACAATATAATTATTAGAAACAGCCTCACCACATATCGAATGCATTTTCGCCGAAACTCGACGAAAAACTTATCTGCCACAAAATAAAGAGGGAAGAGAGGTGTGCTCAATATGAAAAATTATCAAAAAAAAAAGAAAAGAAAAAGAACCAAAGGTAGTACTTTTTAACACAAACTAAAACATTCTACAGAACAGCTTAAATACAATTAATCTCAATAAAGTACTACTACTACTACTACTACTACTACTATACGCCCTTGCGACTGGCGGATACTCTACAAATGTATAGAGAGATACTAGCCAAAAAAACATAAGAATGCAAAAATAAAGAGCTGAATAGCAGTTTCTTTTACGCAAATTCCCTTCAAAGATTTTTACAGATTTAAAATCTAAAGATATTGTAAATTTTGAAACAGAGTGCGAAATACTAAAATCTTTCAATTACACAGGCTGTTGTCCCGCGTGAGCACGTACACAGAGCAAGCGCGCGTATTATAGATAACCTTAAAACATTATGATTAAAATTTATTTATCTCTATACCAAGCTGTATCCTAAGAAGCTGTAAGGGTTTAAAGTTGCCCCGAAACTTAAGAAAATAATATCGTGGAAACCGTTTGGTCTATAATAAGCACCAGGAACTGATATCATAATTACTTAAAAAATGTCCAAGTAGGTATTAATTAGTGAATTTTCTTAAAAAAATTCACTAATTAGGAGATCTCGACTTTTGAATTTTGAAAAAATTTCTTCAAATGAGCGCTAATTAGGCCCCCCAGAAAACATATCCGGGGTCAGTTTGAATTTTTATATGTTTATATATATATATATATATTTATATATATATATATATATATATATATTTATATATATATATATGTATCACACCGATAACTCAAAAAATAATGGGCCGATTTTGATTAAATTTGGTGAATAAATTCCTTTTGCAAATGGCTTGGATAAGTTCGTTAGCCAGGAAAATCTGCCCAGGTTTTCCCGGAAAATTTTGTGTTTTCTTTCGAAAAAAATTTATATCTCCCGAATTAACAAAGTAAGGGCAACCAAATTTGGTACGCGGGTTTACGTCCTTATATATAAGTTACCTACCAAAATTTAGCTCTGTATGTCAAAATACAAAAAAGTTATAGGCATTTAAAGAAAAATAAATTAGGGTTTTCCTCAAAACGTCAAAGTTGCGACTTAAAACGTCAAAATCGGCAACATTTAGGCAAATAACTTGAATCTAATACGGGCTATAGAAATAAAATCTCTCAAGAAGAATGTTTTACAAACCCTGAAGTCTTAGTTTCAACCGTCATTGTCCTTCATTTTACTAAAATGTTTCCAGAAAATTCATTTGAAATAGACGCTTTCCCTGATGCTTGGCAGTAGCCTTAGCTATAGAGTTTATCGTTTAATGGTATATAATTTTTGTCGAATTTTCGTAAAAAATCAATAAAGCTCAATATATCCGTTATTATACAAGATTTGAAAAAAATTTGTATATATTAATTATAGGGTGTCTTGAGCTACATCTTTAAAAAATATTTCTACAATCACAGGATGGTCCATAAGTCATTGGTGATACAAATTTTCTTTTTTTTTTAATCAAACACGCCTTATGTTATTGCATTTTCCATCGAAATATAATGCATGTTTGTAAGAAAAGAAATTCTGGATGCAGCAAGTGCGTTATGGTAGCGAACTTTGATCAAATGCTTCATATTTGAATAGCCCAATTTGCTATTAACCTATAAGGTTGACCAAGAAACGAGTTTTTCGGGAACACTTTAAGTCTACTTTTGGAAATCTTGGTACATTTTCACACAATAAAGTTATTTTTATGAAACATGGCACATTGCTTTTACTATATAGGTTATACTGGTAACCAAAATTGATGCCTGCTTTCTTAAAAAGAAAACACACATATTTGCAATAAAAACATTTTTATGAAAATTCACTACCATAACGCACTTGCTGCGTCCAGAGTTTTTAAAATTTACTTTCATTCTGTGTTTGAGAAAGTTGAGCACTTCGGCTAAACTGCAGCAGTTAAACATATACATTCTATAAAATAGTGTAAATCAATTTGTTCATTTTCCTAAGTTGATAAAAGTTATGACATTTCATAATTTTCAGGACAGATTCATTAATGAGGAGATCGAATTTTGAAAAAAAACACCTTCAAATGAGAGCGAACTAGGCCCCCTAGATAACATATCCAGGGTCACGTGCCACTGATGACCAGAAAACGTACAAAAAGAAAACATTTTGTGTGGATAACAGAATCTACTGTATGTTACGGAAAAAGACTAAGTTTTTTGGCGCAAAAAACTCAAGAAATGCCAGAAAATGTACTTTGAAATGGTTATATAGTTTTTCTTCTTGAAAAGTCAAAGTCGCGATTTAAAACGTTAGGACTGGCAACGTTTAGTCGGCAAGGAACCCTAAAACGAATCCGGGTTATCTAGGGTTATGTAGGAAAAATGTCGCCAGAAATGTGTTTTACAAAGCTTTAAGTTTCAGCTTTAACCGTCATTGTCCTTCATTTTATGAAATATTTGTAGAAAATTCATTTAAAGTAGACCTTTTATCTCATCCTCTGGAAGTAGTTCTAGTTATCGAGTTTATGGTTTAATAGTCTATTAAACTTTTAGAGGATTTCCTAAGAATACATTCGCTATTGGGGAGACCGCAATTTTTAAATTTTAAAAAGATTTCTTTACATGGGCGCAAACTTTCCCCCCTATAACCCATATCCAGAGAAAGTTTCAGTTTTATCTGTTTACATATACACAGGATGACATTGAAGAGGTTTCCTGGCCAGGAAAATTGGACCAGTTTTTTCGGGAACATCTTAACTTTATTTTCGGAAAATTTTTATACTTTTGTAAACAATAAAGTTATTTTGATGAAAATGGGGCACCTACACTGTTTGTACTATATAGGTTATACTGGTAACCAAATTTGATGCCTGCTTTTATTTAAAAAAGCTTATTTGCTATTAAACACATTTTTATGAAAATTCACTACCATAACGCACTTGCTGCGTCCAGACTTTTTTAAACTTCGAAAATGTGGTTCACGATTTTGATAAAGATAACTACGAAAACACAATTTTGCGATTGTCTTCACAATTTTTAGACGATTTTAATGCTTAAAAGAATGCAAGAGTACGTTTTTGATAAAACGTATACAACAGCTAAGAAACAAAAAACGATTACTGATTATTTTCCATTAAAGTTTACCTGCTCTTTGTTCGTATTTGATTACGGAACTTTTGTAGAAAATTCACTAATGAGGTTTGAGTTTGGATTTTTTTTTCAAATGAGCGCGAACTAAGACCCCTAGAATCAGTAGAAATCTGTCTCTAAATATAACGAAACTATGGTAACCAAATTTGCTACATACCGACATTTAAATCTCTATGTTATAAGAAAACAAGTTATAAGTATTTAATTTTAAAAATGGTTCTATTTATTTATATGTACCTATGTACATTTGTACTAAAATAAAAATAAAACAAATATATTTTGCGTACTCTCGATATTTCGAAAATTTTCGATAATCCGGCGGCTACCATATGATGCGAATTATCGAGATTGTACTGTATTTAAAATCCCCAAAATAATTTTCCTAATTTTGGCACTCTCCCTCGAAGCCGTCAATTTTTTTTATGTAACTAGGTTGGTAATTGAAATTTAGCGATAAATGCTATTAACTTTCAATGTCAAAAATAATACGTTCAAAACGACGTGACATTTGTCAAATCTATAGTATAAATATGTCACTAAATGGCAATAGGTGTTATAAAATTTACATATAGGCAAAGAAAAGTACTCAAAACTGTTTTTTCTGCATTGTGTATCGTGGAAATATGTTTAGCTCTTTTAATTACTATTGCAACTTCCTACATCTATTTTGAAGTTAATCCAATTCTGTTTTCTGAAAAATCTGAAGTCGGTTTTGTCTTTATTGTAATCGGTATGTATAGTTTTCAAGTAGCGCTACATTATATAATAGGTCTAAGGATAGGCCATAAATGCTTTAACCACGCTGAGAAAAAAAGTACTAGAAGTCTGCTTTTTCTGTGGCTCTGTGCTGGATTATTTTTCCTAATAAATATGCTGATTCTGGTAGCGATGTCAAACAAAGTGGGGTATCACATAAATCGTTCCTTAGCCTATTCGCTTCGATTTGGCATGGAAAACTATCTGGAAAATGGAAAGTGGAAAACATTTATAGATAAGTTACAATATAAATTGTCCTGTTGTGGAATTGATGGGTATAAAGATTGGCATGAAATACGTTGGCTTAATTCCTACCATATTAATGAAAACAATGACTTTGCAAAAAAATTTCTAAATGCTGACTTTAAAAGTTATTTTGTAAACCCCTGGAGTTGCTGCAGACTAGACTTTCCCCTTCAGTGCCTCCATGACCCTTTCCAGCAGCAGGCTTCCAGTCAAGTTTGGGAGAATGAACCAAAAGTAGTTTCGGATTCACTTAATACGGAAGGTTGTTTGGACGTTATACAAAAACCCATTGGACTAAGTCTGATGTTTTGCACCCTAATAACTATAATTATCATCGTTTTTAATTTGCTTATATTTATTATATCCAGATGGCTTTATACATCAACTAGAAATGCTTTAATTTTGGAAGATCCTGAAGGACTTGCTCCAGGCTGGATTTTCGGTAGAGGTGACTGTGGTTACAGAAGAGGAAAAACTCTTTACGATATAATGACAGCCATTGAAGGTTACGAGATGAAGATTAAAAAAGAAAGCAAAGATGATGTTAATGATACTGCACAAGAAAAGGTAATTAACAACCAGTTATATTCCGCTCAAGATAAACAGGCTGTTAAACAATGGAAACAACACACATCGAGAAGATGGGAAGAAAACGTTACAGACAATGAATACCATTTTGCGTAATTTTGTAAGAATAATATTAATTTATTTATAGTTATTTTATATACGATCATTATACAAATAAAACATACTACCAAAACAATATAGCTAAAATTTTTAATCGGACAAAACATGCAAATGTAGTGGAAAAACATTGTTAAAAAGTCTGGACGTAGCAGGCGTGTTATGGTAGCGAGTTTTCATAAAAATGGTTTATATCACCCTAACTCAAAACTGCTCACAGCTAAAAAAAGTCTGGACGTAGCAAGTGTTTTATGGTAGCTGAATTCCCATAAAAATGTTTTTAATAGCAAATATGTCTTTTTTTTAATGACCAGTCACGAAATTTGGTATAACCTATATAGTAGAAACAATACCATAATTTATCGAAATCACTTCATTGTTTGAAAAAGTACAAAATTTTTTCTAAAATAAATTTAAATGTTCCTGAAAAAAAACTGGTCCGACTTTCCTGACCAACGGACCCCCTCAAGCTATTTACCCACCTGTCAAGATATCATTATAAAAAAAAGATTTTGGACGAAACACCAAAAAAAATGTACATGAAAAATTGAAAACAATTTTTTTACGAAAATCCGGAAAAATATTTTTTACAATAAGTTATTAAACATTTATTATTAATTACCAAAATTTCACAAAAATCTTACAAACACCACTTTCTTCAGAAACACAGAAACATTTCAGCGAAAACTGGCTGTTTGCTAAATTTGCTAAAACAATGTATAAACTTCAACTTACAGTTATTTATTTATTTGTTTGTTTATTTGTGTAAATTATACAGTAGGTGAATACAATAAGTCAAAGACTTGTGCTGTACAGTAACGTGATTTTTAATATGTAACATTATACCAAAAATTGCTTGTCAGTAAAAATTGAACAATCCAATTCCAGAAGCTTCAAATTTTGACGTACCAAATAAAATTTCTTTCTGCTTCCACTGTTTCCATCTGGTGCCTCAACCGTTGCCTTCATTTACAATAAATCCTCATATTTTTATTAAACTTTTACATTTACAATTCCTCCTAACATATCCACATTTTTGCCAAAATAATAAATTTTTTTTGAGACCAAAAATGACACCAGAGTTCACAAACGTCTAAGTTTTTTTATAATTTCTGAACGTCACAACGTCTGGGTTAGACATATTTCCAAGGTAGAAAAGAACAGCACAAGGCTATACTCCAGACTGAATTTTTATTAGGTAAAAGCCCTACGCGTTTCGGCTCATAAATCTGGCCATCATCAGGGGCTTCGTTCTGTTTTTTATATAACAGGAACTGGACTTTACAAGAACTCTATCATCGTGGCTATTTTCATCGACTGTCGCTTTTGTTTCCTTGCACTATATGGGTGAAGGCGGAATTAGAAACATTAAAACCTCAAATTACAGCAATGGACAAACGGCGATACAAATAAAATTTCGCATTTGAAATGGAGGACGGTTAAAAGCCGAATATATGAAACTTCATCATAACACACTTTTTAAAGACCTGACGATCGTTTCACTAACAAAGTTAGCGTCATCAGATGATGAGGAATTCTGATTGTGAATTTTTCATCCTCTGATGATTTTAAAGACCTGACGATCGTTAGGTTACCATCACCAGAGGATGAAAAATTCACAATCAGAAGTTTTCATCCTCTGATGATGATAAAGAAAAAAAAATGAATCTGAAACAAATACGGAATATGTAAAGAAAATGACGCAAGAGGAGTGTTCTGCAAACCCTTAAGTTTCAGCTTCAACCGTCATTGTCCTTCATTTTTAACCGACTTCAAAAAAGGAGGAGGTTCTCAATTCGCCTGTATTTTTTTTATGTGTGTTACCTCAGAACTTTTTTCTAGGTGAACTGATTTTGATGATTCTTTCTTTATTTGAAAGCTGGTGCTTCTCGTGTGGTCCCATATAAATGTAATCAGGATCTGACCTGTAGTTTTTGAGTTATCCTTAATAATGCGTATTTAATTGGCTTCGACTACCTACATTGATGATGATTGTGCATCACAACCAACGATTCAGTCATTCTGTTGAGAAAGAAACAGTGTTTCCGCGGAAACAAAACTTATCCGAGATTTCAGTAGTTAATTTAATAACTAGATACTAATTTATAATCTTTATATAAATCATTAAACATTATAATTTTTATATAAATCATTAAACATTAATTATGACTAAAATGACTACAACGCCCGCTGGAATACGACATTAAAACAAAGTTCCAGCAACTAACTCGATGGTCTAGAGGTATAATTTCCGCTTAGAGTGCGGGAGCTCCCAGGTTCAAATCCCGGACGAGTCCAAATACCTTTTATTTGCTTTTTTTACCGACTTCAAACAAGGAGGAGATTCTCAATTCGCCTGTATGTTTTTAGTGAATTTTTTTAAATAAAAATTCACTAATAGAAAGGTATCGATGGTGAGACTGCAACAATTCTTTCAAATGAGTGCGAACTAGGACCCCCAGAACCCATATCCGGGGTCAGTTTCAAGTTTTATATGTTTATATATATATATATGTTTATATATATATATATATATATATATATATATATATATATATATATATATATATATATATATATATATATATATATGTATCCTACCGCTAACTCAAAAAATAATTAACCTATTTCGATGAAACTTGGCAAGTGCCTTTCTTTTATTAATGGCTTGGATGAGTTCGTTAGTCAGAAAAATCGGACGGGGTTTTCCGGGAAAATTTTGAGTTTTCTTTCAAAAAATTTTTTTTCTCCAAAAGTAACAAAGCTGTTATAATGAAATTTAGTATATATGTTGCCTCAGGAGAGATTGTACTGCGTACCAAAATTCAACTGTCTAAGTTTAAAGAAAATTGAGTTATTCAAATTTTAACCATTCTTTCGAAAAAAAATTTTTCCTCCGAAAATTACAAAGTTATTTTAATGAAATTTTGTGGATATCTTGCCTTAGGAAATACCTTACTACATAAAAATTAAACTCTTTAAGTTTATAGAAAATTGAGTTATTTAAATTTGAAGCATTTAATAAAAATTCACTACCATAACGCACTTGCTGCGTCCCGAGTTTTTTATGTGTGTTACCTCAGAACTTTTTTCTAGGTAAACCCATTTTGATGATTCTTTTAGTGAATTTTCTTTAAAAAGAATGCACTAATGAAGAGATCTCGACTTTTGAATTTTGAAAAAATTTCTTCAAATGTGCGCTATTTAGGACCCCTGGAACCCAAATCCGAGGTCGGTTTCAGACTTATATATATATATATATATATATATATATATATATATATATATATATATATATATATATATATATATATATATATATATACATATGTTTATATATTTATGTGTCACACCTATAACTAAAAAAATAATGGACCGATTTTGATAAAATTAGGTGAGTACCTTCCTTTTGCGAGTGGCTTGGATAAGTTCGTTAGTCAGGAAAATCCACCAAGGTTTTCCCAGAAAATTTAGTGTTTTCTTTCGAAAAAAATCGAAAAAAAGTATATCTCCGGAATTAACAAAGTAAGGGCAACCAAATTTCATACGCACATTTACATCATTATAGGTGAGTTACCTACCAAAATTTAGGTCTGTAAGTTAAAGGACAAAGAACTTACAGGTATTTCAAGAAAAATAAATTTGGATTTTCCTCAAAACGTCAAAGTCGCTATTTTAAACGTCAAAATTGGTAATATTTAGGCAATGAACCTGAAAATAATATCAGCTATGGAAGGAAAATGTCTCAAGGACAATGTTTTACAAAGCCTGAAGTCTTAGTTTCAATCGTCATTGTCCTTCATTTTAATAAAATATTCCCAGAAAATTCGTTTCAAGTAGACCCTTTCTCTGATACTTTCGCAGTAGGGTTGGCTATAGAGTTTATCGGTTAAAGGTATATCATTTTTGTCGAATTTTCGTAAAAAATCTTTAAAGATCAATATATCCGTTATTATGCAAGATACGGAAAAAAATTGTATACATTAATTATGAGGTGTCTTCAGCTACATCTTAAAAAAATATTTCTACAATTACACGATGGCCCATAAGTCATTGGTGATTCAAATTTTCTTTAAAAAATTCACTAATGGGGAGATCCGTATATATATATATATATATATATATATATATATATATATATATATATATATATATATATATATATATATATATATATATATATATATATATATATATATATATCGTACCGACAACTCAAAAAATAATAGACCGATTTTGGGCAAATTTGTTGAGTACCTTCTTTTTGTAAGTGGGTTGGATATGTTCGTTAGCCAGGAAAATCGGATAAGGTTTTCCCGGAAAATTTTGTGTTTTCTTTTTAAAAAAATTCATATCTCCGGAAATAACAAAGTCAGGGCAACCAAATTTGGTACGGGTATTTGTATTATAAAGAGTAAACCATGTACAAGTCTCTAAGTTTAAGGACAAAAAAGTTACGGGCAGCTGAAGAAAAAATTTTAGAGTTTTCCTCAAAACGTCAAACTTCCAATTTAAAACGTCAAAATTGGCAATGTTTACGCAAAGAACGTTGAACAAATACGGATTGTGAAAAGAAAATGATGCCAGAAGAGTGTTCTGCGAACCCTTAAGTTTCAGATACAACCGTCATTGGCCTTCATTTTTTTACTAAAATATTTATAGAAAATACATTTCAAGTAGACCCTTTCTCCGATGCTTTGGCTGTCGGTTTAGTTAAGTTGATGCTTTCGCTGTGGGTTTAGTGAAGTTTATGGTTAAACGGTCTATAATTTTTAGCTAATTTTCATACAACAAATTCGTTAATTCATTTTTGCATCTTTTATCGAAATATGATGTATGTTTGTAAGAAACAAATCTGGACGCAGTAAGTGGGTTTTGGTAGCGAATTTTCATTAAATCCTTCAAATTTCAATAACTCATTTGGCTATTAACGTAAGTTTTGTTGGTTAGGAAACCAACATTTAACTTTATTTTCGGAAAATTTTTGTATGAACGCTGCAAGGGCCTTTTGTTTGCGAATTTTCATTAAATGTTTCAAATTTCAATAACTCAATTGTCTATTAACCTAAGGGTCATTGGCTAGGAGACCAGTTTTTTTCGGAAATATTTAAAGTTTATTTTCGGAAAATGTTTGTACATTTTCAAATAATTATTTTGATAAAATATGGTACATTGTTCCTACTATATGTTATACTGGTAACCAAATTTCATGCAAGCTTTCTTAAAAAAAATATCCTATTAAAAACATTTTTATGAAAATTCACTACCATAACGCACTTTCTGCGTCCAGAGTTTTTTATATATTTGAAAGCTGGTGCTTGTCGTGTGGTCTCATATAAATGTGATCAGGATCTGATCTAGTTTTTGAGTTATCCTTAATAATGCGTATTTAATTGACTTCGACTACATTGATGATGTTCTTGTGTGTTATCTCAGAACTTTTTTCTAGTTGAACCGATTTTGATGATTCTTCTTTTATTTGAGAGCTGGTGCTTCTCGTGTGGTCTCATATAAATGTGATCAAGATCTGACCAAGGGCCGAGGCGGTGGGCACGTTGCGCTTTCGTCTCATTGGATTGACGGTCGTGGGTCAAGCCGAGACGTTGAGTACGTTTTTGGAAATTTTCCTTGTTCAAAACTTTTTTCATGTAAGCCTGCATTTTCGAAAGTCTATTTTTGCGCTCTTCACAAGTCTCTTTTTAAATGGCCCTGGAGGTGGATTTCCTATTTTGAGATAGGCGTTTCTCCTCTTCTCCGTTGGTCTCATTTAAACGGCGCTCTCATAATATGAGCAGCGCGTTTAGTAGGTCTACTCATATTAGGACTATTTAAAACAAATATAAAGCTTCATATTCACTAAAAATAAAGAAATAAATAAAAATTTTAACAAAATGGAAAACCGACTTCACAAAAAAATATTGTAAAACAAAAAATGCACTAAAAAGTAAAAAATAATTGCGTATTCTTCTGTCTACAACTTACAATCAACTTATTTTTTCCACCCAATGTACGATCTATGCATTTACCACGCTAGAATGTAGGTACCCACTTAAACTTAACCTCTAACTCAACACATAACTATGACTAACAAACAATTATCAAAACATTTATTTAGAGTTCACCTAAGCAGAAAGTTTTAAATATATGTGTAGACTGTTAAAAGACAATCAAATTATTAGGATCATGTAATGTAAAATTATTGTTATTTTTGGAGTCGGTGTCAGCCAAGGAAATACGACAATATACCTTACATTAATAATACGAGAATACCTTATGAAATCTATTTTACAAATGAAATTTTATACAATATACTGTGACAATATCCTAAGACCTTGGAGCGACAATATACCAATACTTAATTAAACCTATTTACAAATGAACTTAAATAAGATATTCAGCTGTGACAATACCTCTCTCAAGACAAAGTACCATTACCTAATTCAGCCTATTTACAAATGAAATTTAATACGACAATATCAAGCAACATTGATATGAAAATGTAGCTATAATAATAAACATAAAGATTTATCTTAAGAAAGACGGTGTAGAATGAAAAAGAATCGCAATCGGTTTATAATCAACTAACTCCTATCGCTTCTCATCATCTTTTGACTGACTGGCGTATGGCCGGCGTACGCGTTTGCCTCGCTCACTCGGTTATATCCCTCCAACCATTCTTCCGGGCGCGCGCGCGCAATCGACTCGCCGGCGCCGCGTGCTGCGTCTATGTGTGTAAAGTGTGTATGCCAATTGTTATATAGTAAGACATTTCACGTAGTTACAAACCCATCTTGGCTGACACGGACTCCAAAAATAACAATAATTTTACATTATATGATCCTAATAATTTGATTGTCTTTTAACAGTCTACACATATATTTAAAACTTTCTGCTTAGGTGAACTCTAAATAAATGTTTTGATAATTGTTTGTTAGTCATAGTTATGTGTTGAGTTAGAGGTTAAGTTTAAGTGAGTACCTACATTCTAGCGTGGTAAATGCATAGATCGTACATTGGGTGGAAAAAATAAGTTGATTGTAAGTTGTAGACAGAAGAATACGCAATTATTTTTTACTTTTTAGTGCATTTTTTGTTTTAGAATATTTTTTTGTGAAGTCGGTTTTCCTTTTTGTTAAAATTTTTATTTATACTAAAACATTACGAGAAATTTCATTTCAGATAGACCCTTTCTCTGATGCTTTGGCGGTAGTTTTAGTTAAGTTTGTAGTTTAATGGTCTATAATTTTTATATAATTTTTGTAGAAAAAATTCGTTATTGAGGAGACTACTACTTTCGAGTTTTAGAAAGATTTTCTTCAAATGAGCGCAAACTAGGCCCCCTAGAATCGATATCCGTGTTTATTTTTAGTTTTTATCTGCTTACATCTTCTTACATATCTACGGTAAAGCTCGATATAATTGTTAGTATACAACATACGAGAAAAAGTTCTACATGTTAATTATAGAGTGTCTTGAGCTGCATCTTATAAAATTATTTTTACAATCACAGGATAGCCCATAAATCGTTGGTGATACAATTTTTTGTTCGACCACCCTTATATTATTGCATTTTGCATTTGTCGAAATATGATGCATGTTTGTAAGAAAAAATGAAGACGCAGTAAGTGCGTTCTGGTAGCGAAGTTTCATTAAATGCTTCAAATTTCAATAACTCTTGTTGGCTAGGAAACCAGTTTTCTCCGAAACGTTTTAAGTTTATTTTCGGAAAACTTTTGTACATTTTCAAACAATAAGTTATTTTGATAAAATATGGTACATTGTTTCTACTATATACCGGTAACCAGATTGATGCCTGGTGGCATTAGAGAGACATAGTTGCTATTAAAAACATTTGTAAACAACAATTTATAAACAGGTTAGTCTACAGTGAAGATACGATGTGCTCAATCCCAACAATGAAGATTTTAAAACATGCCGCAGATAACACTATTATGATTGAGGGTAGGTATTTTTTATTGCTGTATAGGGAATAAAATGTTATACTTCAATATAACCGAATCCTAACGGCCTAACGGATGTCTCTTAGTAAGTTATCACAGTCTTTGTTATAACATTTTGTGTTTGATAGAGTTGTCGTGACAACTTACTACCTGGTTCTGCACCGAGGTGGAACCCTGTCATACATCTCACATCTGGGAGGCTGCCGTAGTCGAATTACTTTAGGTGTATTCTCGAGGTGATTAGTAGAGCGCACTGAAGAGCTCTATTGCGAGCGAAACCGGTATGCGTTTCTAATTATGGTAAAAATGCATCTAGCCTTACGAGTGACATAAGGGCTCGTTATGAGGGATACAAACATACCGTTTTAAAATATAAAAATGCATAGCTTAAAAAATATTAAATGTAAAATACATTAAGATCTATTATCTCCAGAACTACTAAACCTAAAGTTTTCACAAAAAATATAGAACCTCACCCATAGCTTACAGGAAAAATAAAATGAAAAACCTAATTTGCGTTTGAGGGTAAACTTATTTCCAAAATATAATGCATGTCTGCCTTCATCGGCGCCTGTAGAACGCTGTTTTCTGTTACATAAATTGAGAACGCTCCTTGAAGACATGTATTATCTCCCTAAGTGAAGATTGGAAGCTGTGACGAGCACTGATAAGTACACTTGGAGAGCCCAAATCACCACAACGCATCTTTTTAAAGACCTGAGATCGTTTCACTAACAAGGTTAGCGTCATCAGAGGATGAAAAATTCTGAACTTCTTACTAATAAAGATTATCTTATATACTGAGTTTTAGGTAGAGACTTATACCGAGAGGGAGACTAAATTTCAGGCAAATTTTCTGTGTATTATGTTTTTATTGCC
Source organism: Tillus elongatus (assembly GCA_964006375.1). Taxonomy (NCBI): domain Eukaryota; kingdom Metazoa; phylum Arthropoda; class Insecta; order Coleoptera; family Cleridae; genus Tillus; species Tillus elongatus. Next base: position 66,115,610 of record OZ023265.1, read on the forward strand.
GGACGAGGTTTTTCAACTTCCTTTAGCTGGCAAGTTTCGGAATACAGAGGGCAAACACGGGACTTTTAGTGGCGGTGCTCGGTTTCAGGACCATTTGTTTTTTATTGCCTTAGAAATATAAATACTTTCGTATGCATCTAGCTTCGCTGGCTGTCTAACATTTTTGATAAGTGCCAGATTTTCTTTATCAATGTGGTGGTTATTATCACAAATATGTTGTGTCACGCATGACCCGACATTTTTATTTATTTTTATCTTTCGTATTATCTAACAAAATTTCTTAAATTATTTCTTTGTCGAAAAAGTTAGCTGCAAATCAGCTTTCTAAAAAGTGCTCCGCTAGACCACTTGTGGTACGCGGTTCAAAGGGCACGCACACAAATTATTTTCTCTATTTTATCTTTCCTTACTGTCGTGCATTCCGCTAACATTTTCTTTGTTCTGTGTATATTAAATAATTTTTCCACTAAGCAATCCGAACATTTTTAATGTACTCTAATTATATATTATATCTACTTTTACTTAAGATAATTTTTTTAGTCTATTTACTAAAAAAAATTAAGCCAGCCATTTTTTGTGCAAACGTATGATTTGAGTCATTTGGAATGTAACTCAGAGTGGTAGTTTTCTTCATGTGGAATTAAATTCAATTTAAATTTCTTAGTAAATAGATTCATAAAATTTCCCGTAAGTAAAAGTAGATATAGTATAGAATTAGAGTACAATAAAAACGTGGCTAAATATAACGGTTATTCGGATTGCTTAGTGGGAAGATTAATTAATAGACCGAAAACAAAGAAAATGATAGCGGAATGCACGACATTCAGGAAAGATAAAATAGAGCAAAAATTAGTTTACCTGCCTTTCACGTATGACAAGGGATCTCGAAAGAATTGTTAAGAAAGCCGATTTGAGGCTAACCTTTTTGAAAAAAATAATTTAAGAAATTTATTAGGTAATACGAAACACAAAGATAGAGCCACTGAAATGGCGGGTATCTATAAGATAGGTAAAAATTGTCATCTTAAATACGTCCGGCTGACTAAGGGAACCATTGAGACTAGATTTCGTGAACATCTGGCAGAGCTAAGATATACGGTAATGTAGACAAGTCATGAATAGCACAACATATTTGAGATAATAACCACCACATTGATAAAGAAAATCTGAAACTCATTAAACATATTAGACAGCCAGCGAAGCTAGATGCATTAAAAAGTATTTCTAAGGCAATAAAAAACAAAAGTTAGTCAAACCTAGCGCCGCCACTGATTTATAGTCCCTTGTTTGTCCTCTGATATAGATACAATATTCCGAAACTCACTAGGTAAAGTTATAAAGAAAGTTCAAAAACCTTGTCTGGCAAAAAAAATACAATACACAGAAAATGTGTATGCGATTTAGTCTCCCTCGGTGTCTACCTAAAACAGTATATAATGTTATGTTTATTAGTAAGCAGTTTAGAATTTTTCATCCGCTGATGACGTTAACCTTGTTAGTGAAACAATAGTCAGGTATTTAAAAAGATGTGTTGTGGTGATTTGGGTTCTCCAAGTGTACTTATCATATATTATCTGACAAACATTTTGAATAGCTTGTGCTTCTGAAAGCTAACTCAAAATATAGGCAGACTTAAATAGAAAAACTCTGGACGCAGCAAGTGCGTTATGGTAGTGAATTTTCATTAAATGCTTCAAATTTGAATAACTCAGTTTTCTATAAACTTAGAAAGTTTAATTTTGGTACGTAGTAAGGTCTTTCCTAGGAAAATATTTTTACCAAATTTCATTAAAATAACTCTGTAATTTTTGGAGAAAAAAATTTTTTCGAAAGAAAATTTAAAATTTGAATCACTCAATTTTATATAAACTTAGAAAGTTGAATTTTGGTACTTAGTAAGGTCTCTCCCAAGGCAGTATACATACTAAATATCATGAAAACAAATTTGTTATCTTCAGAGAAAAAAATTTTTTTTGAAAGAAAACTCAAAATTTTCCTGGAAAATCTCGTCAGATTTTCCTGGCTAACGAACTTGTCCAAGCCATTAATAAAAGAAAGGCACTTGCCGAGTTTCATTGAAATCGGTTAATTATTTTTTGTGTTATCAGATAGATATATATATATATATATATATATATATATATATATATATATATATATATATATATATATATATATATAAACATATAAAAATTGAAACTGACCCCGGATATGGGTTCTAGGGGTCCTAAATCGCGCTCATTTGAAATTTTTTTTGCAAAGTCTCACCATCGATACCTCTCTATTAGTGATATTTTTTAAATAAAAATTCACTAAAAGCACAATCGAATTTTTTTGTTATTTATATAGTATGCCTCTTTCGTTATGTGCTTGTTTTTGATTATTTACTCTAAAAGAAAGATAACTGAGTTTTGTTTGGTAAACATTTTTTTAACAATATAATATGCTAAAAGCAACAATCGAATTTTTGATGCATTCAGTTTTTGAATTAATAATAAACACAGGTGAACTTTAAAGATTAAGTAATACATATTTCAGTTACTACCGCCGCCTTTAATTCGACTTCTTTATAATAACTTTAATACACATGAAGTAAAATTACTGAGATGTGTAGTTGAACTACCATTAGAGTAATTGAATTACATACAAAGTAATTCAATTACTCTGAGGGTAGTTCAATTACACTGTCAGGTAGTTGAATTATATAATTGCATAGGAATTCAATTACATCCGAAGAGTAGTTGGTAGTTCAATGACTTTCCGAAAGCAGATGTAGTTGTCAATTCATATTCCAATTATTCTGACAGGTAATTGGTAATTGGTAGTTCAACTACTCTAGGTAAATATATGTGGCAGCTTCGGTTGACGCTACGCTATAATCAATACGAGACATACGACTAACGGTTAGATCTCTTTCAGGCCTGGGGTTGATCACGTCAAAACCTTAGAAACGAACTACGGTGAGACTTGGGGAGTACGCAGATTGAGGCCCCGTAATCAAATTACAACAACCCAACCCACCCTTATCAACCGCTCTAAGGATTAGGCAGATTAAGGCTTTAGAGTTCATTTCCTTTCATATTTCCTCAACCTCTTGAAAATGTCTTTAAATCAGAAGCCGAAACGTCTTGTTTTGATAAATTCAAATTCAACCCAAAAACCAAATATTTATCATACGTATAAAAATGATGTAGATATATACAAATTGAAAATGATCCAGGTTTCTAGTGGCTAAATAAAACCTCTAGAAACCTAGATCAGTTACAGTTTAGCAAAACAAGACGTTTATTAAAATAAAGTTTATAAAACGACAATCGTTACCTCTCGACAAGCAAATGTGTTCGCTGAAAATATAGAATATATGATTATAAAACCCATCAAAAACAGCGATCAGCGAGCCATGAGCTAAAGCATAATATGAGCAAAAAATATAAAGAAACGGGAAAAATATTTGTCGATTTTTCCAAAATCAGTGGAAATACAATATCTGCAGAAGTATCGCCCGGATTTCAGCTTTAAGATATTTTGCGATCGAAAGCGGCGTGTGGGATTCATTAAAGAGGGTATAACGATGGTGAATTGTTACAAAGAGGGCCTCTCCAGTGAAATCCGCTTAAGCCTTATAAAGTGAGTGATGCCAACTGAGAAATTGTAGCATTAGCATCCAGAAACTCATGTTTTATTCAAACTTTATGCGATTGTTTCACGTTCGGTTATTTATCGGTTCATAAGTTAGTCTGTTAAGGCCCAATTGTTGGAAAGAGAACAACTTTTCGTCTAGTTAAACGGATAACTCACGTTTTGTTGATGGATGGGTTAATAGCTAGCTGACTTGCTCAATACGTGTTCTGTTTAAAAAATGATGCCGGTGTCTTTTTCGCTCGTCGCTCGGAGACGTTGAAAATGTATGGTCTACTCAATTATCTTCAACGTCTGCTTAAATGTGGGTCGATACTTTGTAATGAAGTTTGTACCTACTACATGTGTTCCTAATTTAAATTTAAGATCAGATATGTATTCCAATGCACTACTTTGTAACAAAATTCCGGTTTCATTGCAATTAATCTATTATCCGTTATAATAAACAATGTTCACAAATTATATTCTATTAGCTAAATAATATCCTGGAGACACCTGTATATATAAAAAAAAAGCTTTATTAAATATATTAACAATCCAAAGAATGTAAGTAAAAGAAACACCGGAATGTTATCGCTCTGATAACACCGTATATGAATATCTACTTTCAAAAATATTCACTGGTAAAATTTCTACTGGCACAATAAGAAAGACAAAGTAGCACAGCTTTCTATAATGAACCTTTCCCTACTCGTGCGGGAAATATCCACGGCAGTACTCGCCTGTGGTATCCTGATACCCCAGTTTCAAAAATTGCTGTTTTATAAGTCTTAACAGCCAAGGCAGTAAAACATGTTTGGAAAGTATCAATTTTAATTTTGAAGCTTAACTTAATTTAACTAACGAGGTTAAGCAAGCTAAATATACTTAGACAAACGAAAATAGAAATATAGTACAAAATAAACATTTTTTTTGAAAACAAACACATATGCAATGTTAAGTCAGATTATTATTGTCAAACAAGCCAATTTGACTACTTTGCTCGTGTTAAGCTTCATTTACACATTTATCAAAATTAAATTTTAATTGATTTTGCATGTGAACCGTTGACATTTCACACAGGTGACTGGAGTTGTTTTGTATTCTTTCCTAGAACATAAATGAGACAATTTTGGTCTTTTTCCTTCTATGTCTTGTTCTTGGAAACCTCTTTGGCTAAAAAAAAAACGTTAGAACCTTTATCTAATCTTTTTGGGAAGGGTTTTTATGTGAATGCGATTCATCATGTGAGGTATGATCAGTTCCAAAGAAAGAAATGACAAGAAGCTTCTTCTACTGCATTTTTCAGTTGTATTCATGCTATATATTATTCGCGAATTAATTGCTGCAATGTTCAGCAAATTAAAAAAAACTGTAAGCAGCCATCGTCTGCCGTTTCGAGCTACATTATAGCTTACGCACATTTTATCTACCACATCTACACCAGACCTTGTACGCTTACCATTCATGATAGTGTCAGGATTCTAAGTATACTCATCAATTTTATCATCATGGTGCACAGTAGAAAGTAATATTACAATTTTTTTTAGGTATGTACCAAACCATAGCGAAGTTGTCATGAAATCCAAACATGCTGCCACTTATTACTCGTTCGCTATTGGCCATAAACTCCTTCGGTATTTCACCTTTTCAGGGTGCCAACTACAGTCAGTCTGTGATTATTCAATAAATCCACTGCAAGAAGAATACTACACAACCAATTTTCCATGGTTGTATTCCGATTTGTATTGTTGAGGGGTTCTACTATTCTTTTGACAACATCTAATGGGCGAATGCTTAGTTGGTATGGTCCTTCTGGCTGCACTCCTGGATGTATTGTAAAATACCTTAACGTACGTTGCAAAAATACACACGTTGCTGCCTCAGCTTATATAACAAACAAAATGAAGATATATAACAATAACACAATGCGAGAAAACAATGAATATATACAGAGTACCACTTCAAAGCTTAATAATGCACACCTATATCGTATTTACGTTGATTACCTTAATTGCTATCGTTAAACGTTCGTTGAGCTGTGTCTTTATGCGTTAAAATCTCGTTCACGACTAACTTCGGTCCTTCCTTAAAACTGCAGAACTTTATCTCCCTACGCTACAGATGATATCTTCATGCGTGGCCTTTTTCACATATGGTCACACAATGTTGCCACCTACTAAACCTAACTATTATTCCACACAATTTCCAAGATCTGCACCCCCCCCCCCTACAAACACTCCCCCAGTCACCCACCAATGAATCTCCAAAGGATACAATAATTGCACTGCCCAACGTAGGAATTACTCACCTGGAAGCCCCGCTTCACAAAACCGCACTTTACGATCATGGATCATGGGCTGGAAAAACCCTTTCGATCTTCACAATTTTTCACAATAAACGCGGCACATGAGGATTATGAAGCAGCACTAGATTACTTGCGCACAACGACGCCGACAGCGTTGGTCAAAACTGGTGTAGATAGTCGTTAACATACATTTTTCTAAACCTTAGATTTCCTTCGTTGTCTAAAAATAGATTCAACTCGGAAATACTCAATTTAGAACCCAAATCTTTACCTGATCGCATTTAATTTATTTCAGACTCGTACTGATTAAACTGAACAACCCCCATTAAATGGTTTTCAGCGTTGCTTATTCTATCAGCTTTCAAAAACCTTTGGAGGTTATCACTATGGTTTCTTGAATTATACACAAATCGTTGTATAGATCCCTTTACACGCAAACGCTTAAAGAAATTACATATATTATTAAGTAATTCAAAATCAGGTATCTTGTTTTTACCTATTTCTAAGCTGACAACTGTGAAAACGTTTAAAATAAGCATATATAGGTCAGAGAGCACATCGTTATCTTCAGGCCATTGAGCTGAGCATTCCCTGAAGCGGACAGGGCACCACTTCCACAAATCAGAATTTGTTAAGCTGCTGATTTTACGTCGGTCGTTACCCATTTTTAAATATTGTTCTCCAGTCTCGCTGAGCACAGGGCAGCCGTTAATCTTAATCTAGAAAAAGTTAGTTCGCTCCTTGAGCCATTTATATCAAACGAATTATTAAAAATGCTGCAGGTATTGCCGTTAACTGTTTCCAGATGTTTCCTGAGCGTTGCTAAAAGGAAACGACTGCTGGTGACACCAAAGGTTACTTTCGTCATCCTATTTTCCTAGACTGAGGGTTTTCGTACCATAAAAAAGGGCGAAAGTCTTGATCTGCGCCTACTAGAAGAATTTGTAGGAACGCCTTCTCTATATCCACTACTACACCAATTAGTCCGACTATCAAGTTTGATAGCACCTTTACAATATCCGGCACTAAATTTTGATCTGTCGATATTCCGTTGTTTAAAAAGGGCAAACAAACAAATACGACCCTCACTTTCGTCGTTGTTCTATCTGTCACGTAGACCACCCGGTGAGGCATATACCACAGCATAATCAACGGACTCCGTTCCCACTTTTTCCTTAAAGGCCGATTAAATATAAGCTTTTACATCATCGCCGTAATCGTTTAAACTATTGCTTTTTAACATTAGTTCGTTAAAATTTTAGGGCCTTTAAACGCACCACTGTATTAGGGGTTTATATTTTTTCATGATAACCGTTTCTCCATGGGAAAGCTACTTCATAAAAAGTGTCTTTATACTTAACATTGTCTTTAAAAAACCGTTCAATTTCACTTTTACTATAGTCTTTGTTAGATCTAATAGCAATTGCATGACCGGCTCATATCAACACTGCCCTTTTTAACCGCGTAAGCAAACAGCACCATGACGTGTCTACGGTTTCTGGCCAATGCATGGTCCATCACAGCTTTGTATTAACCGCCGTTAATGTTCCTGACAAACGTATGTTCTCCCTACTGACAGTTTCCCAGTAATGGTCGGCTTCAAAAAGAGTACTAATGCCTTCCACTAATTGGGATATAGTTTGGCCTAGAGTATCTGCCAATTTTAATTGTGATAAGGTAGGATCATTCACCTTGGCACATTTGTTCTATCAAAACAAATTTCGGGTATTTCCACAGCTGTAATCATTATACAGTTTCCATTTTCATGTTGGTTTTTTTGTGACTTTTACTCGGTTACAAAGACGACTTATCCTTGTTGCCGAATGAAATTACTGAAATTTTGTGTTGTCCAATTATCGATAGTCGTAACCTTCTCAAAACACATTATCTGATAAATGTTAATTTACTACCGCCATCTAAAGCCATTCGCACACATAGGCCTATTTAAACCATTTCTTTGCTAATATAGGCGCAGGCAGTTTTCAGTAACACATTATTTATTTCGTTAATATTTGTTAAACATCTTCCTCAAAATTCAAGTTTTTCCTTAATAGTCCAGTAAGCGCTTGGTGCAAAATTCTTTTGACAGTTTTCAACACACGACCCAAAGAGTTGTCAAGTTTGCCTTATTCTCGACGTAAAATTCGATCGCGCATGTTATCAAATCTTAGATATCTACATAAAAATCTAAATATGTTATAGCTCATTGTAAGATAAGTAGCTTCAATGACAAATCCGTCAGTATGACAAAGATCCAAACTATTTTTTCCTTCTGATTGCAAGACCCCTGCTATGTGCAAAATTCTAAATATTCCTTTATTTCTACTTCATCAGTTACTTGTATCTTTATCTTTAGCAAAGTTTTCTTTTACCTATTCAATATATTATATATTTGTAGATATAGTATTTTTTTTGTAACAGTGCTGCATCGATAAACAAACTAAATGAGTGTATACCTGTTTGCGCATTCTTTTTCTCACCTATAGGAGCTGGTATCTTAAGAATCAAGTTATGCGACCTTGCACGAGATGTATGTGGTTTTATTTTATTCAATTGAGTTGTATTATTTCTCCCCAAATTAGATGAATCATGATCTTCTGTAGTTTGTTCATTACTTTGTTTATCACTATCGTCCATTTCTTGTTCTGTATCTGATTCGTCAATCCTTGCCTCTATTATACCATTTTCTAAGTGACTTTTATTTCCTTTTTAAAAAATGTCTTCATTTTCTGTATTCGCTTCAGTCTTTCGTTTTATAGTTCTTTTAACCATTTCAGCAAAACTTGATGATCTTTCCTTGTCGATGCTTGTGCCGTTATATTGATCAAAAACGATACTTTTGACTATGACCAGTCGCAAAAATTCACACATGAACATAAATACACAAATGATATGTACATGCTAAACTTACAATTATACCAACATAAATAAACTTGTAACTCTAGTGCTCGCGTGTGGTACTTTGATACCCCAGATACTTTATAATTTTTTTGTAAATGGGTGGAGAGATTTTTCGATGTGGCTTACACACGTGGACGAAGTATACTGATAACGAGGAATAGCTAAAGTTAAGTTTACGTATTCCGGAAATTACCAAATTATGGAAATACGTCTGGGCTATTGAAATACCCAGCGCGAATAGCGAAATGTTAAATGCGCGCAAATGTTTTGAAAAATATATAAGCCCATCTGTCAAACCAGAAAGACAGTTGATTTCACAGAAATTGTCCGAAAGACAACGCACAATTCACTCGGAAAAACTGGGCGGATTTTCCTGGATAACAAACTTATTCAAGCCACAAAAAAGCACCTACCTACCAAATTTCCTCAAATCGGCCCATTATTTTTTGAGTTATATAGGGTGTTTTTGGCAATCGAGAACAATAGCTAACTTTCATATGTTCAGAGGTATAGAGTCGGTAAAATGGGCAAAGCTGCTGAAAATAAGCGTTCCCATCTCTAATCTGTTACCGGAAATCGCATTGCGCAAAAAATGTCAGGGGTGTCGCTAAAACCTCATATTTTTTAAAAATTGAACCAAAATGAAATTTTCCTAGGTATTGCTTGCATCTCGACCGTTCTTTGCAGTCGTCACGCTATTTATTCTCTAAGTTCATGTATTCCGTGGATAAGTAGACCTCAGTTGTGATCGTTCGCGGTAATAATTACTCTGAATAAATTGAATCGTTCCATGCTCAGTATATTCTCCAAACAATTATTTCATTGTCACAAAATTGTCTCTTCGGTGGTGAATTTTTTGAAGAAAATATGTGTAAAAATCTCAATGATAGTAGTAATTAAGGAGCAACAAAATATCTTCAGATCAGACGGGGGCAGTAACTTTTTTTATCCGTGGTCTGGTTATTCATGGAATACATGACGTTAGACAAAAAATAGCGTGAGGACAGCAAAAGCTGGTCGAGACGCAATAAATTCCTAAGAAAATTACACTACGGGTAATTTTAAAAAATTGAAGTTATGTCGACACTTCTGAAATTTGTTGCGCAAAACGATTTTCGGTGACAGATTAAAGATGCGGAGGATTATTTGAGAACCTTGTCCATTTAACAAACTCTGTAACTTGTAAGATAAGAAAGTTAGCTATTGTTCCCGATTACCGTGAACGCTCATACCCGTGGTCCAGTTATCCATGGAATACATGACGTTAGAGAAGAAATAGCGTGAAGACCGCAAAAAACGGTCGAGATGCAATTAATTCCTGAGGAAATTTCATTATAGTTCACTTTGAAAAAAATGAGGTTATGCCGACACCTCTGACATTTTTTTGAATGCGATTTTCGGTGACATATTAGAGATATAAAGGGTTATTTGAGCAACTTTGTCCATTTAACAGACTTTGTAACTTGGAAGATAAGGAAGTGAGCTATTGTTCCGGATTACCGTGAACGATCACATCTTTGGTTTAGGTATCCATGGAATTCATGATGTTAGAGAATAAATAGCGCGACAACCGCAAAGAACGGCCAAGATGCAATTACTTTCTTGGAAAATTTCGTTATGGTTCAATTTGGAAAAATTGAGGTTATGTCAACACCTACGACATTTGCCGAGCAATGCGATTTTTGGTGACAGATTAGAGATGGGAAGGGTTATTTCAGCAACTTTGTCGATTTAACCGACTCTAGCTAATTTATGACAGGCTTTATTAAACGAGACCTTAGATTTTCATGTTTGATTAAGTGCGGAATATAGAGTTGCCTGACTAATAACATATTCTCGGTGATAAAGTTGGCGCATTTGGTGTAACCGTTATTACAAAACCGGGCATATCTCCAGGGAAGCAAAGAATACTTTTTTATTCGTCCCAGTTAGTGGAAGTATCAACTTTGTCAAGTTAGCTATGTCAGAGATGGCTAGTTTATAGAGAATGGATTTTAGATATAAGAGATAACATGGCTGACTTGCGTATGGAAAGTAAGATTAATATTTGAATTTTGCATTTATAAAGTCAAGCTGAAAAGAGAATACATAAAGACGTAGAAAGAAGCCAACGCTGCTCTAGTATTACTATTGCGGTTCAATTTCCAACACGCATGCTTATTTATAGCAGCACAATGCAAACTATAATTAGTAGTACATATCGTTATCTCCCAATTAATATTATTGTTAACTATTTCTATTCCAAGCAAGCGCAAAATGTATTTTCTCTGGGTAATAACTGCAAGAATTGTAATGATTGTACTTAATTGACGATGTTGAAATACAGTATCATCCTTTTATACATCCGCGCTTTGGATTTTCCAGACGTTACTTAACACAAGTTAACAGGGGTCTTGAGACTTGTCAAAGTTTCAATTCAAACGTAGTTATAGTCGCATTTAATAAACTTATATTTAGTAGTAATAATACATAATAATAATATGTATATAATGACTTTACAAATTTTGACAAGCGCTACAAATAAGAGCTACCCACAAAAATGTTCTTGTCATTTGTGCTTGTTTTGGATTTAATAGTCGATATGGACAATAAAAAAAGCATATATGAGACCTGAATTTATAAAAGTACTTATGAATATCTAATTAAGCGGCTTCGGCGAGTCCAGTGGTAAGAACGTGTACCTCTGAACCCAAGGGTACTGGGTTTGACTCCCAGAAGGGGAACCTTTCACTTTTTCCGTACATACTGTAAAGTTAACATCAACCGAGTTAGAGGCATTGTGTTTCAGCAAGTTGAATGGTGTGTACGTTTCTCTCTTAACTTCCGATTACTAAGTTTTTTTAGCAAATGCAATTTTCCTGCCTTTTACAGTTAGATATATGTATTTAGGTAGGTGCGTTCTATAGGAGGCAAATGGAAGAAATATAGTCTTGTCGTAAAAAATTGTTAGCAGTTTAAAATATAACCATTGCACAATTGAATGCAGATCCTACTCAGTTTAGATCTTACGCTCACATCAATTGCTTTCACCTACAATACGTGCTGTATCGTCTGCAAGCGTAGTTATCTTTCATTTTAAGCACTGTTCTATCTGGCACTCCGTATTTAACTCTAACAGTTCTCAATTATCACAAATGGTATTCGGTCCAATAATTATAATGAATTCCAAGGGTCGTTTTCTTATACCCATGTTTTCTAAAGCCTGAAGAAACAGAGGATGATTGACAGTGTCCAGGGCTTTTTCCAAATCTCAAAATCCGATGGTGCTGATCGATTGTCCAAAGCATGATAGATATTGTTTTGTAGCTCTAAAATAGCCTTTTTAGTTGAATATTGACCTCTGGATACATATTGCTGCTAACTTAGTTCTAATTTTATAAATAAATTCAATCAATCGTTTTTTAAAATATAAATTGAAAGACCAGATTTTGCTGTACTAATCAGTCCCTATTACGCCTTAGTATCTGGAAATATCAAGTCAAGGTACTACCAGTCATTGATTTGGTAATGTGCTGGTGCTCCATCCTGCTGAACCATATCACATTAGCTGGAACTTGTAGGTTTGCCCGATCAGGATATAAGTGTAACAAAGTTAGCACGACATTATTCTGGAGCAGTACTATGTATGTACTTCTTTTATCCTGTGTGGATTTTCTTTGCACCAGTAGCGGCAATTATGGCAATTAACCTGGCAATAAAGTGTAAAAATGCAGTCATTGGAAAACAAAACATGTTCTGGTTGGATAACATTGTTATCTTACATTTCCATCATTTGTTTACAAAAGGAGGTTCTGCTATGAAAATACTATTACATGAGCTCCTGAGTTTGTATCCATTTATGGGGATGCGTTTTATTTTCTTTTAATATTCGAATAATCGATGAATCGGTAACATCCAATGTTGAGGCTGCCTGTTGACTCGAACTTTGTGGGTTTTCTTCAAACTCAAGCATTACATCCAATTTGATATCATTACATAGTGCATTAGCAGGTCCTTTTCTCTGCCTTACAGGTCCAAGCTCTTAAAATAGGTTTTCAGTTCTGCTAATTGTCCCTTGGGATATAGGCAGCAAATCGAGAACTTTTTGAAAAAATAGGCAGCACCTTCGATTTGTGGTCGTGTCTTATCTTCGAAAGCAATTTAGAACTGCTATTTTATGCATTTCTGTTATATAAACCGTGTTTCTGAATTGCAGCTAACAACTGACAACTACTGCCATGCTGTCTTATACAGCAAGTAGCTACGGCATTTTAAACAAACATTGGCAACTATGAAGAATATTGATAACTTTTTATTTCCTCTTTTTTATTGATACCGTCCAAAAAGGACACAAACTGTTTCTGCCTGCTTTCTCATTATCAAGACTAAAACTCGATTAGTCATTTGTTTTTTAGTGTTGTGTAGCAAAGTTCGTCGATGAATTTCTTTTTTTTAATTGTTAATTTTTGCAACAAATTTTAAAACCATAGAATTCTTAAATCGATAATGAAGAGATACCTTTCAAATGAGGTATCACAGCCCCTACTTCCTATTTAAAATTTTGAGGTTGCAACTGTCACTCGCTGGGGACTGAGTTGGCGTGTATCGGGAGGTTTTAGAAATATGCACATTAATTGAGATACTGAATTTATTCCATTTGACTGTTCCACACTGTATAACACATACTGTGTGTGCGGAAGGTGACTTGAAACCACTGGTTGTTACAACAGAGCAACATCATCTTTAAATATAATGATATTGTCACATCCGTCTCTATAAGAATTAAGTTTATGAACTTTGTTACTTCTATGGTCACAGGCTGGTTGTAAAGTGTGTTGATAACAGCGAATACTCTACAGTTATATTTCGAGGATGAACTAGAAATGACAGATATTGAACAATGTAGAAAGGTCTAGAACTATTCTATAGACAATATAAACAGGTGAGCCGAACATAGAGGGAGCCAGTCAGTAATGAGTTAGAGTTGGTGTATAATAAGCGATCATAAAAGGCGTGTAGTGAAATATGGTTCTATGGACATTTAGTAATAGAGAACAAATTTTAGTTGATAGTGGTGTTGGAAAATAGTTGGTTATAATAAATTAGTAGTTTGAAAAGCTGTTTTTTGTTAGTCAATAAATCCCGAACCTGGTAGAATGTAACAACTGGGGTCATAAATGAGATTTTCAAGCTGCTAAGGAATATATTTTCTAGAATATTCGTTGAGAAACGTGGAAATTTCTGAAACAACTGGAATATTAGTGCCAGAACTAACTTATACTTGGTTGTATTTTAAACACAATAAACTGTGTACCAGCTTTAAGTACGTCTATGACCAGGACACGTACCAATCAGCCCAGCACATCTTGTGCGAGTTTAAAGCTCTGGATCGCAAAACACAACTGATCTACGGTCAGTCTAGACCGAAGACAGTAATATAAAACGTCACCCTACCAATCGCTGTGCAGAATAGTTCAAGGCACAGTGATTTTGGAATGGGTGGAGTAGAAGAGTAAGTGCATGCACAATAAGCCAAAGGTTGCAGTGCTCTTGGGGCGGCGAAGTCGCGGACGAGCCCTGAGGGAAAAAAAGGACACGTAGCGTAACAGCCCATATGGACACCCAGCTATTGGAATTGATTAAAGAAATAAAAGAAGAAGTCAGAAAAAGAGATGCACTCAATAAGAGGTCACCGGGTAAATGCATTGCGACATATACGAGGCGACTGTTTGGCTCTAAGATCACGCGCATGGGAGAAAGTGAACCTAAGGTCGGGAACCCTTTCTCAGGTTAGCGATTCTGACAGCGCTCTCGTCGTAAGCGGTAATAAGATACATATGGCCGACGAAACCGGCGCACCTAGGACGATTATTCACCGTGACATGGTACCAAGAGGGCGAGTAAGAAAGCCAGATAGGGTTTATAGAGTAAATGCAGCCGGTGGTGATCAAATTCAGTTATTTGGCGAAACCGATGTCGAGCTGTAAATTGGGACATGGAAGGCAAAGCTGAGAGCCATAGTCGCCGCCATATGAGACCCGATTATAATTGGCTTGGACATTTTCCAAGGTCAGTGTGTTCACCATGATGTCGGCACTAACATCCTGACTATCGGCGGTGCATAAATAGCAAGTTCGTCTGGCAGTAATCTGGTAGTACAAAAAATCACTGTAGAAGAAAATAGCAACATTAACACCTACAACGAAAGAGTCATTCCAGTGAAGAGAGCTGAGAAAGGAATATAAGGACCCATTTATTAAACGGGGAGCAGCTCAAGAATAAATTATGGGAGAAGTACAAGACGAAGGGTGTACAGACCACGTAAGTGTGAAGCCAACGCAGAAAAAGGTCAGTGAAAACATTTGCTGGAATAGAGCTGATGTCAACGGGAAGAATAGGGTCTGCAGAGATCTTTATGCAAGTAGAAACGCTAGGACAAGAGCAATTGTGCGGAAGAACCAGTGCAACGTAAGAGCTTCGTTTGTAGGGAGCTGCGATATATTGACGAGAAGGGTAGCCATCCATTATGCTGTCAGAATGCACATACAAGTAGAAACCGACCGCATCAAGACCCGTTCTGACGTGCAGGCTAATTAGGCTAGTTTAATATTTTAGTTGATAGTGGTGTTGGAAAATAGTCAGTTATAATAAATGAGCAGTTTGAAAAGCTGAGTTTTGTTAGTTAACAAATCCAGTACCTCGAAGAACGTAACAATATTAACAAATGAGGACGGACCTCTAAGTCCTATATTCTAATATAGGCTCTGGGTGTCCTAGTTTCCGATCATTTGATGAAATTATAATAACGTCTCTTTCAACCAAACAAATTATCTAATAACTATAAAAATATATTTGGAGTGCTAACATCAGGATATTTATACTACATACTGCCTACCTTCGGTGTTGCACTAAACCAAAATCTAAAAAAAACACCCAACCGACCTTACAAACCACTAACAATTTAAAAATGAACGCAAGGTTGTACTTGTTAGAAGCACCCTTCCCTTCCATGACTCCATTTTGTTTATTTTTGCGTATCGTATTACCTTTAATTTCCTAGTTTCTGGTACTGTAAGCGAACTGGGAGTGTATAACGACTTCGGCATCAAAACATTGATTATAATATGCAGTATCATATAATTATTTGGGTGTAGTTGGTCGCTTTTGCAAATAAATGAAACGGAATGTAACAAAAACACAGAAGCCATGGCGGTGTATGCTCTTGCTGTTCTTCTTCTGGTCTCCACTGTTCAGTTATAAAAAGAAAACACTGATCACGGAATGTTTCATGGTGAAGTGACTGCTTATTGCCTCAAGGTCGTAGAAGGCTAGAGTTTGTTGTACTCATTACTTGCAAGCTATACGAGGTGCGATCAAAGGCTGTGATACCGCAGAGGAATATGCGCGGTTTAAGTATAAAAAGATGTCAATAACAACAAAAGCATGAGAACAGTAAACAAAATACTCTCTCCGTAACCCGTTTCGCCATGACGGACAAATCCATCGCGTTAAATAAATGTTTAACGGATAGTGTGGTTTTCTGCAAAAAATATATTTGAGCTTAATTTTTAAGTTTAAGAAAATGCTATACTATGTAATATAATATTTTAAATAGTTTACGGGGTATTTCAAATTTGTCACGTTTATATGGTATTTTAGCAAGTACCGGCTTCAGCCAAAAGAAGTATGGTAGTAGTAGTTTGGTAAATGTGCCTCTTGTGCCGAGGGTTGTGTGAGAATTTTGTTGAGTTTCAGAGAAGAAATGTAACGTCATTCATTGCTTGTGATCGTGGCTTGAGGTTGATAATAGGGAACGAAACTCTTTCCCAGTCACGGGTTCATACCGACCCAAAGTTCTTCGCAAGCACCAACAGGTCATCGTTTGAATTCCTATGTCAACTGCTTTTACTGCCATCGTGCTGACACTCTATAGACCGGGATGATGTCGCGCATCGATTTTGTTAAGGGTAACCCAAGGATTTTCTTTCACCACGGCTTGGACTGCCAAAACCGACCCAAGCGTCACAACACGTTTTGCTTAATCGGGTCGGCGAGAATCAGCTACGAAAATCATAGACAAGGGTCGTGTACCTAGGTTTTAGTAGAAGCTTGAGATTAGTTCAATTTTTTTGGTACGTATTGCAAAAGTAGCATTTATCGAGGTTGTGGCATTTTTTTAGCAAGCTAAACGCTTGTATGTTTCTTTGTTAGTAATACGAGATAAAGATACTTTTTTGAGAAAGCATAACTCAACAGAAATTAGTCTTTTATTAGTGAATAAAAAAATCACTAATGGGAAGATCTAGACTTTTGAATTAAAAAAAAAAAAACTTTAAACTAGTGCCAAATAGGATGGACTTAGGTAAGTTCGTTTGCCAGGAAAATCGACCTGGTTTTTCGCGGAAGATTTTGTATTTTCTTTCGAATTTTTTTTATATCTCCTAAAATAACAAATTTATGGCAACCATATTTGGTACGCGCGTTGAAGTGAACTATGTATTAAAATATAGAACTGTAAGTTAAAGGACAAAAAAGTTATAGGCATTTAAAGAAAACAAATTTGGGATTTTCCTCTTAAAATGTCAGTCGCGATTTGAAATGTCAAAATTGGCAACATTTAGGGAAAGAACCTGTAACGCATACGGATTACGTAGAAAAAATGTAGCAAAATGTTTTACAAACCCTTAAGTTTCAGCTTCAACCGTCGTTGTCCTTCATTTTACTAAAATATTTCCAGAAAATTTATTTCAAAGGGACTGTTTCTCTAATGCTTGGCAGTCTTTTTAGTTATACAATCTATAGTTTAATGGTCTAAAATTTTTAGGGAATTTCCATATGAAAAATTCGCTAACGAGGCGACCGCCACTTTTAGTGAATTTTCATTAAAAAAATTCAGGTATCGATGGTGAGACTTTGCAAATTTTTTTTCAAATGAGCGCGAACTAGGGCCCCTAGAAGCCATATCCGTGGTCAGTTGCAATTTATATATATATATATATATATATATATATATATATATATATATATATATATATATATATATATATATATATATATATATATCCATCCGATAACTCAAAAAATAACTAACCGATTTAGATGAAACTCGGCAAGTGCCTTTTTTTTATTACTGGCTTTTGAGTTTTCTTTCGAAAAAAAATTTTTTCTCTAAAAATTACAAAGCTGTGTTAATGGAATTTAACGGATATATTGACTTAGGAGAGACCTTACAACGTATCAAAATTCAACTTTCCAAGTTTATAGAAAATTGAGTTATTCAAATTTTGAATTTTTTATCGAAAAAAAATTTTTTCTCTGAAAATTACAAAGTTATTTGAAAAAAATTGTCGGATATCTTGCCTTAGAAAAGGCCTTTCTACATACCAAAACTAAACTTTCTAAGTTGATAGGAAATTGAGCTATTCAAATTTGAAGCATTTAATGAAAATTCACTACCATAACGCACTTGCTGCGTCCCGAATATTTAATTTACAAAAGAGTTCTTCAAATGAACGCAAACTATGCCCCGCTAGAACCCACATCCGGGGGTAGTTCCAGTTTTTATCTATTCTCATATATACAGGGTGATGCATTTTTACAGTAAAGCTCCATACATACGTTATTATACAAGATACGAGAAAAAAATTGTATACGTTAATTTTACGGTGTCTTTAGCTGTATTTTATAGGATTATTTTGAAAATCAGAGGATGGTCCAAAAGTCGTTGGTGATACAAATTTTTTTAATCGAACCCTCCCTATATTATTGCATTTTTGCATTTTTCATTGAAATATAATGCATGTATGTAAGAACAGAAATTCGGGACGCAGCAAGTGCGTTAGGGTAGCGAACTTTTATTTAAACGCTTGAAATTTCAATAAGTAACTAACCCAAGCTTCCTTGACTCGGAAACCAGTTTTTTTGGAAACATTTAAAGGTTATTTTAGGAAAATTTTTGCACATTTTCAAACAATAAAGGTATCTAAATTAAATATGGTACATTGTTTCTTCTATATATAGGTTATACTAGTAACAAAATTTGATGCCTCTTCTCATTAAAAAAGGACATAGGTATTTGCTACAAAAAATATTTTAATGAAAATTTACTAGCATAACGTACTTGCTGCGTTCAGACTTTTGTGTTTATCTATAGAAAATAAAGACCACTGCAAAGGGAATTCAAAATTGCGTTTGATCTCATAAAAATATAGAAGATGAATTATTTCTAATTTTCGACAAAGTTGTGTTCAGAAACTTAATGACCAAGGATACGAATTTTAACAAATAAAATTATACATAAATAATTACAGCGAAACCGATATGTTGGAAATCTATTACGCCTTCCATCGAAATATGCGAGTTACTTCTCAAACATATCTGCAGCGATATCCAGAAAGGGAGCAACCAGCGAAAAATTATTTTCTATTGTTCCATACACATTTAGGCGAATACGGTACGCCTTGTAATCCCCGAAATTTTTTAGCGAATTTCCTTCAAAGAAAAAAATTAATCATTATTTTCTTGAAAGAAATATTTGTTTCGTTTTTTTTGTGTGAAAGAATGTTTGTCAAAGTTTTGATGGAATATTTTTTCACGAAATTCGTGAAAAATAAGGTTTTAATGTATTTTCATGCAAAACAATTGTTCAGTGAAATTTTTGCAAATTATATTTTGTACAATTTTTTACGTAAAATTTCATAGAAAAAAATTGTTACCGGATTTTTGTAAACAATTTTGTTAGGACATTCTTCTGATTTTTTTTACTGAATTTAATCACTTATGGGGAGATTCTGACCTTTGACCGTAAGAACCCAGCGGAAACAAATGTCTATGAGAAAACAAAAGTCGCAGTTGACAGTAACCTTTCTTTATCAGAATTTTTAGTGTGGAAGTTTAGTCGACCGTCCAATGATGCCAAGATTGTTTGTTTCCTCAAATATTGGAAGTTGTAAATTCCCCGCACATATCTTGACATTGGCTGATAAAGTGTCCCTCACAGCTACGCTTGCAAGAAACAGAACAGAACACTTATTAGCATCTATTTTTAAGGCATGGCTGTCTGCCAACTTTAGCAAATGTTCAGAACTTGATTGATAAGAGCCATATATTGCATCCAGTTTGAGATTTGGAGGCTGTATCGATCTGTGAATCATCTGCATAAAAATGGGAATGACAATTTTTAATCGCAAATGTTAAGTTCCTGACATATACGTAAAACAAAAGAGGCCCTAGTACAGAACCTTAAGGTACTCCATATTTGACCTCCAATACACTGGACCTTGCGTTATTAATTTTAACACATTGCGACCTTTCGTGTAAATAACTCCCAATCAATCTGACTGCCTCGAATGATAAGCCGATGTAGTGGAGCACCAATAAAAGAACCACATGATGTGTGGTGTCAAATGCCTTTGAGAATTCTAGCAGCACCAAAGCACAACTCTTCCTCTCATCACGTGCCCTGACAATATCGTCTGTTATATGAATAAGAGCCGTGGTACAACTATGACCGCTTCGAAAACCCGACTGTCTTAGGGAATATACCGCCAGCTACGATGAAGTCTCTCAACTGCTCCTTAACTACATTTTCCAATATTTTAAACATTGTCAGTGCTATGCTCAATGGTCTCAAATCTTTATAACTTGTGGGACAGGGCACTTTAGGAAACGTCAAAACATCGGCAGTTTTCCATATAGATGGAAAGTATGAGGTTCTCAGACACAGATTGATAATATGAGTTATCTAGGACACAATTACTGGGCAACGTGAAACAAGCATGTGGTAGAGTCACTCTTCTTCATCCTCTTCTTTTATTGACGTTGAGTGTATTTAGTGCCCTCCAGGTCGCTTTAAAATTATTTTCCTTGAATCTCGCTTCCATGTATGGTTTTTCTCCCATCTTATTGCAAAGGTAGTGTAGTTTCTAAGTTGCTTATAATAGTCCCAGTGCGACTGTCTCTTACTTTTTCTAGCTCTTGTCAAAGGCTTATCACGTAAATTCTGCACCAGTTTAATGTTATGAGTAATAAATGGAGGATGTACTTTCTTATTCCTACTGTTTTAAGAGGAGCGTGAATATGAAATAAGACAAGAATATTTTCATTTAAAAATTGACTTTTTTATTCATTGTGTCGAAAGAAAATATCAAATTCCAAAGTATGGTTAAAAGACCGCGGCCAAAATCAGTTGGATTAAATCCAGAAAAATCACGAAAGGTACGACATTAATTTTTGTTGGTGTCGTTGTCAATCCGAATACTTCATGACACCAAGCAGTGGTCAGTTATGTCATGCATAGGTGTAATAGTGTTATCTACGGTAATTACATATATGTATAATATTATATCATCAATAAGTTTTTTTATATTTCAATAACGCAACACGAGGGCTTACAGCCTAAATACTATCGTACCGTGGGTGTCGGCAAGGAGGAAAGACGCAACTTGTTAATTCTGGACTTAAAGGTTTGGAGGTTTGAAGGAGAAAAAATTTTCCGGCAAGGAATTCCACAACTTGGAGGTCCTCGGGACAAAAGAATATTGTATATTTCAGTGGAGGGTGATGTCATCCACGTAACTGTGAACTGGGTTAGATGTGCATGAGAGGAGGTCATTGATATGGAGAAGAAAGAAAGCAGGGGCTAAAGCTGAACCTTGAGGGAATCCTGCATTAATTGGATACACTTTAGAGGAATGGCCATCCACGACAACAGAAATGCTCCGGTTGGAGAGGAAATTTGCTGTCCAGATACAGAGCTTTGGTGGTAGGCCATAGGCCGGAAGTTTATTAAGCGCTGCGTGGCAGACCTGGTCGAATGCTTTGGATATGTCTAAAGCGACAATCTGGGATTCACCGTGTAGTTTCATAGACTTGTTCCAAGAATGGATGACAAAGAAAAGGAGGTCGGCAGCTGATCTGCGCTGATGGCATCCATACTGCCTGTCGTGGATTAGACTGTGTTTTTCAAGAAATTTTAGTAATTCGGTGTTTATATACTTTTCCATCACATTAGAGACGACTGAAAGGAGAGAAGTGGGCCTGTAGTTGCTTGGAAATACACCAACCCAAATAGATTAAGATAAATATATTAATCTAAAATCGAACACAATTTGTGCCACTGTATGCAGCAGTATACACCCCACTAAAAAATTATTGATATACTTAAATTAAAACTTACACATTAACATTTCTACAAATATATATACGAAAACACACTGAGTTTACACAAGGAGAAATTTCAAACTACAAGAAACATAAGAACGAAAAACGACTATTAGGTAATTCAAAAATAAATTCTAGCCATTTAGTATACACAAACCTTATTAATCAGTTCTCCTTTTAGTTAGACATTTTTCTTGTCGTGCATTTTCAGTTTTTTTCTAGCCGTTGAAACTAACTTTTCTGCCCTTACAAACTCTTCTTCGTGTAGTACGTCTTGATGTGTAGATGATGGCGTGGAAGGACAATCAGCTGGCGCCCTTTCAATTCAACATAGTCTAAATAGGTATTATTGTCCACAACATCGCCTACTAAGTCCTCTGGTTGGCAAACTTCACCATTAACATGGCGTTTGTTATTCTTTATATAATCATTCAGCTTTTGTTCCTTGGTTAGCTTTCAATGTTTGACAAGAATTTTCCTTTTCATCTGATCTTCCCTTGTCAAACCATTAGCAATATAAACCCCACTCCCTTTCAACTTACGTGTAGTACGTCTCGATGTGTAGATGATGGCGTGGAAGGACAGCCAGCTGGACGCCCTTTCAATTCAACATAGTCTAAATAGGTATTATTTTCCACAACATCGCCTACCAAGTCCTCTGGTTGGTAAACTTCACCATTAACATGGAGTTTGTTATTATTTATAGAATCATTCAGTTTTTGTTCCTTGGTTAGCTTTCAATGTTTGACAAGAACTTTCCCTTTCATGTGATCTTCCCTTGTCAAACCATTAGCAATATAAACCCCACTCCCTTTCAAGTTCATGTAGTACGTCTTGATGTGTAAATGATGTCGTGGGAGGACAGCCAGCTGGACTTCCTTTCAATCCAATATAGTCTCAATAGTTATTATTGTCCACAACATCGCCTACCAAGTCCTCTCGTTGGTAAACTTCACCATTATCATGAAGCTTATTATTCTTTATGGAAGCATTTCGTTTTTGTTCCTTGGTGAGTTTTAATGTTTGACAAGAACTTTTCTTTTCATTTGATCTTCACTGTCAAGCCATTAGCAATAATAACCCCACCCCCTTCACTTGCCAACTTATTTCATGAAGTTAACCTTTTCCGGAGATAATGTAAATTCCACTACGATCGGTTTATCAACACCTTTACCAATTACATATAGGTTACTTATTGCGTAGTCGGGTATGTGAATATTTAGTAGAACTTTGATCTTTTCGCCTATAAATCCTGACATAACTCTATCAGACTACTCAGGGCTCTTGATACCAAATATTACTATGTTTTTTTTATTGGTTGTCTCTGTTGGAGCTTGATTTTTTTTGTATTGAGCATTTTCTTCTTCTAATCTTGATATTTTCTCATCAAATTTTTCGCAAATTTTCTTTTCCAGTGACTCAAATACCTGCTTCAATTCCATTTTTTTGTTATTGACAGTGTGAACAATTGGTTGAAGCGTTATATCTCCACTTGCCGACATTTACTTGAGAAATATCAACTCAGCAGATAAGATATCACAGCAATAAATTAAAATTTTCTGTTTTTCTTGCCTATGGTTAACCAGCTATTTTACAAATATTTACGCTTAGTGTTTCTATCCCACATCTAAAAACATAGTATTTTTTCTTTAACGTCGGCCTATTTCCGCTATTATGGCCAATCACCGACGCCAGGGAGCAGTTTCACCTCACTATCCTGGAAATTTTGCCGAACCCCTGTCTTTCCGTAAGGAGGGTAGGGATATTTAACGTGCCCAAAATCACATGGACACAGGACCGACGGCTTTACGCCCCCTCCGAAGGGCGGAACGTGCAGACATTCAACTTGCTCAAATACTATGCCAGAATCTCGGTTGATGGTAATGTTACAGTTTGTACTGAAAAAAGTGAAAGGAGTACTCTCGGATCGAACCCAGTACCCTTCGGTTCAGAGGAACACGTTCTTACCCCTGAACCACCGAGGTTCTATCTAAAAACATATATCGGTATATATATATATATATATATATATATATATATATATATATATATATATATATATATATATATATATATATATATATATACATATATATATATATATATATATATATATATATATATATATATATATATATATATATATGTATATAGGTATCATACTGATAACTCAAAAAATAATCTGCCGATTTTAATGAAATTTGGCAGGTACCTTCTTTTCGTAAATGGATTGGATAAGTTCGTTAGACAGGAAAATCAGATTAGGTTTTCCGGGAAGATTTTGGGTTTTCTTTCGGAAAAAACTGTTATCTCCAAAAATATCAAAACTATGGTAACCAAATTTGGTGTGTAGGTTAACGTTATAAAAAGTAAAGTGCATGTCAAAATTTAAATGTATATTACATGTTTCCACGCGATGAAGACCTGATCTGACCCTTACTCTATTGATAATACTCACGTTTTGTTATTATTCAATACCTGATAGTCAACAGCAGTAAGTAGGTCCCTTACCTGAAACAAACATTTTATTAGCATCATAATCGTATCTTCTTCAGCAAATTAACCGACAAATGGTTGTATCTTTGTAGTGGTGATATCATTTAAACTGATATAATCCTTTTATTGAAACCTCATGTAAAAGTAGTGATGATTGAAGATTGAAGTACAACTTGGAGAGCCCAATTAATCACAATACAGTTTGACGATCGTTTCTCTCACAAAGTTAGCGTCATCACAGGGATGGATAAAACGTTTATTTATCCCTATGATGACTCTGACTTTGTTATAGAAACGATAGTCAGGTCCGAAAGCTAAATTCGTGAAATAAAAGGCATTCATATAAGAAATGTGTGTACCTAATCTGTTAACAAGCACCACATTTGCGGCATGTCTTCAAGAAAACAACAAACATTAAATCACCACATTTACCTTTTCAGTTGGTATTCTTATTATGATAATAATTTTTATATTAGTAAAGCACCGTTTTGCAAACAACAGTGTATTGACATTTTAAAATTTTGGTAATATTACTACAGATAAAGGAAAGTAGATGGGTATGTATAGTAACTTTGCTAAAAGTTCAGCAATAGGTATTGAAAAAGCTGTCTTCAGTAAATAGGGGAATAAGTACACTTGGAGAACCCAAGTGTGCTACATAAAATGCAATAATATATAAAATATTTGTAGATATAAACTATTTACTTGAAGTCAAATAAATATTTTAATTGGCTTTGTAACCACTTACATCAGTGTTAATTTTTGGGAGGGTATTACACTAATCTCGAATAATTACAGTTATTAGGAAAATAATGGTCTATCGTGTTGTTTATTTACTTTGTTAAGGTGATCTAACTGTCTAGGTCATTGGCTCAAAGTTATTTCATCACTTCGTTGAGAAAGGTAAAATAGTTTACTTAATGCAATCTATTTCAGTGTTTTGGTAGTTAATTACATAACAAGTTTCAAAACATTTTTCACTTAACTATCAGCTGAACGTTGTGTTGCTTTACTAATTACTGTATACCCAGTTTGATAAATTACAAAAGTAATCGTTCAGGCACCCACTATAACATGTAAAATATGTTAATCGCTTTCTATCTGTTTAACTGTCGCATGTAACAAAATGAAATTCGTTACTTTATAAGCAAATAAATATATATGTTTTTTAGATGTTTCTAAGTGCATCTTAATTAAATCAGAGGGTGCAAAGGAAGCTGAATTAGGCTATTTAAGGAAATAAGTAATTCACAGCTAATTGGTCCTATTTTTTTCGTGAGGATGTTTAACTACGGGAAAAGATTCAGAATAAAATCTTTCTAACAGGAAAGGAAAATATTAGAAACAGCACAAATTTAGTTTTTGACAAATGAAATGTGACTTATATACTTTTTCATACGCTTCTCCAATAAAACAATATCACCCAAAAATATTTTTGCGTTAACTGTTGAAAAAATTTATAACTGCCCTTTTTTAATTTTTCACCTGGAGAAAGTCAACGTCCTCATAAGTAGTTTTTCAGTTTAGAAAAGAGGTTATAGTCCGATGGGTGTGTTCATATATTCTATTGTGGATGCGTCTATTTGTTTGTCCTACATAAGTTCGGAAACAGTCGGAACAAGGAATTTCGTAAACTCCGTGGGATTAGTTTGGAATCGTATCCTTGGGAGTTTTTATCAGATTTTACAGTTTTTGCTCTGTTGTGAGTACGGTTTTGATACTATGGGTTCTAAAAGTTCTGCTGATTTTGTCGGTGACACCTTTAATGTATGGTAAAAACGCTGTGTGTTTACGAAATTCCCAGTTCTGACTGTTCCCGAACTTTTATGTAGGACAAATAGACGCATCCATAATAGAATATATGAACACGCTCTCGGAGTTAGAAAATCCGACCCCTCATCGGTGCTGGCCATAATATTCATACAGTGCACAAAATAACCTTCGATAATGCCAAAACAATATCACCGGTTTACAACTTCAAAACGAGAATTATCCGCAAGGCAATCGAGATTGAAAAACGTCCCGATTGTTTAAATAAGAGAGATGATGGTCTTCGCCTTCCGACTACTTGGAAACCTATTATATCTTGTTTACAAACACACAAAAAGAAAATAAATTCCACAGACAATTTTATTTCCCCATTATCTGCCTCAACAAATGCCGGTGGCCCTCTTAATCCTCCTCATCCTCTAACTACCGTGACCAAAGCCCTCCACTTAATTGACGGTGACCCCACTACTTTCACTGATAATGAAGCAGGTAGACGGAACGACATATATAAGACAAGAGTTGCAACGAACTGCTAGATCTCTCTGAGGCCTAGGGTTGAACACACTGAGACCTCACAGACGATCTCCGGCGAGATTTGGAGTAGGCAGATTGAGGCCTTATAGTGTCCTTACATATTTCCTTTACCCACCTTCGTCCACCACTCTAAGGAGTAGGCAAATTGAGGCCTTAGAGTGTCCTTACATATTTCCTTTACCCACCTTTGTCCACCACTCTAAGGAGTAGGCAAATTGAGGCCTTAGAGTGTCCTTACATATTTCCTTTACCCACCTTTGTCCACCACTCTAAGGAGTAGGCAGATTGAGGCCTTAGAGTGTCTTTACATATTTCCTTTACCTCTTGAAAATGGCTCCAAAAGAGGACCTGAAACGTCGAGTTTTCATAAATTCTGGACGCGGTTCAACCCGAGAACCAAGTATGTGTCATATATATATATATATATATATATATATATATATATATATATATATATATATATATATATATATATATATATATATATATATATATATATATATATATATATATATGTATATATCACACCGGTAACTCAAAAAATCCGATTTTGAATAAATTTTCAATTTTTCCTTTTGTAGATGGCGTGGATAAGTTCGTTAGCCACGAAAATCGGCCCAGGTTTTCCTGGACAATTTTCTGTTTTCTTTCTAAAAAAATTAATATCTCCGGACCAATAGGGGCAACCAAATTTGGTACACGTGTTTGTAATATAAAGAGTGACCCATGCACCAAAATTTAAGTCTCTAAGTTTAAAGACAAAACAGTTATGGGCAGTAAAAAAAAAGTTGTTTTCCTCAAAACTTCAAAGTCGCGATTTGAAACGTCAAAATTGGCAATGTTTAGGTGACGAATGTGAAACAAATACGGATTGTGAAAAAAAAAATGTTGCAGTAACAGTATTATGAATTATGTGAATTCCTGGCTCACCAGTGGTAATATAATAAGGAGATCAAACAAAAGTCCACAGAGCAGAGAAGAGTGTTCTGCGAACCCTTAAGTTTCAGCTTCAACCGTCATTGCCCTTCATGTTACTTATATGTTTACAGAGGATTCATTTCCAATATACCCTTTTTCTGATGCTTTGGCTGTCGGTTTAGTTAAGTTGATGCTTTGGCTGTATGTTTAGTTAACGGTCTAACGGTCTATAATTTTTTGCTAATTTTCATAGAACAAATTCGTTAATGCATTTTTGCATTTTTTATCGAAATATGATGCATGTTTGTAAGAAAAAATCTAGACGCAGTAAGTGCGTTTTGGTAGCGAATGTTCATTACATCCTTCAAATTTCAAAAACTCAATTTGCTATTAACATAATGTTTGTTGGCTAGGAAACCAATATTTAAGTCTATTTTCGGAAAGTTTTTGTACATTTTCAAACAATAAGTAATTTATATTGTTTCTACTACATAGGCTATACCAGTAATAAGATTGATACCTGCTCGCATTTGCTATTAAAAACATTTTTATGAAAATTTACTTCCATAACGCACTTGCTGCGTCCAGACTTTTTTTTTTGGTAAATGAACCGCTTTTGTTTGCACTTTACTCTTCTTTTGAGGTATAATTAGTTGAAGAATAATATAAAGCAACCGTAGCAATAAGTGAAAATTTAAATGAGTCACAGGTACGACAGAAAGAAAATAATCTGGGACGTCAAAATCTGAAGTTTATAGTTTAGAGAACTTTGTGTCAATTGTTTTTAGAACAAGGTATTTGTAAATAATGGCGAAATACGACACAACTTTAAAACTTATTTCTATTGAGATACTGTATAATTTTGATCAATAAAAGATACTATACTAATATAATAATGTATTATATCTATATAAGTACACTTTAAGAACCCAAATCATCACAACACATTTTAAAAGGCCTGACGATCGTTTCACTAATCAAGTTAGCGCCATCAGAGGATGAAAAATTCCGAATTTTTTATCCTCTGATGACGCTACCTTGGTTAGTGAAACGATGGTCAGGTCTTTTAAAATGTGTTGTGGTGATTTGTGTCCAAGAAGTGTACTTATCAGTGCTCATCACAAGTTCCAATCTTCACTTACTATATCTATATACCTTTGACAAATTTGAAATGATTGTTATATGGCAAATTGTCTTTGTTTTCATTGCTTATTTAACATTAAAGTAAAATATCTATACTCAGTGATGTAATTAGCAGTCAGATATTTTTTTATAAAAAGCAGAAGTCTATTTTGTAGATACAAATCTCTATAGTCGTATATCAAATAAAAAAAGCTTTAAAAGCTTTACCTCCAAATAACCATTTCTTCGTGTTTCTCAAAAACGCCTTATGTGGGCAACAAGAGAGTCGAGTATTGTCTGGTTTTGCTCGTGAAAGCATATAAGGGTACCAATTTGGGGAAAAACAGTGGCGTACAATACCCTTTTAAACGAAATTCTCTACGGAACGTTTAAGCATGTCACTGGCTTTATTAGGAGACTAGTATTTGCCCGAAAGATGCCCTTTTATGCATTTATAATTGCCACAGGGTTTCAGCTTTTGGCTTTTTTGATATTTGAGAGAAAATGTTTGTTGAAAAGGATCAACATCTGGTAAATACATGGGTGTGGGATGTTTGTATGTACTTTTTGCCTTAGGATTAAATTAGAAATCGCAGGTTGTAGTTCTGCCCCGTTCTTAGTTAACACCCTGTAAGAATGCGATTTGTTATAGTTTGCATCATGTTATATTTAAATGGAACAACGCACGAACACTCGTTAATATTCACAGAGAGTTTATTGTATAGAACATGGCACATATATTTTGGAAACTTCTTAACAATATATATATATATATATATATATATATATATATATATATATATATATATATATATATATATATATATATAACTGGTGTATGTTAATCATCAAAGATTATTGTCAGAGCCTTGGTGGTTCGTTAGTAGGAACGTGTGCCTCTGGACCGAAGGATGCTGGGTTTGACTCGCAGGGTTCCCTGTTCACTTTTTTAGTACATACTTCAAAATTACCACCAATCGCGGTTGTTACATTGTATTTGAGCAAGTTAAATGTATGCACGTTCCGCCCTTCGGATGGGGCTTAAAGCCGTCGGTCTCGACCTTTTTATATTACCCCCAGAAAATTTAAGAACATTCGTTGTTTTCAACCCATAGATACCTTGATTAATGTCGTGGCACTTGTCGGTAAAAAATTTCGTAAAGTTGCGAATAACTCTGAAGCGGCTAATATTTGGTACATAGTAACCTCAGCAAAGTTGACGTAGAATTGAGCGCTGAAAATGCAATAATATATAGGACGTTCGATTTGAAAAAAATTTAGTAGTTAGTAGTTCCGGTACAACCGAATGTGCCGCCATCTTGGAAATATATTAGCCTGAAACATCAGCTTTGACTAGGTCTACCCTGAAGTTTTCAAATCCAATTTCCGATTACAAGTACAAAAGATTCTGACCAAAACGATTTGGGTGAATTACCTGTATATATATATATATATATATATATATATATATATATATATATATATATATATATATATATATATATATATATATTGACGCCAAAGTAACAAATGTATACCTAGAAAGTAGCATGCTACAAGAGTCCAATGATCCCAATAATCTTCGTTTATAAGACACACATGTTACCTCTGCCCCTAGAATTTCCCCACAAACAGATCCTATACCCCCCATGACTCTCAACATGGGCATAGTGAACACAAACATATCATATTATCGAAGGCATGCCTCAGGGTTCGGAATAAGTAATAAATATGACTTAATTCTTTACACAGAAGCTCACAATGTGATTCAATATTTCAAACTTCAATAACATTAACACATAAGGCTCAAAAGTTTATTGAATTACTATCATTTATTACGTTACCACAGAATGACACTTGTAAATAAACACATCTCCGCTGACATGTGTGAAGCGAAACAACATTAGTGTTACTTTCATTAAAATAAAAATTATTTGAACTAAAACAATCCACCACACAATCTATTTCATGTGAAACATTGCTATTCAAATCACCAAGCATTATTCACAATGACCGTCAATGTGAAATCATCCGGGTACGATACATTGCTTTCAGTGTTTGAAATTTTCATTATATTATTGGTGTACAAGATAAAGAGCACTGGACATAGGATAGCTTAGATTATACTGTAAGTAGGCCATAACGGTCCCACCACTACAAACTTAGAGTCTATTGTAGACTGGACCTATTACTGTGGACCCTGTGGAAGCCATATTTCTATAATAAGTGTGTCTGAAATGACATAACTTTTATATGGTTTGCTGGACTGTTTAATGTGTATGTACCACTTCCTTCCTAATAAGTACGGTCTAAACCAACTCCCCATAAGTTCTATTTCCCCATTAGCGTTTAATTTACTTATCAAAGTATTATGCTTAACACAGTCTAATGTCCTGCTGTGCTTAGAGAAGACAGTGGTAGCCAGCTATCCCAGTCAACACAGTCAATGGTCTCATTAAAGGACAGTATGGAAGACAGTGTAGAGTTTCTGGGACCCATGCTGCCTGCCTATCTGATAATACTTTAGACTTATCCAAGGAATTCAAGAACCGATATAAAAATCATATTAAACATTTTTCTGGAAACTATTTGGAACCGCCACTGGTCCCATAATTTGAACGCATTTGATGATCCCCAGTTTTGTACGTCGGAGAGACAATGCCATTTTTTAGGCAATGGAAATTAAACTAAATACGAAAGTCGACGTCTCCCCGATAACGAATTTTTTTTCTACGAAAGTTTGCTAAAAAAAAAAAAAAAAACTCTATAACTGAAACTATTGCCAAAGCATCGGAAAAAGCGTCTATTTGAAAAGAATTTTCTGCAAACATTTTGGTAAACTGAAGAACAATGTTGGCTGAAGCTGTCACTTAAAGCTTTGTAAAACATACTTATTACGAGATTTATTCTACAAAACCCGTCGCCATTTCAGGTTTTTCGTCTAAAAATTGCAAATTTTGACGTTTCAAATCGCAAACTTGACCTTTTAAGACGAAGAACTATAAAATTTTAACCGTTAATTTTTGGCTATTTATATGCTTTTTTGCGTCAAGAAAACTTAATCTTTGTCTGAAATATACAACAGATTTTGTCACACAAAATATTTTGGTTTTGTGAGTTCCTGTGGTAGCACCCGAAATTTTTATATTTAAATGTATATCACTTTTTTTTCTTTTAACTTAAAGATCTCAATTTTGGCATGCAGGGTAATTTTGACACTGTAAACACACACACACACACACACACACACATATATATATATATATATATATATATATATATATATATATATATGTATATATATATATATATATATATATATATATATATATATATATATATATATATATATATATATATATATATATATATATATATATATATGTATACAAACACAGATCTCCTCATCAGTAAATTTTTCGTTGTACGAAAAATTCGCTAAAATGTAAGAGGTGAGACTATATATTCACTTACTCTTTTTACAAAAAATGCCAGGTCCTGGCGAGCGCTTTTTTTAGCGTTTTGGAGAGAAGTATCGCTAATTATTCAGACAAGAAACAAAAAATGTTATGTTTGTCTTACGCTGACATTCTTTTTTTTAAGAGGATAACTTCTTTATTAATAATTTGGATGCATTTATCAAATATTTATTAAATTGTCAAAAATATCCCCGCTGGCTTAGCTAAATTAATATTAATAGCATTATGAATGCGAACATTACCACTTATTTTCTTTTTATGTGATAACTCATCGAAAATATTCCAAGCCGTACGTCCTCGAAGATCAAAACCATGAATTATTAATACAAAACATTTTCCTTGTATTCTTAGAGCTTCGGTGGTTCAGTGGTAATAACGTGTGCCTCTGAACCGAAGGGAACTGGGTTCGATCCCATGGTTCTCCTTTCACTTTTTCTATGCATACGGTACAATTAACATCAACTGAGGTTACGGCATTGTATTTGAGCAAGTTAAATGTCTGCACGTTCCGTATTCGGAAGGGGCGTAAATCCGTCGGTCTTGCGTCCATGCGATGTTGGGCACGTTAAAGATCCCCACCCTCCTTACAGAAAGGCAGGGATTCGGCAAATTTTTCAGGATAGTGGGGCGAAACTGCTCCCTGGCGTCGGTGATTGGCCGTAGTCGCGGCAATAGGCCGACGGTAAAGAAAGAAAACACACACACATTGTATTGTTAATTAAGTCGCTATATTCCCTTTCTTTTCTAAGTACGTATGTCTCAAATCCAGAAAAACTGAGTTAGTGTACATAGATCGTCAACTGTATCACTAGATACTTTCACACCATTATTCATCCATTAGATCGCTGTTTATTCATCACCTGCGTTCTATTTACTATATATATATATATATATATATATATATATATATATATATATATATATATATATATATATATATTAGAATAATAAACAAAACCGGATCAAATCAGCTGAAAGCCTAACTGAAGTCCTGGAAGCCATACAGCTGAGTCCAATCCTCAACAATTAAAGATGCTTTAAAAAAACCTATGTTATATTCAGTGTATCTTCTTTACCATACAAGCAACTTCTAAATGGAGAAATAAAATCTGTTATCAATAAAAAGTATTATTGAAAGCATAGAGATTTCCGTCTATGTCATTAACAAGAGTTTGATAAACTGAGGCAAAGATTTATCCGTACCAGGAGTTGACATCCTACAATATGTGTAACGTTAAAAGGTCCTAAAATAATACTTAAAAAAACTGAAATTTGGATAATACTTTAGACAATTAAAAGTTAAATCGCTAGGTGAAATTAAATATACATTACGATTATAAATATAATTTAAAACATGTGTGAATATACATTACGATTATAAATATAATTTAAAACATGTGTGAACACACTACGATAATTTAACATATTACAATAACACAAAGGGCCTTAGGCCTTATCCTAGAAACATGTATAAAATGCAACGACTGTCTTAGAAAATGTAATACTTTATTTCCTTAGTGAACTTGTTAAGTGAAAGAATCACGAGATGCAGAAAATTCGGTTGTAATGATGAGTACTTTACCTATTGTTGGTAACCACAAGATACAAGATGTATATTGATGATATCATTGCAAAAATTATTGTGTTATTACCAATAAAATAGCTAACATTTGAAAATGTTAACTTAAAATGACTTACAGTTTTGGCCCAGACTATTCGAACTACCCACATAGGAGTAAGGAATACCTATGTTGTTTATTGCAGTGTAAGTAGAGGCATGTGGATATGCTTCTAAATAAGCCAGGACAGTTATTTCGTTATCGTCATCTCTAGTCACTGGACTGGGATTAACTTTGGGCGCTTTAAAAGTAACAAATTCTAGGAAATTTAACTCAATCCTTCTCAACTTCTTTTCACTCATGGGTGGCAGATTAGGATTTAACTAATTAAACCTTCTACATGTTCTACTAATAATTCGGTTACATTCTCCATGGATGTAAAATAAATTGAAATAATCTGCATTGGAATAATGATTTTCTATGTTGACTATGAACATTAGTACATTGACATTTATCGAATAATTTAGAATGACGAGTATGTAATATCAATTGTTCATCATGGCACACTTGCCTTAACGTTGACGTTCAACCACACTATAAGGAAAAATTATGCTGTATTATATTTTTGAATGTCTCTAAATACCTCAAAAACTGTCCTTTTTAGCTATAGGAAATACCCAATATAGGTCGGAAAAAACTGAAACTTGGATGATACTTTAGACAATTAAAATTTAAATCGCTAGGTGAAATTAAATATACATTACGATTCTAAATATAATTTAAAACATGTGTGAATATACATTACGATTATAAATATAATTTAAAACATGTGTGAATACACTACGATATTTTAACATATTAAAATAACAAAAAGGGCCTTAAGCCTTATCCTAGCATCATGTATAAAATGCAACGGCTGACTTAAAAAATGTAATACTTTATTTCCTTAGTGAACTTATTAAGTGAAAAAATCACGAGATGCAGAAAATTCGGTTGCAATGAAGTGGACTTTACCTATTACTGGTAACCACGGGATACAAGATGTAGATTGATGATATCATTGCAAAAATTTTTGTGTTAATACCAATACAATAGCTAACATTTGAAAATGTTTACTTAAAATGAGTTACAGTTTTTGCCCAGACTATTCGAACTACCCACGTATACCATGTATTTTACAACGTTAACTCTTCATCGTTGCACAATTTCTGCTTATGTGTCCACCATATCGACCTTTAAATATGCCATGGAGTGATCTGTGATCATTCTATCAATAAGATGATAAATCGTTGCAGACCTGCATTATTGATTTGCTGGTAATATTTCATAATATCAGTTCGTTAACGGTCTAGGTAATTTCACTATAGGTTACAAGATTGGATCTAGCAACCTAGTTGCATTGCATCAGATACAGAGAACCAAATAGCAACGTAATAACCCAATTTAAAGTTGTTTATAATGAATAATAGTGGCCGATATAATGGTAGCAGCGTTAAAAATTCTAACTTTCACTGCCGTAATACGTAATACAGCCTCCATGTAAAAGCAACCAGCATATTTCCTGTTCGAAAGAATCACAGTCACCGGCGAATTTCCCGCGGTCGGCTACTATTGCAACTAGATATATGAGAAATACTTACCAAAGTGGTCAACGGAAACGCCTATTGGCTATGCGATTCCTTTCCAGGTCCGTAACCATATTATTAATAATCGATTTTTTCCCGGCTTTGCAACAACTTTTTAGTGAATTTTTAGTAAAAAAATTCACTAATAGAGAGGTATCGATGGTGAGACTTTGCAAAAATTGAACTAGGAACACTAGAACCCATATCCAGGGTCAGTTTCAATTTTTATATGTTTATATATATATATATATATATATATATATATATATATATATATATATATATATATATATATATATATATATATATATATATATATACATTCAACCGATAACTTAAAAAATAATTAACCGATTTCGTGCCTTTCTTTTACTAATGGCTTGGACGAGTTTGTTAGAGCGAGGAAAATCGGACAAGGTTTTTTGGGAAAAAAAAAATTATTAAAAAGATATTTTAATGAAATTTGATGCGTATGTTGCCTTGGAAAAGGCCTTACTACAGACCCAAATTCAAGTTTTTTAGTTTAAGTTTATAGAAAAATGAGTTATTCAAATTTAGAATTTTCTTTCGAAAACAATTTTTTTCTCCAAAAATTACAAAGATATTTTAATGAAATTTGGTAGATATGTTGCCTTAGGACTTACTATATACCAAAATTCAACTAAGTTTATAGAAAATTGAGTTATTCAAATTTGAAGCATTTAATAAAAAATCACTACCATAACGGACTTGCTGCGTCCCGAACTTATTTTGTTATATCTATTTGACGGTCCTACACAGGTACACAGGATTTTAGTTGAACTCACGGCGAAAATGGTAGTGGTTATTTTCTGTTGATTTTCGGGAAACTGCTTTGTTTCGAAGATACAGGGCTAAAGTATGTCGTATTACACTGGGTTTATTCACTAATAGAGCCCATATCCAGGGTAGTATATATATATATATATATATATATATATATATATATATATATATATATATATATATATATATATATATATATATACAGGCGCTTAGATGTTTCTGGAGAACTACATCTATTTAAATTCTGAAAATCGGTATCCGCACGTTTTTGAAACGGATCTTTCTAACTAAAATATTTTTAATTAGCCTGCACTTCCGTTTATACCAGAAGTCGACACAAACTTTGTTTCTTTAAATGGAAAACCTGTATATTATTAGCTTTTTTAATTACACGTTCAATTTAAGGGCCACTTTATGACAACATATTCGGGCTAGTTCGTACCATTTCGGATTTATTCGCCATTTTGTAGAAAAAATTACGATTGGAGCGCTTTAGAAAAATTCTGATATCTTTAACGACATGCAAGATAGGAACATGCGGTTTCCAGTATCCCATAGAGCATAAAAATTCCTACATACTGTTATAAACACAATAAGATATTAACATAACTGCTATTTATAATATACGTTTGAATTTGAAATTTTTCAATCAGAGATAACTTGATTTTAAATATTTAAAATTATTAATCGAAAAACAACCTATTCTTTCATTAACCTAAGATAAAAACAATGAAATGGCACATTTTTAATTTCATGTCGCTGTCATTTTCCATAACTGCGGCCGAGATTTCACGATTGTTGGTTCGGGTAGTATGTTTATGCCGCTACGTCCAGATTTTTTATTAGATCATATCTGAAGATGAAAACTACTTTTAACTGGAGTTAAAAAATATCAGATTCTAGTCTTGATTCATTTTTTGCTAAACTCAAGCATTTCAAAATGAAGATCAATATTTTTTGTATTTAACGATCTGACAAAAATTGTAGCTGTGGAACGCGTTGAGTTAACAATTCGAGGTCTGGTACATATGATCTTTGTCACTCCCCCACAGACTCCGCATGTACTTACTGGCCATCTTCAATGCTTCACTGAGGCTATTCCACTTCACAAACACCTGAAAATATGCACACGTCATCATGATACCTAAACCTAAAAAATACCAACGCCACCCATACAACTACAGACCAACCAGCTGACTGACATCGATCGGAAAAATCCTTAAAAGACTAATACTAACCAGGCCAAAGGAACACTTCGACGCAAATCAAAAAATACCGGACCATCAGTTCGGTTTTAGACATTCAACTACCCTCCAATTACCCCGCGTAACCGAATACATACACACAAGCTTCGGATAGAACTGGTACTTCGGTGCTGTTTTCTTAGACATCGCCAAAGCCTTTGACCAAGTATGACACAACGGCCTCCCCTATAAAATGGCAGTAGCAAACATCTCGACGAGACTAATAATACTCACACAATTGTACATTACAAACAGGACTTTTCAAATTAAAGTCGGAAACTCTCTCTCGACTTCCAGGCCTTTCCACGACGGCGTCCCCCAGGGCTGATCACCTTCCCCGACACTTTACGACACATACACTGCAGACATCCCATTACGAAGCACATTCATAGCGACATTCGCAGACAATACAGCGTTAATCGCACGCTCGAAAGATACAAACTTCTTAACAAAAACTACAAAATAGACTAAATGAAGTGACGACATGGATGTACCGATGGAAAATATAAGTTAACTCAGACAAAAGCAAACACGTCACAGTCACGAGATGAACTATTATACCAACCGCACAGACACCCCTCACAATAAACAACATTAATATACCCACAAGCGACGAAGCAATATACCTGGGGATCACACTTGACAAGAGACTCCGATACACCAAACGCATCAACAACACATGTAAGAAAGCCAAAGCCTTACAATCCCAACTATACCCTCTAACAAACAGACGCAGTAAACTTAACCCCAAAAACAAACTACCCATCTACAAAACAATTATCAAACCAACATTGACATATGCAACACCAGTCTGGGCTCACGCAGTTAAAACCAATAGATTACAAATAGAAACAATACAAAAAAATACATAAGACACGTACTTGACATGCTCTGGTACGTCAGAAATGAACAAATCTACAAAGTCACTAAAGTCACTAAAATAACAAAATAAAACAACTGACAATCAACACACTCTTAAATGCCCCCGCACCTACGACTGAACACCCTGACTCAAGCCCTCGCTTGCGAGTCTGACAATCCAACCAAAATCAAGAGACCTAAATAAATTCTCAAACAACGAGACGACATGACCGACAAATAAAAAACTCAACCATCAGAAGTCTATGCCACTCTCCCAGAATAACGGGATAAAAAGATATCTCCCCTTGTCCATCTTCAAGTCAAGACAAGTAATGAGTGATCTTTGCAACACTAAAATGTGTGTAGTACTAAGATTTTTGAAAACAAATTAGCACCTTTGTTAGTGGTTGGTGAAAATTTTATATGGAATGTATTTTGTGTTAATTAAAAAAACTGAAATATAACCGCGTTTTATGTAAAAAAATTTACCGCCGTTCTTATTTAATCAAATACGAAAATGAAAATTTCACATAAGTAAACTTGAAAAGTGTTAAATTTGTAGTCTATTGATTTTTTTGCCTAGCTAAAATATTTACGAATGGCGGTCAATATGTTTGTCTCTATAACGATTATGTATGAGTAAGAAAGTTAAAATTTCATAAACTTTTCTTTATAAGGATGACTCGGTTTTCCATATAGCCAAAAACTTCAAATTTGGCTCTTCTTATTGTCTATGGAAACATTATTTTTGTATAAAATTTTATCAAGATTTGTTATTTACAAAGTTACAAAAATGCTACTGGAGAAAATTAAACATTTTCTAGGAAAAGTTGGTGTATACGACATTGTTGATCACGTGCAATATACGTCGGAACCACTATTCATACTACTATTTGTCCTAGGGTACTCGTCGCAGATAAATTAACGCTGACGCGTGTCGCGTCACTGCTGGGCTTGGTCTTTATTTGCAGGATTTCATGCCGATCGTGTCCTGTCAGTTAATTTTTTATCAACTCATCCATTACTTTGTCACTTGCGCGACCAACATGAAATTACCCTTCCATCTGGAGCATCTCGAACATTAAATTGACGACGAGAGAACCATTGAGTTAAAACTATGGAACTTAATGTCAAAAAAATATTCACAAACAATATGCGTTGTTTCATCTTCCAACGCTTCATTTCCACAACTATCAAACAGTGCCAAAATATCTCTTAAGTAATATCCTCTTTCGATTGCTGTCACTATTTTCTGCGATTGAAACACATTAATTTTTTATTGCAGTTGAAAAGTCAAAAATCATTTAGGTTCTCACTATTGTAACGATTCACTTCTTATCTGGAATCAGTGCTGGTTCAAAATACACATAGAAAGCCCCCAATATTTAAATGATACCAAAAACCCTATCTATAATAAATATTTCAAGTATTAGATTCCAAAATAATTTTGATGAGAATTCGCTAAGAAATTCTGTATCATAAGAACCGTACTGAATTCCCTATAATATACGTCGAAATCTAAATATTGAAAAACGTTGCATTTTTGTTGGGGAAAATGAATATCTCTATTGTCCTGAGATTCTAGGTAAATAACAGAAGCTGACGTAATTATGATGAAATATAGAAAATCGGTTACCAAACGAACGGACGAGTCCATTATTGTAGAGGTGTGTATAAGAAACGTCGTGACTCCGCCACCGATTGGAGGTCTCGTTTTATTTCATTCGAAGAATGGAGGCTAGAAAGAGCTCGCGCACAGCCACCAACGGTCACGGTAAGAATTTTTTGCGTGGAGCGGTTAGGAATTGCAGAACTCGACACGTTAACAGAGAGTCTCTGCCTAGCGCTTGTCGAATAAACACCTCTTAGTTTTGGTGGCTATTAAATTTTCTTGAAATGGGTGATAAAGTCCTTTCTGTTATCTGTACTACCTAATGATTATTGTCAGTGATTGTTTAAAGTAATTTAAACGATTTTCGAGTTTAAATAAATATCGTATTCAGCATAAAAACGCGAGTTTAGTTGTGGTTCCTTGTTCCGACCTATTGATTTCTTGCCTTAATCAGAAAGACTTCCTGGTTATTACCGAACTTTGAGTCAATTGGCAGTGATTTTCACTTGGGCCAATTCACGTTTTAAATTGCGATTTGCAAAGTTTCCGTCAAGCGAATTCATAACAGCAACATAGTTGTCAAATGGGTTCCTAATATTGGAGCAATAAGTCCACCAACCCAATTGGAGTCTGTGAACCTGTCTCAGGTGCTCATAGTTGATCCCACTTGGAAGGCATGTTCATAGGGTCATCAGGTAACTCAATACAGAAACATATTGGGTGAGTCCGTGTAACTCTTTTTGTCTGAACCGGTAGAAATTTTCATGCAAGAAATCTAATATCTAAAGCCTTATAACTTGAACTTTCCAAAATCACGTAAACAAATTCGAACTTGAACAGTGGTAGAGAGGTGCTGTAGGGATAATTGTAAATTTCATGTTTAATCTGTTGAATTTTATCTGTTAATTTAAACACATAGTTTTTGAAATTGTAGTTAGCAAATTTTGTCTGTAAAATATTTAACCTGTACATCCTTTTCAATATCTCTTATTTTCAATAATTAATGCAGAAATTACGTAGGATTATATATTCTTTTTTTTTTTTGGAACCTCACTCAAAGAACTGTGCAGTTAAAGTTATTGAAAAATTAATCAAATTAATTGACAAACGTCAAGTGATTTACCTAATAATTTGTGTTTGCTTTTTAGCTGTAAAACACTGTATTTCATTTTACATATAAAGCTCAAGTGGCTAACATTGATATTTTAGTAACATATAACCTTTTTTTATCTTATTATTTTGACATATGTATGTGAAATGATAATTTCTTTTCTTGAAGTTCTTGCTGTTTATCTGATTTTATTTGTGTGCAATTAATGTTAATTTGAGATTTACCAACCATTTTTATTTCATTTTGTTTGTTATTCCAAATTTAATTTATATGAATAAATTTTAATACTTTGTTACATTAACATATCTGTTTGATTAAAGAGAAATTCCTCCATAATATCTCCTTTCTTTTGGCGTCTGCACAAACAATTTATCCTTACTAACGATTATCTAGATATCTAAATTTCTATATTACCTGGCACTAGTCTTAGGAGCCCACAAATATAGGACTCCAGGCAGTGCGAAACGAACAAAGAAAGAACGTGAGTATCCAACTACATCCAGATCTGTCAACCTCCTAAAAGTATTGCTAGTCTTAATAAATATGATAATCTGATAGATAGCTATTTTAGGGTAGGGTGTTATAGGCAATCGTGACCTCACTATTGAGCAGATCTATATCCACCTGAGGTCAATCACCATTAACCACGGTTTTGGTTTAAAAGTTTTTGTTTGAAGAAGGTAACACTATGCCGAAAAGAAACCGGTCCTTTTTTTTGGCAAAACTTATTCGATTTATCTGACCAACCCCACCGTTAAAGTTATTTACATCAGACATACACCTGGCAAGTTTAATCAAGCCTGCCTATTATTTTGAGCTATTGAACAGATACGTTTCTGTACGAAAATTCGGCAAAAAATATAATAAATTGTCCCTTAAGTGATCACCACCACAACCTAGCACGATTCTACCTTCCGCCACTTAACTTCAACTAGTGACTTTTGTGGCCACCTGTAGTTTTAAACTGTTTGGAGGAAGCAATTTATTTGGTGGTAGTAGCTATTATTAACTTATATGTGCCTGGGCATACATAAATAAAATTTTCTTATTCGATTCCAGAATTGATAGAATCGGTTTGTATGATCGTTGCGACACAGTCACCTCCCTGAGTTGCTATGAATATTGGCTTTTTATTGGTTGTACCGTAGTTTGTTGACACCTTTGTAGGTCAAATTAATCGGAAAGTACCGTGCCGACTACATAACATGGCTTAAATTACTTGAACATTTCATTACAGTTCAGATTTGATGAATCACTTTAAGACCACAATTTGAAAAATATCCGCTTCACTTTCTCAAACTATGATGACAGTCTTAAATTAATGCATCTGTTTCATCTATCGCAATTTTTGTTGCATAAGTTTAGTTCATGCTATATTATAATTGCCTTACAGGGAAGGATCATTTAGTATTTAAGTTAACTGAATTCTCCAATACGTATAAAAGCAATCGTCATGAGACAATTCAGAAACTGCAAGGAATATAAAACATTTATATTTGTTTAAATAAAGCAAAAGAGATTATTCAATTAAAGCGGATAATATTTTTTTGACCAACACAGTCAGGCCAGGTTTCCGGGGAAAATCAAATTTTTCTTCAGAACATTTTTGTATCTTTAAAAACGATAAAGCTACGTAAATGAAATTTAGTAGTAGCCCAGGTTCCTGTAAGTTTTAGCTGTGAAGCTACTTCCCCAGTCTAATATTTTTTGGAGATCCACGGAAACAGAACCCATCGTGAGTCTGCGATCCTCATCTAATTGGGCTAAAAAGACAGGCTTAGAATATTGTGTATTTGAGTGGAGGGTACTGTCGTTCGCGTAACTGTGAACTAGGTTGGATGTGCTAGAGAGGAGGTAATTGATGTGGAGAAGAAACAAAGTAGGGGCCAAAGCTGACTGTTGCATTAATTGGATACCATTTGGAGGAATGGCCATCCACGACAACAGAAATGCTTCGGTTGGAGAGGAAATTTGCTGTCTAGGTACAGAGTTTTGGTGGTAGGCCATAGGCCGGAAGTTCATTAAGCAGCGCTGCGTACCAGACCTGGTCGAATGCGTTGGATATGTCTAGAGCGACAATCTGGGATTCACCGTGTAGTTCCATAGACTTGTTCCAAGAATGGGTGACAAAGGAAAGGAGGTCGGCAGTTGATCTGCGCTGACGGAATCCATACTGCCTGTCGTGGATTAGACTGTGTTTTTCTTGGGCGTTTGTCATACATGGCCCGTGGCTGATGAGTTATCTCATATGAATGTTCCATACGATAGGATACTGAGACGATGAGCAAAACAACCGACCTTGGCAGCTTGATGAGTGCTGTACTACGTCACTCTTCTCATGATGAAGATTGCCGTAGATCACCCATGTGCTTGCATGGTTAGACCATGCCATTTAATGCTTTGAAATACAATGGTCTGACCAGGTAAGACACCCTTACTGCTTCTAAGGACATAACAAAATTGTTATTTAGCAATTAGGTTTTCTATTCGCGATTTACTCATTTAAGCAATTAATTAAAATGAAATTGCTTTATCTATAATTGTTGTCGGCCATTGCCGCGGACGCTCTGACAGTTCGCTGTTGGGGTTGCTTTTTCTATTGGGCGACGATGATCAGAATGGCATAGACGAGACGTATAATTGAACATATACGATCTCGAAAACGAAGAAAATTCAAATAGGCATATAAATTAAATTAAACTTTCAGAAACATTGCAGTAGATATAGATGGGCGGTTCTGAGCCCACCACCCGGTCACTGCGCCTATCTATACCTACTCATTGCAAGTGTATCTTTACGCAAAATTACAGATGGAGACAAACAACAAGCTGGCAAAGGAGATTACATTTCAAGTTGAAGTTTCATCTGTAAGTTTGCATTGGTTTTTTGGCTGCAAGCATTTAGACATTTTATGAACTTTACTTGTTTTATGTTAACTTATATAACGTTGTGGTAAGCATTTGTAAGTTACCAGGCTTGGTGGG
This sequence comes from Tillus elongatus, assembly GCA_964006375.1. Classification (NCBI taxonomy): domain Eukaryota; kingdom Metazoa; phylum Arthropoda; class Insecta; order Coleoptera; family Cleridae; genus Tillus; species Tillus elongatus. Next base: position 66,159,696 of record OZ023265.1, read on the forward strand.
GTAGTCTGATGAAGATAAAATGGAGGGAATTAGGAAGCATTTGTATATAGCCAACATTGGTGTGAATTTTGTAAAAATAAATTGACGTGTTTTAACGATATAGCAGTTTTTATTTAAAATTTGCACTTGACAATTGGAAAACATCACCCTCAGAACTGTTCCACGAACTTAGCCCCCGGAAAGAATTTTCCAGTATAATGAAATAAACAGATTTTTTTCTTATAGAAAACATTCTGAAGTTGCTTTAGTTAATCGCTTTTTCCTCGTAAACCCTAAGATCCTTAAAACAATTACAGGAACAAGGAAAGTTTTATAAGTAGATGGTAAATAAAATTAGTTATTATTTTAGGTTGGGATAGTTACGAAAAAAATATTTATTGTTTAGGTAGTGAGTCATCCACGATTACCCCTTGTAAAACTTTGATTAATCTGAAACTACTGTTAATTAAGGCCAATACCAACAAACCTTTAATGCTGGCCCAGTATTGGCGTCATATCCGGTACCCGGCACTTGCATTGGTGGAGAAGTGCTTGAATACAATGCTGGGCCGGTAACTATAGGAAACTCTGGCCAGCATCCGGCCAACAGTCTCTTAGCCAGCACATACATCACAGGTCAGGCACGTTACCAATGCTACTGAGTTACTTGATTTCAATATTAAATCTGCATTTCTCAGGAACTTATATCAAGTGCTCAATTTTAGGTGGCCCACTTCTACTTCTACTATGAAGGACCAGCACTACTCTGCATATATATATATATATATATATATATATATATATATATATATATATATATATATATATATATATATATATATATATATATATATATATATATATGATAAGATGTTTTAATGCCATAAAAATAAAATAGTAACTTTTGCAATTAACAATAAATAAAGTATAAATGTGTCAAAATTAACAATAATGCCAAATAAAATATCAACAAAGAAACTCATAAATGACACAGTAATTTGAGAATCCATTTAATTAACAATATAAGTGGATATTAATATTTTAGTAGGTACATATATTTTCATATGGTCTGAATATCCATGTGTACTCAGCACATATGCACTCGCATAAACAAATTTAAAGAGATGAAACACGACCTGTATAATACTTATAGCTAATAATTGGTGAAAATAATAACAAGTGAATATTTGCGAGTATGTGCACTTGACTGCACGAACAATTCCCTAAGATGTCTTTTTCAAGAGACGCTGTATCCATATCTGGTTTGTCCACTAATTAAGATTTGAAATTTCATCGAAGGTGAACACTAAGTAAATATTTTAAAACTTTGATGGGCACTGATAGGTACACTTTTGGTGACCCCAATTCACCACAGCACATTTTTAAAGATTTGACGATCGTTTCACTAACAAGGTTAGCGTCATCAGAGGATGTATTATATTTTACAACTGTAAACTACTTAAAACATTTCATCTAGCACTTGAGTTATATTTCAGGCTTAGCTTACAATATTTTTCCTAAAACATATTTTTGTCTTCTATATTCTTCACTGTCTGCTGCATTACGAAGGCAAAACTTTAATGAGTCACCTTTTTGTTGCCTGGAATCTTCACACAAAGGGTTCTTGCTCACTGTTCCTGAAAATCAGACACTATATCAACGAAAAATGTTCAATTTTTCCACAATGCAACATTTACAAATAATAAGTTTAATAATGTTGGTCAAGGCGTAGTACTAGTTATATTGAACTAATCAATCTCAATAATGTTACTTCCCTTAATTATGGAGGAAGAATGGTGAATAATACAGGAGCTGACACATAAAATCAGTTACCAATATTTGAGTGATTTACAAACAAACTATACATTCAAGTGTTCATGATTTACATACTGTGAGAATATTACATTTAATATAATGCGATAAGACTATAAATAAATTAAAAAATGATAAACTTACCTATTGCCTTGCGACAGATAATTTCTTGCGTTTTATCAGTTAACATTTTACTTTAATTAAGCTCAAACACACAGCACACAGCACTACAACACATAAACATATGCCATGTTGTTTTAGTTTTAATGTTTTCTTTTGTGCTATCGCCATGGACATGCGCCAACACTATCGGCTCACGATGATAGACGAGGGCTATTATGGCTACCCTGCACTTCTCCAGCGTTTAGCCGGTACTATGAAAAAGCGATAATTCTCACCGCATAGCCAACATTGATTAGGTATTGCGAAATATTATTTGCATTTTGCCAACACCAATAAGGTAAGGGTAAAGCGCCTTTTCGTGGTTGCCGTTACTGAACCAGCACAGACGGCATTATCCCGGCAGACGGCCGATGGTTGCGTGTTTGCTGGGGCCCAGCTAACCTTTAATGCTGGCCCAGTATTGGCGTCATAGCCGGTACCCGGCACTTGCATTGCTGGATAAGTGCTTGAATACAATGCTGGGCCGGTAACTATAGGAAACTCTGGCCAGCATCTGGCCAACAGTCTCTTACGTCAAGTAGGCTCATTATAATGAGCCTACTTGACGTATTCAGTTGAGTTTTTGTAGATCGAATATTTTTCAAGATACTAGTTTTTTTTAATGAATTCCGGGGCAACGTGGATCTCATATCTACTCAGATGGTTGTTAATAAGTTGGATTAAATCATCATAGTTTGACGGCGTCCACACGCACCTGTTCTGTGTCGGTTCTTCTAGGGAGCATCTGTGTATAGCCACTATTGGTTTATATTTGTGTGTATTAGGATTTTTCCACCGCTTGAATTTTCCACAATAATCAATTATTTCATAAAACACCGATAAAATATTTCGCGTTTTTGTTTCATTCATGAATTTATGTTTCTCGGATCATTAATCGTGATTAAACTTTTTTTACTTAGCTCAGTTATGCACCAGTGATACTTTTGTAATATACCAAATTAAAAATAAATGCCATGCCAGACATTCCATTGCCACACTAATGAACTGATGTTTGTTTGAATATTTTTTTTTCGTACATTATAATTATTTCGTGAAAATTTTTACATGTTCGTACCATGATTAAAATTGACACGCAAAACATGCATAAATTCAGATTAAATATAATTTAAGTAGATACATGATTGCCAGCTTTTAAAAAATCAGTTTTTATTAAAGTTTAATTTATTATTCACGAGTCTACAGTGTTAATTATTATGTAATATATCGCCGTATATACATACCCAACGAGGTTCTGAGAATAGTCTTATATCTGTTATGTAATATATCGCTGTATATACATACCCAACGAGGTTCTCATAATAGTGTTATACTTGATGTCTGCTAAGATCAGTAGAGACCTGTCTTTCAAGACCGTCGTTCCAGAAAGGGAAGACTGGGAACAAAATAACACGTCCCTATTGAGGGAAGATTTCTGCTTGTACACGGGAGGTTACAAAACCGAGTCAGGGGCAGCAGCTGACGCATATTGGAGCAACAGCGATGCAAAAATGTCATCTTCACTAATTATTATGTAATATATCGCCGTATATACATACCCAACGAGGTTCTAAGAATAGCCTTATACCTGTTATGTAATATATCGCTGTATATACATACCCAACGAGGTTCTAAGAATAGCCTTATACCTGTTATGTAATATATCGCTGTATATACATACCCAACGAGGTTCTGAGAATAGTGTTATACTTGATGTCTGCTAAGATCAGTAGAGACCTGTCTTTCAAGACCGTCGTTCCAGAAAGGGAGGACTGGGAACAAAATAACACGTCCCTATTGAGGGCAGATTTCTGCTTGTACACAGGAGGCTCCAAAACCGAGTCTGGGGCAGCAGCTAACGCATATTGGACCACAGCGATGCAAAAATGTCATCTTCACGAGTCTACAGTGTTAATTATTATGTAATATATCGCCGTATATACATACCCAACGAGGTTCTAAGAATAGTCGTATACCTGTTATGTAATATATCGCTGTATATACATACCCAACGAGGTTCTGAGAATAGTGTTATACCTGATGTCTGCTAAGATCAGTAGAGACCTGACAAAACCGTTGCACACACAAATCGATAAAAACATTTTCTGATAGCCAAGTTGCTACAAAGGCACTGGGTTCCTGCCGTTGCGTTACGAACTGTGTAGCTAGGGATATTTGCATGCACCGTGAACCGCACTTTAAAGACCTGGACATATGGAAAGAGAAACAAACAATGGCAAAATCGACCAGATATTTTTGGGAGTTTCGTAAAAAAGCTTTTTGTGAATAATTATTTCATGGTAGGTGGGCAAATAGCTTAAAGAGGTTCGTTGGCCAGGAAAATCGGACCAGTTTTTTTAGTTTATGTTCGAAAAATGTTGGTACTTTCTTAAACATTAAAGTTATTTGACGACATATGGTACATTGTTTCCACTATATAAGTTATATTGGTAACCTCATTTCAAGCCTGGCTTCATTAAAAAATACATTTTTGGTAGTAAAAATATTTGTATGAAAATTCACTGCTATAACGTACTTGCTGCGTCGAGACTTTTTTCAACTTCTATTAGCGGATTAACTAACAATTTTTCAGTTGAAAACACTTTTATGAAAATTTTCGACTATAACGCACTTGCCCCCTCCAAACTCTTTTAAAAACTTTTACCAAACATTTATAAAAGTCTTTGTTTTGAATTATTGCAAGAAATATTTCCATGTTCTATAAAGTCACTTCATAATAAAAGAAAGAAAGTCTTAATTAATGTTTTCTCTGTTGCTTTTTCACTAATTAAACACTGCTAAACCGGTCCATTTTAATGATAAGGATAAACCTCTGTCTGCAGACGTTCAACATTCAAGGTAACTTTAAAGATAGCAACCAAGTCGAAAACAACATTCAAATCATTTATATGATTCGAATTATTAAGTTCTTGCTCCATTATTTTTCTCAGAAATTTGACAATTCAAAAGACCTATTTAAAATTAAAATCTCCTCGAACAATAAAGATTTCTCTTAGTAATCTCCAATCTAAAAACAATTTCCAGAACTGGCTTATATATTTGCATAAAACCAAACTGCCTTCACGATTTATTAAAAGGTCAGTGAATGCGAATCATTTGCGAATTCCACTAACTGCATTGACATAGCGCTATGTTGCAAAGTACGGCAGCTCTACCAATTTGCTACAGTGTTGACATCTTGATCAAAATTTCACAGGTTGGTCTCCAATCAAATGTTTTCACGAGAGAAAATGCAGATGTTAAATCGTTTTGTATAGTTCTGCTATTATATTTCGTTCTCTAGTGCTTTGCGCAACTTTTAGGTTTTTTGCATTTTACATACGAGATGTTACACATCATAGGTTACATAGAGGTGGCGCATTTTTTAATATATCCGTTATTACACAAGGTACAAGAAAAACTTATATGATAGTTATAGAGCGTCTTGAGCTGCATCGTATAAAATTATTTTTGGCAAACACAGGCTGGCCCATAGGTCATTGCTGGTGATATAACCTTTTTTAACGGAGCACCCCTTATATTATTGCATTTTTGCACTTGCCATTAAATTGTAATGCATGTTTGTGGGGAACAAAAATGATATCATTCGCCGTTTTAGATAAGTACACTTGGATAACCCAAATCACCACAATTTTTTAAAAATAACCTGACGATCGTTTCACTTACCAAGTTAGCATCATCAGAGGATGAAAAATGCTAAACGTTTGACGACTAAAACTGTGTTTACATTTTGTGCAAAAACTTGGCTTTCCGACGCTTGGGGGTGGTGCAAACAAACAAGCTTTCACTGCTTGTTTGTCATAAAGCCTCTATATCCGAAATAAGCTATCTTTATTCCTACCGTTTGTCCGCATCTTTTGTAATGTGGTCAATAAATTAGTTTTTTAAAATTTTTATCCTTTGACGACGCAAACTTGGTGAGCGAAACGATTGTCAGGTTTTAAAAAATGTGTTGCGGTGATTTGGGTTTTCCAAGTGTACTTATCAGTACTCATCACAAGTTCCAAGTGCATGCCTTCTACTTCAAGTTTTGTATTGCATTTCCTATACCTCGAGTCTCTAGTTTTGGAAATATTTTAATTTATAATCGTATACCATGGGGTGAAATGACAAATTTCTGCCTGTAAAATAACAAGGTGAGTGAACTAATTTGAGCTGTCGGTATTATTATTTATTATTATTATACAGGGGTGATACACTTTTGAGTCCTTGCACTGCGGCATCTTTAGCCTATTGTGCTCACATAATTCACCCTAATCCTCTAAAGTGCTCCTATCTTTGACAAATTCCAGTATTATTCTGTAGTGGGCACTCTTTAGAGTTTCTAAGTTTACATTTTCGTTCCCCAGTAACCGGCGCCGTGCTTCTTATAAATGCCTCGCAGTGGCACATTATATGTAGTGGACTTTCATCCTCTTCTCCGCATCCTCTGCATATTGGATTTGATTTAATCCTCAATGTATAGAGGTGTTTTTTCATATAACAGTGACCTGTTATCAGTACTCTAAATAGTTTTGGTTCTTTCCTGCTCAGCTTGAACAATATTTTGCTCTTTGGCTGGATGGTTTTCTGAGGAGGGTTTTTGCCTGCCTCTGTCCAAGAGATTTGTTCCAGTATTCCAGCTGCCACCCTTGCAGAATCGTCTTGATTCCATGTCTTGCGGTTTCATATACAACCCCGCAGTATGGTTTTGTCCTGTATAGATGCCTTGCTCGCCCTTATTTTCCGAGCTGGTCAGCTACCTCGTTGCTCTTTATATTGGCGTCCGCAGGTACCCAGATCACATTGACGATATTGCATGCCACCAGCTGGCTGAGGTTGCGGATGCACTCAAGTACTAGATTTGACTGGGACTCCTGTGTCATCAGCGCCTGTGGGGCTGCTTAGTTATCGGTAGCTATGAAGATACTCTCGTCTCTGTAATTCATCTCCAGTAGCATTTGTGTTCCCATCTTTATGGCTAGTATTTGTCTGGACACGGTTTCGTACTGACCCAGGCTGACAGCTATTCTGAATACCGGTCTTGTACCTCCGTATATACCGCATCCTGCTCCGGCTGCTCTTTTGGCCCAGTCAGTGAAATAGTTCCTTTGAGATTTGGGCTGTTCCCATCTATCCAGGCTTCCGGAGTCAGGATAACTATCTCGTATGGTATAGCTGTGCGATGGGGTTCCTTTACCCTGTCTGAGGTCATTCTCAGAGTGTAATTATCATATATTGTTCTTAGGATGTTGCTGTGTCCACCCCGTGAGTTTCACTCTTCTGAGTTAAAATTCAGTCTATAGGTCCCTTTGATCGCATCCGGCTCCACAACTAGGTGTAATATCGACAGGTTTAGCACTGTTTCCATAGCTGCTGTGGGCGTCGATGTCATCGCCCGAGTAATGGTCCAGTAATGCCATTAATTGTACTTCGCTTAGTTGTTTCCTGCAATGCTATGTGTAGGTTTCATTCCACCACACTAATGATGCATACGTGATGATGGGTATGACCATTTTCAGATATTCTCAATGGGTCATGCGTGATGATAGTCCCTATTTTTTAGAAAACATTCTCCGACAGGTCCATAAGGCCCTCGTGGTTTTATCAGTTGTCCTCTCCAAGTGTGGTATGAATGTCAATGTGCTATCTAGGGTTACCACTAGATACCTGACCCTAGTGTCGCTTGGGATGGAGGTGTCATATAGGCACACCTGTTTGAGCCCTCACTGGCTTCTTTTCCTTGCGAATGGCACGAAAGAGGTTTTCATAGGATTTACCGCCAGACCCTCTTTGCCGCACCATTTTTTGTACAAGTTTTTGAGCTCTCTGCATCGTCTCTGACACAGTTCCTCCAAACTTTCCAGATCTTATAATGATTATGTCACCTGCATAGCCTACAGTCATATAACCTGCCTCGTTTAGATCACGCAGGACTTCGTCCACCACTAGGCACTACAACAGAGGAGAAAGTACATTCATCTGCGGGCATCCCCGCGTAGCCTGCACTCTAGCGGTTTCCTCGTTGACTGAGGCGTATATGTCTCAGGATTCTAACATGTTGGAGACCCAGCGGCAAATTACCGAGTGGATCCCCGTTTTCCACTGCTCTTTTGATAGATAGAAGATATGTGTTGTCGAACGCCCTCTCTATGTCTAGGAATGCACCCAGTGCAATTTATTTGACCCTGAGTGTATTTTCTGTCTTGCTAGCCACCTTATGTAACGGCAGTTTGCATCATTTGCCCACTTGGTAGGCACACGGGTTCGTTCTGAGCCAAAAGGATTTCGCCCGGGCATATGAATCCTTTCCCGGCTTGGGAATGACTAAGACTTTTATTTTCCTCCACATCCTGGAAGTGCATCTGAAGCAATAGCTCTAGCGTCTCCCTCCCGGCCCCCATGTATTTGCCATCATTCTTTCTGAGGGATCCCATTTTCTTTTTTCGCTTATTGGATAGTGCCTTTTGGGTCCTACGCTGTCAGGGACTTCTTCCAGGCCATCACAGAACCTCTTCCCAGAGTCTCCTTTGGCTCTCCTCGCGGCTTTGTTGTACTCGTCGAGTGATGTATTGTATTCTTTCTACTCCCCTGTTCTTTTTGCCACACTGAAACGTCGTCTGACATCCGCTCGGATCCGAGAGAGTCCGCTGTGCCACCAGGGCACGTATTTCGAGGTTCTTCTCTGATGGGACAGATTGCCCCGAATGATGGCCCGGAGAAGGTTTTCTTCTACAATTTCTACTTCGATAGAAGTTTTTGCCCTGTTGGGGCATCCTTCGTGTTCGAGCTCGAGTTCGAGCTATCGGTAACTGCTTATTTTATTGCGATAATATCAGCTATCATTTACCAATAAATGATCTTTAGAAAATTAATTTTTCTGTGGAATATTTGACAGATAGCAATGACTATTGGGAAATTGTCTGAAAAATGTTCTGTTAGCTACCAGAATATATCAACAAGGGTATCATAAACGAAGACAGCTAACCAAAAAAACTTTTGGGAGACTAATGGACCACTTCAATAGGACTGGTGTGATGAAATACGAAGTGCGCAAAAGATCAAGAACTGTTACCATCGAAGAAAACCAATTAAAGGTTTTGCTGATTACATACGATGATTGGTACTTGAGCGATAGCAAATCGCCAAGATATTAGCCGTTGGTCTGTACAGAGGGTTCTTCATAAGTATACGGTGCACCCCTTTCACATATACATAGACGTTTTTCTGCCAATGGAGACAACAGATAATACGAAGGTGGATACGTTCCTCTATTTCCTATTTGAAAATGTGAGCGTTGCAACTGTCACTCGAAAGGGTTTGAATGTTTTTAAATCTAAAATTGTAGAGGTACGGGAGTTTTAATAGACATGCGCAATAATTAAGATACTGGATATATTTCATTTGGCTATTCCACACTGTACAACGTATCGTATATGCCAAAATTATGATCTATAAATTAAAAGAAAAAAATGTTACAAGTATTTAAACAAAATTTGGCAGCAATGAGTTGGCACTTGGTTTCTTGGCCAAGCGCAATTATCGTACGCGGAGTGTCCCCTATACAGACGGACCACAGTTCTCAGTTGTCGCTTGTTTAACTCTAGAATTTTTTTAGTTAACTCCGAAAGGACATTTATGAAGGCCATAGAGTGTGCTAATCCTGGCAGATTTTGCCATTGTTAGATTGTATTTCGATCTGGTCAGGTCTTTATGGTGCATTTCGCGGTGCTTAGGGATATTCCCAGCGCAGGCTTCGGTCCGATGTAGTCAACCCCGGCACCCTCCTGCGGGGGAGTAGTCGGTCGGTCGCTACATTGCCATCAAGGTCTGAGTGTCCCAGTATCCAGACCAGCGACACCTTATTGTAGCTGCCCAGTTTTGCAACTCCATACCGTTTTTCAACTGCAATGGTAGGATTTAAGTGCCTTTATAGCAGCTTGGTTATCAAAAAAACATTTTTATCGATTTGTGTGTGCAATGGTTTTGTTTAATCTACCTCGCACATCTCTCGATAGCATATACTTCTACCTGGTTTATGGTTGCATACTTTTTGAAGCCAGATGATATTTTTGCATCGGTGCTGCTCCCTTATGCGCTAGCGTCTGCCTGTAACTCGGTTTTACAGCCGGACGTGTGCCAGCAGTCTCCCTTTATTAGGGACGTTTTGTTTAGTTCCCAGTCCCCCATTTCCAAGAGAATGGTCTTGAAAGACAGGTCTTTGTAGGCATCAGATCTGAGATCATTTCCAGAAGGTTGTGACTTTAAATGGCTTCAAGGAGTCTAGTTCTTCCCATACTGTTTGCCTTTGGCATGCTGTCAGCCGTTTGTTTAAGTTTGTACATTGTCCACCTAGCCTCCTTATTTAGCCATATGTGAACAGGTTGAATCTTTGAGAGGACTTTCAGAGCTGCTGATGGAGTGGTGCTTAACGACCTAGCTATCACCAGACTTGTTGTCTCTGTAGCTGAGCCACTTTGGCCCTCGCGAAAGCACTAAGAGCCTTAGGCCACTAAACTATAGCTCCATATCCTATTATTGGTCTGACAACCAGTACATAGAGCCACTCCGTTCGCTGTGTGTTTGTCCCTAGTTATTCCCACAGATCATGCAAAATGACCACAAGGACAGCTTTGCCCTGCAGATCGCGTCCTCTAACTGTACATTCGAGTTAATGTCTTATTTAGAGTAACCCTTAGACATTTCGCCTGTTCCATAATTGGGAGTCTTTTACCAATAAGCGTAGGTGGTTTTAATTTATTCAACCTTCTCCTTCTGGGGAATGGGAAAATGATTGCAGGGGTTTACAGATATCTTCTCCCTCGGGCACCAATCATTTACTACATTCAGTGTCTCTTAAAGAGTTTTTAAAAGTTCCTTTGCAGATTTATTTCTAACCAGTATGACAAGATCACCCGCATATGATTGCACCCCATCTTTCCAAAGTTCCAGTGTAGCCAGCATATCATCCACGAAGAGGGGTCAAAGCAAAGGGGCTAATACTCGCCCCTGCTGGCACCACTTTACAAACTTGAAGCTGATCAGGTAGTGATAGTCCTGTTGTACAAAATGCTTCTTATCCAGCCACAAATGGTAGATTTTACGCCTCTAGCGACAGCAGGTTCGTGGAGGGAATTGGGTAGTGTCAGATTCGTAGAGGGTGTTGAGTTGTGCATTGTTGAACGCTCCTCCGATGTCGAGAATTATTAGTAACTAATAAATACAGTTTGGGAAAAGTCAATTTACCACAACGGTACTTAAGAACCTGGCAATCATTTTGCTAACAAAACCTTATTAGAGAATTTTAACTTATACCATTCCCGGACTGTCTAATAAATCCAACTCTGTTAGCGCAAGTATACTCAAGTATTAAAATCCGGTTGTGGTCAGTTGAGTTTAGCCAAATTGTAATAATTAGAGTCCACTGCAGATTATTATTATTTACAATATTATACAGAAACTACAAAACAATACTAGAATACCACAATGGCAAGAGACACAACAGATTATTTTAACCACTTATATCGCTTATAAAAAAACAAACTGTAATTCGTACATAAGTTTCGCAAGAGATATATATTTTATGTGATTACGTCAGATGTCTAGAACATAGCCGGCATTTATAATCTGCTGCAGTGTTGCAAGGACGGTCCTTAAATGCTAGATGAGAATCCAGTAATACGTTTCAGCTAATCCAAAGGTTGAGTGACATCATCCACGTCGCTCTCTATTTCAGCTTCCTATTTCCCGTGGCTTTAAGTCGGTATAGAATAACTATATTTCTTTTAGTTAGCATCGTTCCTATGAAGAATTACACTATTATAGTAAAAAGTTTCCCTTTGCAATCTATGTTAGTTGATTTAGCTTTATTTATGAAAAGGAAGCTATAACTTGTAAAAGATCTAAAAATCTTATAGGGTTGACGAATTTAAAAAATGATCCAACAGAGCACATGTTTTTTGTACTACATAGTACCAGGTGTGGAAATTGACCTAGATATGCCTCATCCGTGGAAAGTTTATATTTACTGAATTTTATTTCATTATTTAATTTAATTTGGTAAATAATTGACAACGCAATAAGAATGTTGCTATGTTTCCATCCAGAACAATTTTTGTCGTGCTGTCCAATAACTTAAAACCATACCTTATCGGCATTCCGTGTATAAATTGTTTATATTTATCTTTGTCGTAATAAGTCATCATGGTCTAATCAATGCTGTGGTCTTCTTCGGAAAATTTGCGAAAAACGTTTTGTTCGGTTGGTTGAAAAATGGCCAAACTTTTTCAAATGTGTCATTTCGGTCTATGTCGGTATTGTCAAAAAAATGTATTTAGTACATAATAAACTCAAATTTATAGCTAGATATTGCTTGACTTGCGATTATGTTATGAGTGCCCTCAGCTTCCTCCCGATACATCCTACGATGTGTAACATCTCAATATCCGGATATAATTAGAAAACATTTTATATCGGGTAACTCTATTCTGGTGGATTTTTTGTGATGCATGTGTATTCGTTTCTTCCACGATTTTTTTTTCAAAAAATCTTCATGGACAAATCTCACAAAATAAGGAAATTTGTAATTTTTTGTGTTTTAGCGAAGTTCGTCTATCAGATGGATTTATTTTTTTAATGTGAAAAATTCGGGTGTTGCAACTGTCCCCGAAAGGAGTTGAATGCAGGGGTACAGTGTTCATGTTGCAGGATGCCATATTTTATTCTAAAATTGACATGTTATAGGATTTTTTATAAGTATGCACAATAATTAAGATCCTGAATGTGTTCCATTTTGCTCTTCCACAGTGTATAAATGCTTAATATAAACGGCCAAAATATTTCAAACTGTCACCTTCAATTATTTTTTTCAGAAATCTTGTTTAAAAACCACTGGTATCTTTTTTACAATTTATTCTGCTAGAATCGTATTATTTAAATTTGTATGCCTGTAGCATAATTGAAAGGTGGCGTGGTGAGCTGGGACTCTCCGTAAACCGGCGAAACCCGGCGAAGACGAAGGTGATCCTACTCATCAAGAAGAGGAATGTGGAGGGGTTCAGGGCGCCCGTCATGTTTGGAAAACCTTTAGCTTTAGTGCGGGAGGTCAAATATTTGGGGTTGGTCCTAGACTCCAAACTAACATGAGGGTCGCAAATGGAACGAGCAGTGTGGAAGGGAGTAGCGACCCTCTGGCAGCTGCGTCGAGTGATAGGGAGGACCTGGGGACTTAATCCTCGGATCCTTCATTGCATTTACACTGCGATCGTCCGGCCGAGGATCCTCTATGGGGAGTTGGTCTGGTGGTGTGGTGTGAACTAAACTACTACCAGGAAGCTGGCCAAACTCCAAAGGCTGGCAATCCCACAGGCGCTATGAGGACGACACCTTTAGTCGCGCTAGAGGTCTTGTTGATGCTGCCACCGCTTCCCATCTGTATCAGAAGAAATGCTACGGCGTCGCATCTTATAATGCGAGACTCTGGAAACTGGTGCGGAGAGGAAGCAGTAATAAGGCATTCAAGAGTCTCCAAGGAGGTGCAAAAGGAAACTCCGATTTCCGCCATCAAGGTGCGGAATGCCGAGGACGATATTTGGTTCACTAGGCCATATACCCTCAGGATCCCCTGTAGGGATCAGTGGAGGGAAAATGAGGTTGCATTCCAGCCCGCAAGCCTGGTCTGTTTTACCGACGGATCGCGGTTGGAGGATCAACAATCCTCCGGGGCAGGAATATAGATCGAGGGCCTGGGGGTGCGCGAGAGTTATGCTCTGGGCGCATATACCACGGCATTCGAAACAGAGGTGTACGCTATTCTGTCTGTGGCCAATAGACAGGATGTGAGGAGGAGCCCGGAGAAATGTGTATACATATGCTCGGATAGCCAGGCGGCCCTCCGGGCAGTCTGCGCGGCCATATCAGGTCAGCACTGGTTCAGGAGTGCGCTGACGCCCTCAAAGGACTAGCCAGGACAAAGGAGGCGTAACTGGTGTGGGTTGCGGGACACTGTGGCGTAGCGGGGAATGAGGTAGCGGATAATCTTGCAAGGCTTGGTTCACGGCGGCCGTTCTGTGGCTCGGAGCCTGCTATAGGCATAAGTAGGAACACGGTCTCTGTCGCCTTAGACAGGTGAACTGAGGAAGTCATGGAGAGGCACTGGGGGTCGGTTGGTAGCTGTAGGCAGGCAAGGGACTTCGTGGAGGGGCCGGGCAGAGATAAAGCTGTCTGTTTACTCGGTAGGAGTCGACCTGCGCTTCGCCGCATCCTTGGGGTGCTGACACGTCACTGCGTCCTTACCTCACATTGATAGGCGTAGAGAGGGATCACATTTGCCAGGAATCCGGCGAGGATGAAAGTCTTACAGTGGTACTTACAGGTAGTGACCTCTGTGAATGCGAGTCTTTTGGGAGTCTTCGAGTAGAATTGTTCGGTGCGAGGACTCTGCAGAGGAAACATGTAAGTACCGTCCAATTGAAGACCGCCACGGCCTTCATCTCGAGGTCGAGGCGGTTTGGCGACGAAACCGAGGAAGAGTAGAGCTTGGTTGCTGGGTTGCTGGGCTTGGCAAAAATGGCCCATTGGCCTACTTGCTTGGCGTTAGCCTTCCCACCATTGCTACTACTACTACTACTAAACTCAATTTTGCGCAAAAAGTTCATTCCAATTTATAAGTTAGTTATTTAAAAAATCTAGTGTAGTGTTCACAGATAATTCTAAAAACCTTCTCGTTAAACTATTGTAAACAAAAATAATTATAAATATTTTTCTTAATTCAAACCAATGCTTTTGGTTAGTTCTAGAGGAATCACAAATGCTATATAGTTTTGGTCATTTAAATATTTAGAGAACGTTTTATCAAAAAATTAGCGCTGCAAATTAAAGCATAACTTCTACATAGCTGTGATAATCTACTCTCCTCAGAAAGACATTGTCATGAAATTAATTTAGGGTCCATGACTTAACCACAAGGAAAATATTTGTATTCCTGTATCCATAAACTTCTTAAACTTAATATTATTCGAGTTTTAACGAAATAATGCCAAGTTTCGCCAAATCACCCCACATTTATCGCCTACCCCCTGAAATGATCTTACCCACAACCAATTCGAAGCGATCATTTCTCGGGTGCTAACTTTGTACCAAATTTGAAGAGGATATCTTCATTCGTTCTAAAGTTATTGCGCCTATGAACAGGTCGACAGACCAAAAGACAAAAAAATTTTCGCTCCAGAATTAAGTTTGTTGAATGGAATTTGAATGTTTGGAGACTTTTTACGCCGTTTTAGCAACAAAAAAATGAAATTTTTGTCACCGATATGCCACCCCCACATATTCAACCCCTGAATTGATTTCAGGACAGAATACCAGAAATAAAAAGTTTTCTCACACAACCCCTAAAACGTTATATTACTCGACATTTTAACTAAAAAATGAAAATTTTCACCAAATCATCCCTCATTCATCCACAACTCCTTGTAGGGTTTTACCCAAAAACAACCTTAACTGTTCGTTTGTCGGGTGCTAACTGTGTACCAAATTTGAAGACGATATCTCAATTCGCTCTAAAGTTATCGTGGGTATTACAAACAGACATACAGACCGACAGACCGGCAGACACAAAAAAATTTCGTTCCCAAATTATGTTTTTTATATGTTTTGACACTTTTTACGATGTTTAAGCAAAAAAAAATTAGAAATTTTTGTCACCGATGCCACACTTCCACACGCATTGACGATGTGAAAATAATATCAAGACGCAGCAAGTGTACGGTCTAGTAGTAAATTTTCATTAAAATATTTTACCGAAAATAATAGAGATGCTCTGACTGAATTTGTTACATATGTTTCCTTTATAAAACTTGTGTGTGTGTTTTGTTTTTTAACGTCGGCCTATTTCCGAGACTAAGGCTAATCACTAATGCCATGGAGCAGTTTCACCTCACTATTCTGAAATGAAATTTTGCCGAACCCCTGCCTTTCTGTAAGGAAGGGTAGGGATTTTTAACGTGCCCAACATCGCATGGACACGGGACCGACGGCTTTACGCCCCCTCCGAAGGGCGCAACGTGCAGACATTCAACTTGCTCAAATACAATGCCAGAACGTCGGTTGATGTTAATGGTACAGTTTGTACTGAAAAAGTGAAAGGAGGAACCCAGTACCCTTCGGTTCAGAGGCACACGTTCTTATCTCTGAGCCACCGAGGCTCTTTTTGTAAAACTTGTAATACATACCAAAATTCAATTGTATACAGGGTGTCAAGCCAGGAACTTACACGATACATGTTTCAGGAACCACACAACGTTTTTTTTTCTGAAACTTTGCACATGTAACAAAGAGAATGCTGTTTATTTAAACAAAATATTTTGACAGATGTGCCACTTTTTGACACAATATTCGTTATTTTAATGAAATACCTACTTTTTTATCATTGCAGCATGTCTAATGCCTAAATATTACTGTTTTCTAGATATTCAAAATTTTCTGGAAAAATGATAGTTGCAAACCCCTAAAACGATTATCCCCCAAAATAAAGTGCATTATTTTTTGTTCCGGCGTTAATAAGCAAAGACGCAGATATTCACTAGATAATCAGAAAACCTTCAAAATTATACAGCATGACTATTAATTTATTTATTAAAATAGAACAAGCCATTTTTGTCAATCTCGTTGGACTGCCCGACTAAAAAGAGGACAAGTCTCTGTTTACATCCCTATACCTAAAGGTGATAGTTTTTATTTTATTGGCGATTTCTTGAAAAATCGCTGTTTTCTGAGATTTCTGTAATTAATAGGTTCGCCATGAGAATAAGTGTCAGAGCAAACTTATCACAGAGTGGTCAAGTAGCTAAGCCGTATAGTTCTGAGAGTTTCCTGTGTATTTTGGTGTATTTTCGATTTATTATGATACGTTTGGGTTACACCAGTGAAGACTACTTACATTTATTAACTAGTTGACAAGGCAATAAAGTTGCAATGAGAACGAGTGATACTTTTGCGTTAAAATATTCTGATAAAAGCAAGCCAACCAGAGATATGTAGAAGAGATTAGTAGAGATTTTTAAATCGGAACCAGTAAGATACAAACCGTTTGTAAACAACGAAGAAAATTGAAGAACCATATGGCTTTCTTCAGGGTCAATCCATAAGCATCATAAGAGACACCTAAAGATAAACTGGTTTTCCGAAATCTCCAATGCACACAGTCTTGCAAAAACATAATTCCCAACCATATCGCATACATGTGTGTGTTGTGTGTCTTTATTTCTTTTACGTCGGCCTATTTCCGCGACTATAACCAATCACCGACGCCAGGGAGCAATTTAACCTCACTATCCTAGAAATTTTGCCGAACCCCTGCCTTTCTGTAAGGAGGGTAGTGATCTTTAACGTGCCCAACATCGCATGGATACGGGACCGACGGCTTTACGCTCCCTCCGAAGGGCGGAACGTGCAGACATTCAACTTGCTCAAATACAATGGCAGAACCTCGGTTGATGTTAATTTGACAGTTTGTACTGAAAAAGTAAAAGGAGTACCCTGGAATCGAACCCAGTACCCTTCGGTTCAAAGGTACACATTCTTACCCCTGAACCACCGAGGTTCTAGCATACATTTGATTCAACATTTAGAACAGACTGACGCATAAAAAAAGGATAGGGTACTCTGAGTTTATGTTAATTGAGAACCCAGAGAATGAAAATTTTCTCAATAATGTAATTTGTGCAGACAAATTAAAGTTCACAAAAAATTGATTATACCATGACTCATATTATTTGTCTGATACGAATCCCCGTGGTGTCAGATACAAGTCCTTCCAAACCAGATGGTAATTTAATGTTTTTGTGCAGTTCGGAACACTTCGCCAGTGATGTTAAAAATTTATGATGACAATTTGACTGGTACATTCATCTAATTTTACTTCACCGACTATTTATAATTACACATTAAATTGTTACTAGGTGCAACTTATTTGCAAATATTAATGAGTTTAGAAGTATGTATCTTAACACTTTGCCAAATGAAGAGAGGCACTGGAAATAAATATCTCTTTTTTCGCAACATCATTTGCAAGAATCCTTAGAAGACGTTCCTTTCAATTTACGTAGACAAATGTGTTTTTTGCAACATGGCCCACCCCTTAATTTTATTCGTTTAGTCAGCCAACATTCGAGCCTTGTGTTTGAAAGTATAAGGATTTGATGGGGTGGTCCTGTTCCACGGTCACTCGAATAGACTTTTGTAGACTTTTATTTATAAAAACTATCGTATACACCAACGAAATACCTGACCTTAAGGATCTGGGTTGAAGCAGCTGCAACGACAATTCCACGTGTATAGGCTTCCAACAACTATTGTAAAGGTGTGCTAAAAATTTTGTATCATTGTATCATTTAGTGTTTGTACAATTCAAAAAGTTTGGAACGCAGCAAGTGCGTTATAGTAGTGAATTTTCATTAGAATTGTGTACTATTAGTAAGCTATATGATTAAAACTAATTCTTTAAATTTAAATAGGCTTTGGAGATCGGTGTTAGAGTCCCAGTTAGCGATTATTTGAAAAAAAATATGTTTTATATGGAGCTGGAAAATTAAAATTTGGTCTTAGATATAATATGTATGTACCACAAGTCTCTTTAAAGAAATTGTGTTACAAATTTCATTAGTCACAAACGTTTTTCAGAAAAAAAATATTTATTTACAAAGGGAATGTACCTGTCAAATTATAAATATGGCAGGTATTTTTCCTATTAATTGTTTGGATGGTTTTGTTTTAGTCAACCCAAGCGAACTAGTTTTTGCAAACAATGCACAACAAAAAAGTTTTTTAAAACAAAATTGTAGTTATCCGCGAAGCTCATTGTTATTTTTCTTTAATTTAGTGCCCACGCTGCGCTTACATAGGTGTTACTATGGTTCAAGCTTGAAGATTCTACCTTAATGGGAAATTTTTTGAGTTATCGGATTTGAAATATTTTTACGAAAATTCTCTACCATAACATGCTTGCTGCACCCAGACCCTTTCCAAGACTTATTTACTGTTGCTGTATCCATACTTTTAGAAAATGATATAATATTGCAGCTTTTTTTTTTGTTGTTCCCTCAGGGCTCGTCCGCGGCCTTGCCGCCCCGATAGCACCGCAATTGCAGCTTACTATGTAATCATTTTTGGAAAGATATTTTAAAAAATGAAATGAGATAACAATTTAAACATAAATTGAAAATCTTGCTTCGTCGCAGGGGTTCTCCTTTCCATTCTGCATGCCTACAATCACCCCCATTGCAAAAACAAGAACAATGTAAACAACAAAAATGGCTTGTGAACAACCCCTAAGAAACTTACGAGACCTGCGGTGAACATAGAGGTTCTGCGCGCGCTAAACGGGATTTTAAGGATGTGTAGCTGCAAAATGGGAAAAAGGCAGCTTATAGAGGTCCAACTAAGCTGTTTCTTTCGCACTTCCGCACTTATCGTTCACATTTCCTTCTTATCTTCTTCCCCGCCTTATTCGCTCCTGGCCCCGTAACTTTTTTGTGAGCTGTTTGCATGAAATTTTTCTTCCAGTTTGGGCATCCAGAAATGGTTCTAAGCATGTTTCTGAAAATATTTTTCTAAACACCCCCCATGTGTTATTCTGAAAATTTACCGAACATTTAATTTTTATTTCTAAACGGAATGCATCTATGAACTTATAGGTGGCAGGTAAGTATTTTTCCATATTAATCGCTTGAATGATCGAATTTAATCAACGCAATCGAATCAGCATCTGCAAACAAAATATCAAAGGAAGCTTTTTAAAACAAGTTTGTAATTATCTGTGAAGCTCATTGTGTTATTTTTTAAATATAGTATCCCCGCTGCTTTTATATAGGTTTTACGATGGATTTACTATAACTGAAGTTTAGTCTAGTTTAATGGGAAATTGAGATCACCATTTGAAATATTTTTATAAAGATTCGCTACCATAGAGCACTTAAACTCTTTTCAAAACTTATTTACTATGGCTGTGTTCATATTTTTTGAAAATAAAATAAATATAAACAATACTTAAATTTTAAAATTTAAATTTTAATAATTTAACCTAAACATCTGTTTATATAATTTAAACTAGGTAGGTATGTACTGCATATTAGGTATGTAGCTTCATTTACTTCCAATTTTCTGTGGGTATCAACCAGCTTGCAGCCACATGCTGAAATTTAGCGCTTTTGGAGGCAAACCTTGTCCCGGTATTAGGAAAGAATTGGTCCAGTGCTGACAATTTACAAAATTGTTAGTTGGTTGTACATTGGACACAAGCTCCATCTATAAAATTTTGTGTTAACTAGAGCTGTTGTGACGACATACTACCTGGTACAGCACCGAGATGGAGTCACTGTCGTATCTCTCATATTATTCCCCATTCTGACATCTTGCAATAACTGTCATTGTTTAGATTTTTGTCTACGATTTATTTAAAAGCATACCAGTACAGATAACGTCATCTGTCTTTGTCCAACGTTGGAGATATTGTATTACAGAATCTGAAGTGATGTCGAGGATTATTTTATTATTAATTTCGAATAACTTTATTCTCCTTTGATCAAACGACTTGAAAATTGGTACACAACCAATATATGTCTATTTTCTTTTAAGTTGTGAACTTTTGTTTTAATAACCAAAACAGTTTGAGATATATTGCGTTCTAAAAAAATTTTTTTTAATTTTTTATTAAGAAAAATTGGGCCTTAAGATCTCATGAGTGAACTGTTCCAAGCCATTAACAAACTAGTGGTAATTCCCAAATTTAGTCCAAATCAGTAAATTATTTATTGAGTTATCGGTTGGATACACATACACACACACTCGCACAGATATATATATATATATATATATATATATATATATATATATATATATATATATATATATATATATATATATATATATATATATATATATATATATATATATATATATATATATATATATATATATATATATATATATATATATCATCTACAGCGAGAACCCAAAGGCCTGCATTTTTGTCAGATAAGGGATAGAGTTTCTGCCTTTAATGAATTTTTATTCCAGGGGCCTGGCAACGTTCTATTTCCGATGTGCAGGAGCGGATTGGCCAAGGGACATTACTGTCAGATCGGCCTATCTACCAGGGTACAGCACGGACCCTCCTACACCCAAGGAATTGGGGCAGCTGATGGTGGGTAGTGGGTAGCAGAGCAGGTGGATGGTAGACCATCATCGGCATGGATGCGAACGTGCACCATGAGTTGTGTGGAAGCTAGGGACACAAACTCTAGAGGTAAGTCACTTTTACAATTCTTTATAATAAATAAATACAGGTTGCCCCTGTATATAGGTTCTAGCGGTTGGTTTCAGAGCTCATTTAAATAAGTTTTTTGTAAGTCTCAAATATGAGACTAAAATTAAGAGGCTGTGGTACGGTGTATGAGATTTATTGAAGTATTAAAAATAATTAATAAAATAACACTAAAATGTGGCCTTGAAATGGCAGTCATATTAAGTGATTTTTGTACATAACTTGTAAAACTTAAACAGAGGTCATCTTGTTTTATAATGCAAGTCTTTCTTAGAAATACCAATTGAGAATGTTCTTGAGACCACTCAACAGCAACAATTATCTAATTATTAGGCAACGATTTCACTCATCTGCGATGTATTGAATAATCTCCAATGTTTGTTTCCATTACTTAATTAGAAATTATCAATCCATCATGCGGATTCCACTGAAATCTTGTAAAGATTCTAACAAGGTTCCAAATAACAGTTCTAATAGCCATCGGTAATTACGTAAAATTATTCCACAAGTATAAACAGAATTAATGATTTGAAATCGTAATCAAGCAGTTTTGTGAATTGTTTACTGAACATTTCCTTTGAATTGTTTTTATTGTTTAAATTAAACTAAAGATCGTTTTTTACAAAAGCTATTACTGCCTTGCAAAATTATGTAACTATATAAACATAAAATTATTAATTATTCAACTTATAAAAAGATAAACAATATAATAAATGGACTAGTGCAAAGTCTAAATGTTTAATTTTTTGTTGTAAAAAGTCCCGATACAGCAGGTTGTAGCGAATTTTCATAGAATTGTTTTAATAAAAAAATGTGAAGCAGTTAGTACAGTACAGTAAATCAAACAGTAATTTAATTTAACCAAAAAATAACAATAGAAAATTGTATTAGATTCACGGATGGTATTTCTTGTTTCGCATATTTTGTGAAATTTTTAATGAAGTGGTGGGGGGACGTTGAATGTATATTTTTTCAATGGCTGATTACTCCGGTTTAGTTCGACAAAACTGGATGAGTTTGGACTCGTTGACAAGGAGTTTTCTTGCTCTACCATTGGCGCTCATTCCAGGTTTCTTGTGTATATTAAATACACAGAAAGGGGGCGTTGTTTAAGTAGTTAGGTTATGTCGCTGTTTTTCTGAAGAAAATCAAACAGAATGGTATATAAATAACAACATAGTAAAATTGGCTTTAAAAGACTGAAGCTACCGGTGAAAACTGCAGTTCGATATCATTCGTCTAGCGGTAGATATCAGCGAGTAATGTTGAAACTATCAATTACCACATCTTGATAACAAGGTGGCAACAACAATGGAGTTTCCACCTATTCTAGATATAAATTATCCTGAAAATATTGAAGTGAGTTGGGTAGAAAACCTTTACCACGTATAGGTATGAAAATATCAATCTATGTACATCCCCTCAGTAATTCATTCCGATATGTGTAACAAAGAACTGACCCAGTGTAACAGATTTTCGAACACATCAAGCATACTGCGAAAATAACAAAATGCATAAGCAAATTGTCAAAATCATTAGATTGTCATTCACATTGTTGTTGGTGTGGCTAAATACTACCATAAGATGATTTTCACGAGTGAAGAAGCATTTGATATGCTAGCTCTATACTTTTACTGCATGCGAAATGCAACTGTTGCCGCTGCGGTGTATGCAGCGATGTACCCGGGAAGACGTTGGTTTTTCAAAGGAGTTTTTCTCTGACTGGCGCGTCGGTTACGAACGACAGGAAACGTGCATCCTCTTGTTTGTCAGTCTGTCATCAATGTGTTGGCCTATGCCGAATCCAATCCACATCTGAGTACCCGTATGATATCCAGAGAGTAAGTCGAACCACTGTTTGAAATATTCTGTAAGACCACAGGTAAGTTATGGCTTAAAGTAATACACATTAATTAGTTTTCGTTACAGAGTCAACAATCAACGAGAATTTAGTGATTGTGCAATAATGATGAAAGTAGTGCTAATAATAATACTAAAAAGAATAATTTATTTTTAAATTGCATCCAAAGTTTGGAAACTCGTGATTTCGATTAACGGTTGAACTTTTGTAACTGGTTATTGGACAGGCTTAATAGGAACAATATGCACTATTGCACTAATATGCACTAATTCGCATTGGTTAAATGAAGTTCAACATCAGGGCCGTTGATCTGGTAATGTTTGGTGTGGTATTGTCAGTGGACAGATAATTGGACCCTATATTTTCAATGAAGCATTAAATGGGCAGCGATTTCTATCTCTTCTAAGCAATGAATTACCACCGTTGTTGGAAAACGTTCCTGCACGATAGCTGTCCTGCACATTATTGTTTAAATATAAGAGATTTCTTAGATCAGGCGTTTCCTGACAGATGGATAGGAAGGGAAGTGTGTTTCCTTGGCCAGCTAGTTCTCCTGATTTCAGTTGTTTAGATTTTTATTTATAGAGACGATTGAAAGATATAGTATACTGCAATCGACAAGCGACAACGATGATTGAAAAATGGTGTTATTTCACTGGTAGAGATTGGTTACATCTATTCCTTCGAGACTGCAGTCTCCCATAAAAAATGATGGACGAAGTTTGAACACGAGAGAAGCCACTCAACCAGATTAGATTGATTAAATTCTATTAAAGTTTTTAATGTTTTTGGTTTGTTATCAAGATGTAGTAATTCGTAGTTCTAACCTTGGTCGCTAATATCTACCGCTGGACCAATATGATATCGAACTGCGGTTTTCCCCAGGAGATTAAGTCATTTAATACTATTCTTACCCTGTAGAAGATGGTTTGCGATTCTTCTACGCCACCTAGAGACTTTCGTTTTTTATTACACTGGAAAATTCCTCCTGGATGCTAATTCGTTGACCAGTTCTGCGAGGAAAGTTTTTCTACGGAAAATTGCAAATTTTCTTCACGAAAATGGTATATCTTTGAAAGCCTTTAATTTAGTTTTAGGAAATGTAACATATATTGCCAATGAGTGAAAATTGGAACCTGTACTGGGCATCGATAAGTACAATTTGGAGGACCCAATTCATTACTATACAGTTTTCAGTTTAATTCGTTCGCCACTTCTGAGAGGAGAGTTTTTTTGTGCAAATTTTCCTTTCGCATATGCTACACCTTTGAATCCCGTGAACTTATTTTTACGAAATTTAACTTATATAGTGCCATTAAGCTACAGATGCAGTGTTCTAAAATTCAGTTTTGTTGAATAATTGTACTCCGAGTTTTTCCGGCATTAAATTTAACATAATTTGGGAAATTTCGCTAATGATATTCATTGTTGCTAGAAAAGGCCATACTGTGCACTAAAAGTTAAATATAATCAACAAAGATGGATACAGCAAATTGTTTAATCGTTGACAATAGTGTTTATAATTAATATAATGTCACTGGAGAAATATATCAATTTGGGAAGAGAATTTCAGATGCTTTGGAGTAAATTGTTTGTTAAAATCAGCCACTAAAATTTAACGCGTGGTGTGCATGCGAATGTGCGTGTGGCCGTGCGTGCGTGATCCGTGCATGCGTGCGTGTGTGCGCAGAGAAAGGGTAAACATTGGAAGGTTATCCATCATCTACAGTCTAAATTTAACATTAATACGTTTAAGTAGAGTTAATGATATACTTAGAATGTAAGTTAAGCAATGTATTTTGTATTTATTTATAAAATTCCTTACCATAACGCACTTGCTGGTCCAGACTTTTTTTATTCACGTATTTAATAAATCTATAGAAATATATATAATAACAGGAAAACTATCGCAGATAGGTATAGGGTATGTTATATCAAGTCGACGTAAAATTTCATTCTCTATTCAAATATGTAAACATATACACAGGTTGTTCCATTTGAAAGAAAATAGTTTTTGATCTTTGAAGTTTTCGTGATTTACCATTAAATTTTGAACATATTGTATAAATGATATCAATTATCCTTATGCATTCTCCAAACCTAATATCTGTACTAGCGACTAACAAAATTTTGCTTTTTAGTTATGAAAAGTACATTACAATGAAATATTCCAATAGTTCGATGCAAATGAATACACATTTTAAAGAAATTACAATAAGTTTGAAACAAATAAAGGTAGAAAAGGATATTTGACGCTCGTGTACATAGATTTTTACGTACAATCCAAATATGTGAAAATATGGAGGGTGTTCCATTGCAAATAACAAAGCTGATCGCTACTTCCGGTGAAACCCGAAGCGATATCGACTCTAAATTATTTTACGTAGAAAGAGCGTTATGTATTGTATATGAATGGCAATTTTCAAAATTTAAATACGTTAGTAACTAGAAAAATGTCTAAATAACGCATTTCGTGGTATACCCTGTATAGGTGTTTCATTTCAAATTTGACGCCAATTCCGGTTAAAATTAAAATGAATTGAAGTTAACATTGACTAAGTAAACATTGGAACTTGTGATGATCACTGATAAGTACACTTAGAGAACCTAAATCATCACAACACATTTAAAAACCTGGCCAAATTAGCGTCATCAGAGGATAAAAAATCCTAAACGTTTGACGACTACCACTGTATTTATATTCTGTAAAGATATTCGGCCTTAGACGCTTGAGGGTTGTTCAAACAAACATACTTCCATGCTCGTTTACCGGAAAGTCCATTTGCTTTGAACTCCGTTGTGTTTAGTCCCACGTTTTGTGGACATGCCTTGTAAACTAGTCGATCAATAAACTATACCTAGGCGGAAGTGCTGAATTCATACAACTTTTATTATTGCTATATATATATATATATATATATATATATATATATATATATATATATATATATATATATATATATATATATATATCTTTAGGAATATTGCACTACACTGTGATCACTTTTAAATATATACACTTTATTTGTTTGCTGTACGTTTGTGATTTCTTATTGGTTTGCGCGGACTGCAGTTTCGAACCGTCCCGGTTCATCATCAGCACCCTACTCATATATATATATATATATATATATATATATATATATATATATATATATATATATATATATATATATATATATATATATATATATATATATATATATATATATATATATATATCATGAATCAATGCAATAAATTCTAATACATATATTTCCTGTAAAACGATTGATTTTACGAAAAAAAATATGTAATTACGGGCGCACCGTCCTTTGTTCCAAAAGGGGATATCACACTCTCGTGGTTGGGCCACTGCTTGAAGTAGAGAATTGACAATAATGATCGAACATGTAACTTATTAAGAAAAATGACAACAAAATATTTCATTTAGTCCAGGAGACAGGAATTTATAAAAAGAAAAATATGAAACTTCAACATACTGTATTTTTGAAATTCAAATTATTTTCACATTTTCTATTGCTTCTCGCTTCTCAAATTATTGAAGATAAAATCTGACCCACACTGTATATATATATATATATATATATATATATATATATATATATATATATATATATATATATATAAGGACGAAAGGTACCTACTCGTTGAGGCTATATTTTAAAATGCGGCTTTCTCGAGGCGACAGATGTTTCACGAGTGTACATTTTAAAATTGAAGACCCTGCTGCAAAAAGGGGACAACTCCACAAAAATAGTTTTCGACTAATTTGAAAAAAACGTTTAATTCCTATAATTTGATAAATATCATTTTCCTTTTTTAACTGTATAATCGAATTAGTTATCTATTTTAGGCACCTAGTTTATTTCAATATATTCATCAATTTTAACTCAAAAAAATAGAAACCGTTGGAGTTATCCCTTTTTTGCCCCATTTTGTTTTTGGTAGAGAACATCAAAAAACAAAAATGCTTCATGTTCTGAATAACCTTTATTGAATAAATTTGACGGTAACCTAAAATTAATGAATTTCCTAAGCAAAAACTAAAGTACTAGAGAATAAAACTAAAATAATGTATACCGATGAAATAAACACATACGGAATACATCAAAAATATCTTGCTATTCATTAGCATCATCGTCTGTGATTTCGGTCTCACTATTCTGGGTGTTGTTGGGATCTGCTCATTAGGTGACGTTAGTTCATTTGAAATAGATAGATGTTTTGCCAGAAATTCCACTCGCTTTTTAGAAATGCCATGAATGGCGCAAAATGCCTTTTTACAAACATCTACAACAATATTTCCAATTCGAATTCTATATTTATATACAGCAGCGCGAAGTTTGCCGAGATTATTTTTTGGACGAGAACGAACCGGAGTATGAGACGTGATATTACCAAGCAGATAACGGTCTTGTGCAATTTTATCACCGATACCATTAAATTTTGATAAAATATCATTCCGCATATCATCATCAACTTTTCCAAAACATTTTTTTACAACGGCAATCTACTCCCAAGATTATAGCTGCTTTGGGTTGATTTTTATAGTCAGTATGCGCCATGCCTGATGCCAGCTTTATTTTCCAAACATTCTTTTTCCAGTTAAGTTCATTTCTTGGTTTCTGTTTCTTTATTCCGGATTCGAAATGGCAGTAACCTCACTTTCTGTATCACTATTATTAATCTCACTTTTTTCGCTAGGTTCATAGTTATGTGAGGAACCAGCACCAAAAGGCTCACTTTATACTTCACTTGTATCACTCATCGTTACTTTTATTCGCAGAAAATTTACACAAAACCCTTTAATTTAACAAACACACCACTTCATAGAAACACGTGTTGCATGCCTGCGTAAAATAGCGCAACAATGCAATATGTATGATCTTGTTGTCAACCGAATACTAAAATTGCTTGGTGCAAAAAGGAGATAAATCCGGAGAAGTCTCATTCTTGCTCCAAGCAATACTAGGGGACAAGTACATAAAACGGTCTAGAAGGTGGTGTATATCACAGATTCACGTCGTTTTTGCACCAAAAGATGCAGCATTTTTTTGTACACAATTTAGTATAGAAATATCATTTTCCTAAAAAAATGGAGTTAGCCCCCTTTTGCAGCAAGGTCTTCAATTATTTACATTTATACAGGATGCTAATATACAGAGTGTTGCACAAAACCTAATTTTTTTTAATGGAACACCTATATATTGTGGCATTTTTGGAAAGCCACGTCGATGCTGATTAAAGTATTATCATATTGTTTTGGGTTATTTTTAAGCGTTCTCCAGCTACAGGGAGTTAATTGTAAAAAAGCGGGCTCCGCCTCAGACGTTTGTATCCATCAACATGTTTGAGATATTAATATCGGGTTTTGTCATAATTTTTTTTTGCTGTAGATGGCGTTTACGCACGGTAACAATAACTATTTATTTTGTAATATACAGGTTATTTATCTTTCGCGAAATCTAGAATATTTTTTTCAAATGTAACACCTATATATTTTGATTTTGATGTATGTAGAATTTTATAATATTTGTTAAATTAAATACGAAAGGAGGTACAGCAGTTCAAAGTTTTTATTTGTGCACGAATGGGACACCTATATATACTTTCGACAGCGTTTAACACTCCTGGTTATTTAACATTGTTGATTAATTTTAGGTTCCCTTGATCTACTTAATAATTGTCCCAAATTTGTCTGACCACGCATGATCTACCGTATTTTAGTTGTGGCAAATGTCCTTTAAATCTAGTTTAAATGGATCTTTTAGCTTGTCTGACGTATTTAAGATCAACATCTTTACAACTTGTTTTATAGATCCCATTGAATTGAGGCTAAAGATTAGTTACTGACAATCTTGTTGACATATACGAGCCTTTTGACGAAAAGAATCTCTCGATTTTAATGAATTTGTTCCTTTCTTGTGAAAGCTTTGTATGAAATTATTTTCGCTTCTACGTTGCACTTATTTCAGCAGTGCTGCCTTTAACGATAAAAAAATCTTTTGTGCGCCTTTTAATGTGCTTCCACAAATACTACCAATAAAAGATTTATTAGTAGGTAACGCTAATATTTATATACAATTTGTAACTGCATTTTCTTGCCTTTATCGCAGCACATAAAATTCTAATATATCACAAAAATAATAAATAGTACTATTTTGCATTGTTATTTATAGGTCAGGCAGATAAGTATTTATGCGTTTTGTATGCTGATAACAAGAAATATAAAGACGTAATAAATCATATACAAATATGTTTATTTGTTCACTTATTTCTTTACTATTATTACACTAATTATACAACTTACTATAGGCAAAGAAGCTGGAGCTTGCGCTTGCATAATTTTGTGATATTCTTAAGTAATGATTGACAGCCAAAAATTAGGACCACGGCCTAATTTTGAAATAATTACAACTATTTCCCTGTTATTACCTTCAGCTTCGTAATAATAGGCTAACATCAAGGCCTAATACTTTGGGTTATGCCAAAATACGTTTTCTGGTCTTCATTGACACTAACGACACTTTAAATAATTACATAACAAAATTATATATAAAAAGAGGAACTAATAAATACACTTAAATACTATTAGTGAATTTTCTTAAAAAAAATTCACTAATGAGGAGATCCCGACTTTTGAATTTTGAAAAAATTTCTTCACATGAGCGCTAATTAGGCCCCCCAGAAAACATATCGAAGGTCAGTTTCAATTTTTATATGTTTATATATATATATTTATATATATATATATATATATATATATATATATATATATATATATATATATATATATATATATATATATATATATATATATTATATATATATATATATATATATATATATATATATATATATATATATATATATATATGTATCACACCGATAACTCAAAAAATAATGGCCCGATTTTGATTAAATTTGGTGAAAAAATTCCTTTTGCAAATAGCTTGGATAAGTTCGTTAGCCAGGAAAATCTGCCTAGGTTTTCCCGGAAAATTTTGCGTTTTCTTTCGAAAAAAAATTATATCTCCGGAATCAACAAAGTAAGGGCAACCAAATTTGGTACGCGGGTTTATATCCTTATAGGTAAGTTACCTACCAAAATTTAGCTATGTAGCTCAAAAGACAAAAAAGTTATAGGCATTTAAAAAAAATAAATTGGGGTTTTCCTCAAAACGTCAAAGTGGCGATTTAAAATGTCAAAATTGGCAACATTTAGGCAAATAACTTGAATCTAATACGAGCTATAGAAATAAAATGTTTCAAGAAGGATGTTTTACAAACCCTAAAGTCTTAGTTTCAACCGTCATTGTCCTTCATTTTACTAAAATATTTGCAGAAAATTCATTTCAAATAGACCCTTTCTCTGATGCTTGACAAGTAGCCTTAGCTATAGAGTTTATCATTTAATGGTATACAATTTTTGTCGAATTTTCGTAAAAAATCAATAAAGCTCAATATATCCGTTATTATATAAGAGACGAAAAAAATTTGTATATATTAATTATAGGGTGTCTTGAGCTACATCTTAAAATAATATTTCTACAATCACAGGGTGGCCCATAAGTCGTTGGTGATACAAATTTCCTTTTTTTTTTTAAATCAAACACGCCTTATGTTATTGCATTTTTGCATTTTCCATCGAAATATAATGCACGTTTGTAAGAAAAGAAATTCTGAACGCAGCAAGTGCGTTATGGTAGCGAATTTTGATCAAATGTTTCATATATTTTTTAATCAAACACGCCTTATGTTATTGCATTTTTGCATTTTCCATCAAAATATAATGCATGTTTGTAACAAAAGTAATTCTGAACGCAGCAAGTGCGTTATGGTAGCGAATTTTGATTAAATGTTTCATATTTGAACAGCTCAATTTGCTATTAACCTATAAGGTTGACCAAGAAACGTGTTTTTTCGGGAACACTTTAAGTTTACTTTTGGAAATTTTTGTATATTTTCACACAATAAAGTTATTTTGATGAAACATGGCACATTGTTTTTACTATATAGGTTATACTGGTAACCAAATTTGATGCCTGCTTTCTTAAAAAAAACACAAATATTTGTTATTAAAAACATTTTTATGAAAATTCACTACCATAACGCACTTGCTGCGTCCAGAATTTTATATAAATTAGACTGTCTTAAAAATCTAAGTAAACAGTTTACATTCGTAAAATTTAGACCTAAAATTTCAGACAAGTTTCTTTCACCAAAATTTTCAAATCGTGAATAGGCATATAAGGGACATTCCAATAGTAAGTGAAAAATTGAAGTTGGTCGGTCACAGAGCTCACAATAAGGGCGTTGTTGATTTAAGAGATAACCATGTGTATGTAGAGAGCGGAGTCTTCTGATAATCACTTCTTCCCTGCGAGATAAATCTGGAAGATTCTAGATTGCTACAGTTGGTTCAATTTCTCACAGTTTGTTGCTTAGCGAAGACCAATGGATTTGCCATTTATGTCTATAAAAAGTTGCTATCTGTGCAGAAACGTCGGAGTAAAGTTGAAGAGGAATTACAGTATCGATTAAGATAGCATTTCTGGCACATTCGTCTGCATTTTTATTTCCGGTAATGCCACAGTGTGAGGGGCAAATATAAGTCTGATAGATTTGCCAGATTGAAAGGCACAATGAATAGATTCTTGTATTTGGATTACAAGATGGTCTTTTGGGTAAACGTTTGTTAGTGATATAATCGACGAAAGAGAATCGGTGCATATTAAGGCGTTATTGAAATGAGAGTTGGCGAATGTGTTAGTTGCTTTCATTATAGTAGTATAGTTCTGCTGTATAGTTACTACATATTGACGGTAAGTGATATGCTTCTTCCTTTAGTGCAGAAGTGATACTACATCCGACACCAATTTCACTTTTTGATCCATCACTGTAAAGAATTATATCATATCGATATCTAGAGATAATCTCTTGAAATAATCTATTGGCACATTCAGCTGGTAATACATTCGATTTATGCAATGAAAAAGTCGTATTAGTAGGTGGAAAAACAATGGTCCATGGAGAAATAGCACCATTGCATATATGATTTGTCAGATCTGGATTGAAAAAATGATTTAGCTTTTTTATATGTAACGAAAATGGTAGCTGTGCTGAAACGCTCGCATTATAGAATCTGTTGAAGTTGGTCTGTGCCAAGAATTTGTAGACTGGATTATTTGGGTTTGCTGATATCTTAGCCGCATATTTTAAGAGTAATTCCTCTCTTCTCAACTTAATTGCGGGCTCGTTACATTCTCGGTAAATACTTTCCACTGGACTTGTTCGAAAAGCACCTGTGACTATTCTAAGTGCATGATTTACAATAACTTCAAGTGGTTTTATGGTTGATTTGCTTGCGGAAATATAAATAGCTGAGCAATAGTAAATTTTTGATCTTATCGGTGATCTGAAAATACTTAGCAAGAATAATTCATGAGCACCCCAGTTATAGTGTCCAAGAGTTTTCAAAATGTTTAGTCCAATAATACAATCAGCTTTGAGTACATTTATGTGAGCTTTCCAGTTAAGCTTTGAATCAAAGGTTATTCCTAGAAATGTGTGCTTTGTAACCTCTTGTAGAATCATTCCCCGTAGCTTGAGAGTGTGAGTAACTGAATGATTTTTCTTTTTCGAAAAAATCATAAATTTTGATTTGGAACAGGAAAAGTTCAATCAATTGTTATCAGACCATTTCTCCAATTTATCGATAGTCTTTTGAATTAGATTACATGTTGATAAGCTATTTTTACCTTTGCAGTATATGACTAGATCGTCAGCATACAGAGCACTCTTTACAGGACTACATACTGATTGAAGAATATCACTTATTGCAACATTAAAGAGAGTTGGACTTAAGACTGATCCCTGGGGAACTCCATTTTTTAGATCATATGAATCAGATAAAATGTTGTTACTTTTCACTTTAAAAGTTCTTTTACTAAGAAAATTCTTTATAAACATTAATATAATACCTCTAATTCCCCACTTGGTTAATTTTTGTACAGCTCCATATCTCCAGACTGAGTAGAATTCATGTTTGATATCAAAGAAAACAGCCACGAGTTGCTGATGATTTGAGAAGGCATCAAGAATTTCAGATTTAAGATACATAAGATTATCTAACGTGCTGCGATTGGGTAGGAACGCAGACTGATGTTGATCGAGATAATTGGTGTGTTCTATAAACCAAAGTAATCTTCGATTAACCATCTTTTCAAGTAGTTTACAAACTGTACAGGTTAGAGAAATAGGTCTATAACTGTTGGCATCCAGTTTAGATTTGCCTAACTTGAGAACGGGTAAGGTGATGGACTGTCTTCATATGGTTGGAAAAACTTGCTGTTGCCATATTATGTTATATATATTTAAAAGTACTTCTTGCATCATCTTTTAACTGTTTTAAGAATATTCCTGGAATATCGTCGGGTCGAGCTGTGGAATCATGGGTAGATCTAAGAGCTGATTTTAGTTCATAACTAGAAAACGGTGCATTTAATGGGGATGCATTATCTGATCTATCATAACGCTGATCGTTAGCTTCAATTTGATTTCGGTAAACTTTAAATTTGTTTGGATAATTGGTGTCACTACAATTTTGATACATAGTTTCCGCTAAGTTATTGAAAATGTCTGAAGTGTTGGTGATTAAATTTTGGCTGGAATCTTTTAAGGCTGTAATGATAAAACTTTTGTGGATACCTCTAAAGCTTCTAACTTTATTCCATACTTCATTGACAGGTGTTTGACCACTTAATGTTGAAACGTATAATCTACATGAATCTTTCTTCGATTTCTTAATTATTCTCCTCATATTCGATCTTAGTTTTTTGTACTCAATCAGATTTTCAGGTGGCCCTTCGACACTGTTTGACTGCTTCAGCACATTTATCATTCCACCAGGGGTTATTTCTGGCAGAAAAACTGTTTTTAGTTTTACCTATTGATATTTCAGCAGCTATTATTATGATATGGTTAAATTTGTTGACTGTTTCATTAATATCATCCGAAGTTTCAAACTCTGATAACTGTCCAGTAATTCTTGCTTGAGAATTATGCCAATTTGCAGATTTTATTTTCCATTTTACACTGGGAGAAGCAGTAGCCATATTGTTTTTGCCAACTGTAATTTTGATAGGGTAGTGATCGCTATCGTAGAGATCTGGAAGAACCTCCCAGATAATATCCGCTGCAGATTGAGCATCACAGAAACTTAGGTCAATACTGGAAAAGCTACCGGAGGCATCATCAAGATGTGTGGCACTTGTATCATTTAGCAGTATAAGATCTGAATTTGTAACTATATCTTCTATTATTTTTCCTTTGCTGTTAGTAAATGATGATCCCCAAGCTAAGCAGCTAAGCTATGGCTGTTAAAATCTCCAGCCAATATAAATGGAGTCGGTAATTGACTTATTAAGTCAAAGATATCAGACTGGGTAAAGTTAGTATTGGGAGGTATGTAGACGCTACAAATCGTTAAGTTGTTTGCGGTTATTTTTATCGCCACAGCTTCTAGATTTGTGCTTAATAAAATAGGTTCACAGTGAAGAGATTCCTTTACAAAAATTGATGTACCTCCACTAGCTATGAGGCCACTTGTTCTAATGTAATTGAAATTGTTATAGTTTTTTAGTTTTGGGTTATTATTTGCTTTGAAATGAGTTTCTTGTACACATAGAATATCTGGATTTGATTTGAAATAATTGTTTTCAGAAAATCATAGCGGGAGTAAAACCCGCAGCAATTTCATTGTAGAATAGTGAATGCTACAAATGAGATTCTTGCGAAGAAATTGTATGTTTGTTCCATATTTCGCAGCCCTTTTAGATTGTTGTTGTTTACACTCGCAGTAAAGTAAAAATGGTTCGGGGATATGCAGGGTGTTTATTGTAAAAGGTCGCACCAGGGCTGCTGATTATTTCGAGAACCCGACAACAATTCGATTTTGCTTGCGTGGGAGACATTTTTTAACCCTAACTGAATTTGTAGCATTTAATTTCAAGCGGGGGCGACTTTCACCCCATTAATTTGAACAGGAAAGGTAGGTCAAGTGGCACACTTGGAATACTCTTTCAATTATCTATTAAAAGCCGCAACTTTCAAATCTACCGTTTAGTTTTTAGTGAATTTTCGTAGAAAAAATTCACTAATGAGAAGATCTCGACTTTTGATTTTAATTTTTTTAAGTAATAGTATCAATTTCATGTTTAAGCCTGCAATTACAATCAGATAATCTTAAACCGCAACTACAGCTCTTTTAAGGATGTGTGGCTCCACTAATATTGAATTTCAGTTGTTACTCATTATGAAAATAGAGATTTGGATTGTTTTAGAACAAATAAATCAGCAATTATATTTTTAATTTAATAATTGCTCATGACCACCGTTGGCTCCCATACTATAATACAATGTGTGATCAAATCCTCTTTTGACATTTTCCAACATCTTTAGGGTTTTTATGTGACATTCAGTAGTAATTATATCCCTCGGTTCCTGTAAATCTTGTGGTTTAGTGTAACAGACCTCGCTTTTTAAATATTCCCATAGAAAAAAGTCAAAGTCGGGCCTTCAAAATAAAAAAATCTAAATAACTCAAAAACAATCAGATCTAGGAATACGGCATACTGAAAAAAAGTTGTGTGGTTTTTGATTCTCTTTAACATAACATAAAAATATGCAGTGTTCAATTTGGAAAAACTTCGGGACGCTGCAAGTGCGTCATGGTAGTGAATTTTTATTAAATGTTTCAAATTTGAATAAATCAATTTTCTATAAACTTAGAACGTTTAATTTTGGTATCTAGCAAGGTCTTTTGTAAGGCAAGATATCCACCAAATTTCATTGAAATAGCTTTGTAATTTTCGGATAAAAAATTTTTTTCCAAAGAAAATTTGAATAACTTAATTTTATATTAACTTAGAAAGTGGAATTTTGGTGCGTAGTAAGTTCTCTCCTAAGGCAATATATACGTAACATATAATTAAAACAGATTTGTAATTTTCAGAAAAAAATTTTTTTATGAAAGAAAACTCAAAAATTTCCCGGAAAACCCCGTCCAATTTTCCTGGCTAACGAACTCATCCAAGCCATTATTAAAAGAAAGGGACTTGCCGAGTTTCATCAAACTCGATTAATTATTTTTTGAGTTATCAGATGGATATATATATATATATATATATATATATATATATATATATATATATATATATATATATATATATATATATATATATATATATATATTATACAATTAATTGGCTTTTATTTATATTTTATTTAATATTATTTTTAATGTTAATTGCCACACTGTTGGGTGCCATTTATACAATTTTTTTTATACAATACTTTTATGTTTTATATTATTTATTATTATTATATATTTTATTTTATATTGCCCCACTGTTGGGCGTCAATTCTGTAAAAACATATTTGTCATTTGTTGCAATATATTTTGTTCCGTACTTGGCGTTTCTTCTTGTGCGTTCGGTTCGACCGTTTCAGTTTCTTCACTCTCCTCCGGTTTATCTGGTATTTCCTCCTGCGATACGGTTTCTTTTACTAACATTTCTTCTGTTTTCTCTTCTCCTGTGTCTCCTTCATCAAATTGTTCCGCCTGTTGTATTTCTTCAGTCTTCTTTGTTTTTCTAGCTCTTGTTTGCTTTTGTTGCGACATTTTTTTTTAATTTCTTTATTTAGGATGGTCAGTAATTAAATTTTTGTTTTTCAGGTCTGGTTCTACCAATATTAAGAATTCCTGTGCCCAGATGTTGCAGTTTGATCCCCTGTTTTGCTGTGCCTGACGTTATGGCTAGTTTCCCCTATTTTTGCTGTGCCCGAACGTTGC
Organism: Tillus elongatus; assembly: GCA_964006375.1. Lineage (NCBI taxonomy): Eukaryota > Metazoa > Arthropoda > Insecta > Coleoptera > Cleridae > Tillus > Tillus elongatus. The sequence continues at coordinate 66,196,686 of OZ023265.1, forward strand.
GGCGCCAATTATACAATTAATTGGCTTTTATTTATATTTTATTTAATATTATTTTTAATGTTAAATGCCACACTGTTGGGCGCCATTTATACAATTATTTACTTTTATATTTTATATTATTTATTATTATTATATATTTTATTTTATATTGCCCCACTGTTGGGCGTCAATTATACTAATATTGGCTTTGAATTTATTTTATTAATTTATTTTATATTATATTTACTGATATTAGGTATTAATTTTTATTTTATTTATATGGAAATAGTGATATTAAAAAAAATGATGATATTTTACACCATGTGTTATGGGTGACTCTGTATATTTTATAATGTGAAACTTTATCTGAATAAAAATGTTTTATGACTCTTGTATTATGTGATTTAAGCTATCTCAGGGTTATTTGGGTTGCCTATCCTTCTACTATATATATATATGTATGTCAAATAAATTGTATTCAAATATTTTAATATACTTACTATCTCAGTGGTGAGTTCTGCAAAAAATATAGGGAAAAATATAGCCTGCAAATATTTATAGTAACCTTATTAAATCTTATTTTGTTTCAAAGAATTATGTTTCAAAATTCGTAAACAAATTTTATTGGCACAATTTCAAATTTAAAATCTAAACGGATCCGTTTGTCAAACTAATATTATCAATTTACAATGATTAATCTTAATACCCGAATTTTCGGCTGTCATTCTAATGTTCTGATTAATAAAATATGGATCCTTGACCTGCACTCCCTCTGTATTCGCAATGTTGAACTATGGTTAAATTATCCCATAAGATTTCTACTTTATGCGTTTAAATCTTAGTTTCCCATAAACACATTTGCTTAAAATGATATTTGACAGAATGGGCTGTCTTTTTACTAAAATATTTGTCTGGTTGAGCTGATATACATTAAACAAAATAAATCTCTAACCTTGGCTTCCTCGCTAATGGTAGTGGATATCCTCAAATGTAAGTATTGTTGATATATTTACTGCTTATCTCGTACTTTCTTACGTTAAAAAACTTGATGTAACGTCTCTTATCTGTTTTAGCGGCAAATTGAATTTTCCTCGCACAATTTATACTTTAAAATATTTATATTTAAAATGGGAAGCAAGAATGACGCGCTCTGGCATCTCAATTTCATCAACAACCAACAACAATTCCTAACAAAAGCGGAAATGTTGCCCAAATTCCTCTAACATTTGGTGTTTCCTGTCTGGTCAGGGCATTCTCTCTTCCAATTAATTAATACGTTTGACAGCTAATCTCCTTGGAAACCGTCGAGTAAGTAGAAAATAAATCCTTATTCTTAAAAATGACATTTGGCCTAACCTTACTTTTTTAACCTAATTATAGTCAATAACAAATTCATTAAGTTCATATGCTGCAATCTTGATTTCAAAGTTCCACAACACACTAAACACGGTCTTTAGAAACTTCCAGTTCATTGTTTTTACAAACACAGACACATATATGGGTACATTTCAGTTCATTGTTCACATAAAATAAACTAAATTTACATATTGAAAACATCATACAGGGGTTTTGTTCATTACCTTGAGGTAATTGATTTAGAACATAATTCTTTGGTATGTATTTCATGCTTAATATTTCAATCTATCTACATATAGATTTTTGGCTCTTTTAATTTCACTTTAACTGAGATATTTTCCAAATTGCTAGTTATACTTTTTTTTTAAAAGACTCATTTAATGATCATTCCAACAAATTATGGCTATATATATCTTTCATTACTTCTCCAAATAACACTGACTAACAATAATAGTGAATGTGCTTGTGTATTAATGTTATTATTTTGTTTTCTGTTTTAGTGTACAGTAAAATATGTCGAACGATGTGGATATGTATACAATATACAGATAACCCATATGCATTACGTGTAAACCGTAAGTATTTTACTTACTATTGACCAGTGGTACTACTACTACCCCCCATTACTAATCTGATTCCCCAATTTTGTAGATCTGACCATCTACTTTAGTGAAATAATAATCGAAACTTAGCTTCGTCATACTAGTTTCCGTCAGGGTTTTCATTTTTGTTTTTATAACTTTATATGGCCTTAGCAATTCTCAGCACAACACCCCCCAATTTTGCAGACATAATTTCGATTTTCGAAAGTAATGGAAGCAAAATTTACATACGTGCTGATATTTTATTTTCATTGTTATTGATAGAAGTGGAATATATCTTGTATATTAAATATTCCTCTAATTTTTCCTGTGATTGGGTCTTTGATTTCACAACTATTAACTGGGTTTTCTGTTGTGATCTCGAATGGACCCTCAAATGGCATCATTAATTTGGCACTGATATTTTTCTTATAGTTCGAGGTTCGCAATGCCCTTATGATTACTAAATCTCCTCTTTTAAATGTCGATTTCTTAGATTTCTTTTTCAAAAACCTTTTTTTTGCACATTTCTCTGCACGTCTCTCATTTAATTTATTGACCAGTTTTACTACTTCTTCGTAGGTTTTACTATTTTGTTGGAGCCATTTTCTTTCAGGCATGACACCTTTGAATAGATAAATCGGTGATTGTCCAGTCATTGTATGTGGACTATTATTAAGTAATTCTTCTATTATATTTAGCTTATCGTGCCACTCTCGGTGATCGCTGTGTACCATTATCCTCAAATACTTGTTAAGTTCTTGTATATATCTCTCAGAAATGTTTGATTGTGGATGACGAATACTTGTAAATCGTAATGTCACTTGGTATTGTTGACAAATTCTTTTATTTACGGTTTTCCTAGTTTCACGTTTGGTTTCTCGGGTCTTCTTGTTCATACTTTTCTTCTCATCAATGTACAACGACGTTTTATTTTATTCAACTTTATTTTCTCGGATTAGCAGCTTTTTATAAATATTTTCTCCATCTGGTATATATATATATATATATATATATATATATATATATATATATATATATATATATATATATATATATATATATATATATATATATCTCAATTTATTTCTTACATGGTTTCCTTTTTTATTTGTATCTTATCATCTATCCCCTAAATCTTCTTTATTTTAATATTTCTTCATTTTAACACTATATTTCTATATTAATTCATTTTCATATATTTATTTCAATATTTATTATTTATTTTATTCATCAGAACCTCTCTTGGGCCTTTTTTCTTCTTTATACTGGTTTCGCTACTCCAACTATAATTCTTTTCCTCATTCACTACCATATATCTTTAGAATTCTTCAAGATTTTATTTTCTTATCCAATTTATTATATATATATTTTTTTTTCTGCTTGCTTCATATGATCCTCTGCGTTCATTGTCATTGTCATTTTCTTATTTCACTTTTCTTATTATATGCCTCGAGTTTTCCCTATACGTTACTTCTCTTTTGTGCTCAAAGCCCCTTTTTATATATATATATATATATATATATATATATATATATATATATATATATATATATATATATATATATATATATATATATATATATATATATATATATATATATATATATATATATATATATATATATATATATATATATATATATTATTCCTTTCTTTTGCCTCCTGGCCTTTTGATTTTCAAAATTATTTGTCTCTTTCTTTCGAAATTGTTCAATTAATTCAAAATCCTTGCTCTCCTGGTCTTTTTATTGGTGGATTAATTTCCTTTATTTAAATTCATACAAGTCGTTTAGGTTATTTTATTGTTTCGTCTGTTCCACTTACTATTTGTTTAAAATTTTGAATTTTGAATGGTTATTTATCCGAAAAACTTGTAGTTCAGTTTATAGACTTGATCTTGGTCTATTTTAACTCCTTTGTCGTTCAGTTCGTATCCCAAATATTTGACTTGCATTTTGCAGAAATGGCATTTCTCCAAGTTTACCTTTAAACCTTCTCTGTCTAATGCTCTTAAAACAACGTCTACATGTCTGTAATGATCTTCAATGGTTTTGGAGTAGATTAATATGTCATCGACATAATGCAGTACAAAATCTTCAAATTTGTCTAGGATTCTGTGTAATGCTTTAACCAGAGCAGAACAAGCTGATTGTATTCCAAATGGGGTTACAGCAAATCGATATACTGAACCATCTATCATAAAGCCTGTGTACTCTCTACATGATTCTTCCAGTGGTATCAGCCAAAAACTATGTTTTAAATCTACTTTTGAAAAAATATTTGCACCCGTTATACTTCCGAAAATACTTTCTATTCCTACTGGTGAACTATATTGAGGAATTGACAATTTATTAATATTTCTAGCATCTAAACACAATCTTATTCCCCCATCTGCCTTTTTTACTACGACTATTGGGTTGATATATGGAGTATCACTTCTTTCTATTATTCCTTGCTCTAACATGTTATTTATTTCCTGGTGTACTTGTTTCTGATATTTATATAGAATCGGATACGTTTTCGATTTAAAATTTGCTATCTCTTTTACTTTAAATTGATGCATATGACCCACAGCTACTCGACTAGTTTCATCGAATAAACTTTCATACTTACATAATATATTCTTTATTTTTCTATCATATTCTTCATTTTCATTTATTATTTCTTTTATATTCTTTTCTTCATATTCTTCCATATAATCTATACTATTTATATAATTCATATTTTCATTTTCACTACTATTTTCTTCACATTTATTCACAATTTCGTCAGTCATATGCACTATTTCGTTGTCGATAATTACTATATTCCGTTCATAATCTATGATAGCATTATTTTCATGTAATATATCTGATCCCATTACTACATCAAATTCCAAACCTTCCATTATTAATAAATTAACGTTGATTTCCTTTTTATTTTCGTTAAATTGTAATTTTCCCATTACTGCCTTCGATACTTCACAAATCTTCCTTCCCCTCGCATTTATTAGTGACACCTTTGGTATATTATAACTAAATTTGTTTAACTTTAATTGATCTATTATATTACTACTGATGATTGACGCATTTGATCCAGAGTCCACCATTATATTCACCATTTTGTTTTGGAAGTTTGCTTTTACAAAAACTAATTTATTTTTGTTTTCAATGTTTTTTTCATTTTCTAATTTTATAAATTCTCTCGGGTGACTATACTGCATGACATTATTTACAAACAAAGGTGCGCTTATTCTAAAAAATTTTGGCTGGGTCGATGTATCTGTGCTGCGACTTCAATTCGGTTTTGCTCTTCAATTTGTTGTGGTATATTACTTTCCATTGCACAATTTCTTAGTTGGCCACCTGGATTAGGATATTGACGGTTATTGTTGTCATTTGTCCTGGGCATCTGTGTTCTTCCTGGCTGATAATTGTTGTTATATCTGTATTGCCTCTGATCTTGTCCTGTGTTGTCGTAATTTCCTTGGTCATTTCTGTTTCTATCCCTGTTTTGATACTGATAATTTCTTGGGTTGCTATTGTTGTTCGATACCCCAGGTCTTGCTTCATTCTGGTTGTAGCGTGGCCTATTGTCATACGTGTTACCTCCATATCTTTGATTCTCTTGATAATTTGGTCTTCTGTAGTCTGGTTTGTTTTCCCCCTTATTTCTTATATTTCTTGTCCTTAGGGTTCTTTCAATTCTTGTCAAATAACTTAACAGCTGCTCCATCGTTTTGATATTGTTTATCGCAATTGTCTCCGTAATCTGGTTTTCGAAATGTCTGGAGATATACATGACTATTTCTTCTTCCTCCATTCTCGGGTGTAGGTACTGCGCTGTATTGTACAAATGCAGACAATAGTTGCTAAAATCTTGATTTTTATTGTAATCGAACCGTCCAAAGTAAAGTTTTTCTCTGAATATCCCTTGATGGAACACTCCCCAGTAAAATTTCATAAAAAGATGTTCAAATTCTTCTATGTTGTGGATTTCGTTTTCTCTACTGGAAAACCATAGTAAAGGATTTCCTACCAGCTGCATCCTTATCACGTCCTTTACATCGTTGATATCAGTTATATATCTTACTTTGTTTTTTATGCTGTTGATAAACACTCTGGGGTGTAGTTTGTTTATATTTTCATCAAATTTTGTTCCTGTATCCATATTTATTGGCATACCGTAGCTCCTGGTGATTTGACTGTTTATTTTGTTGAAGATTTCTTCTCTCGTCTTGCCAATTTGCTCCTCTGTTTTCTTTTTTATGTGTGTTATTTCTGAGTCAACCATTTGTATTTGCGTTTCGACTTTTGTAAACTCTTCTCTGGTTTTCTCGGCTTGATTATATAAGTGGTCGTGAATTTCTTGCATCCCTGTATTCATTTCAGTTTCTATTTTCTGGCAATTTTGTTGACATTTCTGTTTTGCCTCGTCCACGTCACTTCTTATTTGTATAATTATCACCTCATTTTCCTTTTCCAAGGTGCTTTGTTTCCTATTAATTTCTTCAATGAGATATTTTTCACTCTCTTCTATTTTTCCTGCCATCCTGTTTTCCATATCTTGTTTGAGTTTTTCTATATTTTCTTTTGTTTCTTCTTTGAGATCTTGTATGTTTCTATACAAGATAGCATCATTTTCTTGTAATTTATTCATATCCTGTTTGATTTCTGTGGTTACATTTTGTATAAATACTTCTAGATTCTTCATATCTTCTTGCTTCGCCAATTTATTACTCAGGTTTTCTTCTTGTTTCTGCAATTTTTCATTTAGATTTTCTTCTTGTTTCGCCATTTTATCACTCAGGTTTTCTTCTTGTTTCGCCATTTTATTACTTAGACTTTCTTCCATCTTATTCATATTCTGTAAAAACATATTTGTCATTTGTTGCAATATATTTTGTTCCGTACTTGGCGTTTCTTCTTGTGCGTTCGGTTCGACCGTTTCAGTTTCTTCACTCTCCTCCGGTTTATCTGGTATTTCCTCCTGCGATACGGTTTCTTTTACTAACATTTCTTCTGTTTTCTCTTCTCCTGTGTCTCCTTCATCAAATTGTTCCGCCTGTTGTATTTCTTCAGTCTTCTTTGTTTTTCTAGCTCTTGTTTGCTTTTGTTGCGACATTTTTTTTTTTTTAATTTCTTTATTTAGGATGGTCAGTAATTAAATTTTTGTTTTTCAGGTCTGGTTCTACCAATATTAAGAATTCCTGTGCCCAGATGTTGCAGTTTGATCCCCTGTTTTGCTGTGCCTGACGTTATGGCTAGTTTCCCCTATTTTTGCTGTGCCCGAACGTTGCGGCGCCAATTATACAATTAATTGGCTTTTATTTAGATTTTATTTAATATTATTTTTAATGTTAATTGCCACACTGTTGGGCGCCATTTATACAATTATTTACTTTTATATTTTATGTTATTTATTATTATTATATATTTTATTTTATATTGCCCCACTGTTGGGCGTCAATTATACTAATATTGGCTTTGAATTTATTTTATTAATTTATTTTATATTATATTTACTGATATTAGGTATTAATTTTTATTTTATTTATATGGAAATAGTGATATTAAAAAAAATGATGATATTTTACACCATGTGTTATGGGTGACTCTGTATATTTTATAATGTGAAACTTTATCTGAATAAAAATGTTTTATGACTCTTGTATTATGTGATTTAAGCTATCTCAGGGTTATTTGGGTTGCCTATCCTTCTACTATATATATATATGTATGTCAAATAAATTGTATTCAAATATTTTAATATACTTACTATCTCAGTGGTGAGTTCTGCAAAAAATATAGGGAAAAATATAGCCTGCAAATATTTATAGTAACCTTATTAAATCTTATTTTGTTTCAAAGAATTATGTTTCAAAATTCGTAAACAAATTTTATTGGCACAATTTCAAATTTAAAATCTAAACGGATCCGTTTGTCAAACTAATATTATCAATTTACAATGATTAATCTTAATACCCGAATTTTCGGCTGTCATTCTAATGTTCTGATTAATAAAATATGGATCCTTGACCTGCACTCCCTCTGTATTCGCAATGTTGAACTATGGTTAAATTATCCCATAAGATTTCTACTTTATGCGTTTAAATCTTAGTTTCCCATAAACACATTTGCTTAAAATGATATTTGACAGAATGGGCTGTCTTTTTACTAAAATATTTGTCTGGTTGAGCTGATATACATTAAACAAAATAAATCTCTAACCTTGGCTTCCTCGCTAATGGTAGTGGATATCCTCAAATGTAAGTATTGTTGATATATTTACTGCTTATCTCGTACTTTCTTACGTTAAAAAACTTGATGTAACGTCTCTTATCTGTTTTAGCGGCAAATTGAATTTTCCTCGCACAATTTATACTTTAAAATATTTATATTTAAAATGGGAAGCAAGAATGACGCGCTCTGGCATCTCAATTTCATCAACAACCAACAACAATTCCTAACAAAAGCGGAAATGTTGCCCAAATTCCTCTAACATTTGGTGTTTCCTGTCTGGTCAGGGCATTCTCTCTTCCAATTAATTAATACGTTTGACAGCTAATCTCCTTGGAAACCGTCGAGTAAGTAGAAAATAAATCCTTATTCTTAAAAATGACATTTGGCCTAACCTTACTTTTTTAACCTAATTATAGTCAATAACAAATTCATTAAGTTCATATGCTGCAATCTTGATTTCAAAGTTCCACAACACACTAAACACGGTCTTTAGAAACTTCCAGTTCATTGTTTTTACAAACACAGACACATATATGGGTACATTTCAGTTCATTGTTCACATAAAATAAACTAAATTTACATATTGAAAACATCATACAGGGGTTTTGTTCATTACCTTGAGGTAATTGATTTAGAACATAATTCTTTGGTATGTATTTCATGCTTAATATTTCAATCTATCTACATATAGATTTTTGGCTCTTTTAATTTCACTTTAACTGAGATATTTTCCAAATTGCTAGTTATACTTTTTTTTAAAAGACTCATTTAATGATCATTCCAACAAATTATGGCTATATATATCTTTCATTACTTCTCCAAATAACACTAACTAACAATAATAGTGAATGTGCTTGTGTATTAATGTTATTATCTTGTTTTCTGTTTTAGTGTACAGTAAAATATGTCGAACGATGTGGATATGTATACAATATACAGATAACCCATATGCATTACGTGTAAACCGTAAGTATTTTACTTACTATTGACCAGTGGTACTACTACTACCCCCCATTACTAATCTGATTCCCCAATTTTGTAGATCTGACCATCTACTTTAGTGAAATAATAATCGAAACTTAGCTTCGTCATACTAGTTTCCGTCAGGGTTTTCATTTTTGTTTTTATAACTTTATATGGCCTTAGCAATTCTCAGCACAACATATATATATATATATATATATATATATATATATATATATATATATATATATATATATATATATATATATATAAACATATAAAAATTGAAACTGACCCCGGATATGGGTTCTAGGGGTTCTAGTTCGCGCTCATTTGAAAAAATTTTTGCAAAGTCTCACCATCAATACCTCTCTATTAGTGAATTTTTTTAAATAAAAATTCACTAAAAAGTGTCTTTTAGTGAATTTTCTTTTAAAAAAAATCCACTAATGAGGAGATGCCGACTTTTCACTTTTGGAAAAATTCTTCAAATGAGCGCAAACTAGGCCCCCTAGAACCCATATCCAGGGCCAGTTTTAATATATATATATATATATATATATATATATATATATATATATATATATATATATATATATATATATATATATATATATATATATATATATATATATATATATATATATATATATATATATATATATATATATATATATATATATATATATATATATGTGTGTGTGTGTGTGTGTGTGTGTGTGTGTGTGTGTGTGTCACACCGATAACTCAAAAAATAATGGACTGATTCTGATCAAATTTGCGGAGTGCTTTCCTTTTGCAAGTGGGTTGGATATGTTCTTTAGCCAAGAAAAGCCGCCCAGGTTTTCCCGACAATTTTGTGTTTTCTTTCGGAAAATAATTATATCTCCGTAAATGAAGTAAGGGCAACCAAATTTGGTACGTTGGTTTCTGTCATAAAGAGTATCCTGTAGTGATGGGTCATTATTTAACTGTCAGCTATTTTTAAACGGTTACCGAGCCGTAACGGTAACCACCAGTTATGGATTTATAAAAATAGCAGCTTAAAAAATAACGCTTTTTACACTAAACTAGATTTCGGAGTCGTGTCTGTTTCAGTTCTGCTGCAACTAGTTCGGCTTCGATGAATAAACATCGGTTTTCACCGGCAACTGTTTATTTAACTATTTAACGGGATGAATAGCCTTGAGATTGGGAATGCTAAACACGTTATTTATACTAGCGTGCTCGCTCTCGCTAACAGCTTTAGGAACGTAGGATATTTCGGTACAATAAAACGGTTTAATTATAATTTTAACTTTAACCGGTTGTTGGTGGGGATACGGCATACGGACACTACTACACAGAGTTATTCTGTTAAACTGAGAAGCTGTTATTTTTGAAACAGTTGAGTTTCCCACTAGTATGTAAAGCCAAATATTTAATAATAAAAAATGTTGGGTGAAAAGATGAATTTCTGTAAAAACGTGTTATTACTTTCACTATAGACAATGCAAAATAGGGTTATTTCACGTGAAATTAAAGTACTTATTTATTTAAATTTATATACATTACCTAAGAAAACAGTTAACACGTCATTTTCGTTTGTCTGATAATAGTTATCAAATTGATTAAAAAAATATAATGATACAACATTTTTTAATATCTATATACTTTTCAATATAAAAAATTAAATGAATATATATATATATATATATATATATATATATATATATATATATATATATATATATATATATATATTCCAAAATTGATACGAAAAATTTTACAGGGTGATTCTTTGGCGAAAAATAAGGGGTGTTTTTTTATTAAGTTTTTCTTGAAACCCCTTCTCCTCCAAGTTACAGCCCTTTGAAATTTTTGAAACTAATTTTAAAACAACGAATATTAAAATAAGTAAATAAACAATGATTACTATATATCTTCCAATTTTTTTTAAAACTCACTCAATTTTTTATACTGTTTCTTTACCGAAATTTTATTAGCTGCGTTATGTTATGGAGTTCTTAGAATCACTCCCTGTGTAGCAATAAAAGTTCTAACGTCTAACGTCCCAAGGCGTGATAAATAATGATATTTATTGATTCTTGCTGTGGCATTGACATTTACGTAAAGATCCTCATAAAATAAATCTGTGAGATATGACTAGTTGATAATTCCTAAAACATCTAAGTAAATTCATATAGAAGACTCCTTTCTGATTTCTAAAAGTTTCACTTCAGAGTGGCAAAAGATTTACGACACGCTTATTATAATTTCTTAATCCTTTGTTTCCTTTTCATATCGACAAAATTTGAGATTTATACACTACGTGAAATAACGGGGTAACAATACAATGCATTTATACTAGTGTGCTCGCTTTTGCTCACAGCTTGGGGAATGTAGGATACTATCGATCGACTATCCAGTTTAAAATAACTGAAGCCGTTATTTTCAACGGTCATTATTAAAAAACGTTAACGGCTTCAACTGTTAACAGAAAATAACTATTTTTCCCATCACTAGTATCCTGTGTACCAAAATTCAGATCTCTAAGTTAAAAGACAAAAAAGTTAAAGGTAAGCCTCTGTTTAAAAAATATTAAAACGTCGAAATTATGGTAGCCCTACTAACGTGAGTGAAATGCAAAACCAAATGACTAACAAGCCCCTAGATCTGTGTCTAAGTCGTTGTTTTCCTTTATTTCGTTAAAATATGAGCAAATAATCCATTGTAAACAAAAATTGTTTGGTATAAATAATAAAGACGTTAGAAAATCAACATACTGGCGTATATACCTGATAGTACAAACATTTGTTATTTCGACCGTGGTGGAGTGGTCTAAGTCATCTGCATCAGATAATCGAGTAGAATAAGACGAGTTCTAATCCTAGTTAGTGACTTCACTTTTTATATATATTTTTTAGTCTTTCATTTAATTTTACTGTGACTGATCAGATTGTCATTATTCCGATGTATTTTCAAGCGAGTTTTTGTATAAACAATAATTTAATAAAGATGAGATGAAAACTTTTAAGATTTAAATCAATTTGAATAGCATATCCGGTTGTTTGTTCTTGCCCTAACTTAGTGAAGCCCTTCCGTATTTTATACAGTCGTAGATTTTTCTCCTGCTTTACAAGTGCTTGCTTTTAGTGAATTTTCCTTTAAAAAAGCACTAATCAGGAGATCCTGACTTTTGAGTTTTGACAAAATTTCTTCAAATATAAATAGGCGTTATTTATTTATTTTATATGCAAATACACAGTTTATAAAACCATTTACGTATTGCATAACAGGATAAACTATAACTATGGTGTACACCTATAATTCCACAATCTAACTTACTACCCACATTAATTCAAAAACAAAAGAACATAACATCTCGGCAAGCTTAAATTACATTTCAGGCTTCATAGGCAGTCCATCAATTGTATAAAACTAAAATCTAATTTAAATTTACTGTATCTATTCCAAATTCATATCTAAATCAGTAAAAGGAATTTGGTGACTCAGCAAAGTCAACAGGAGAACGTGGTTAGGCATGTATATGTTCAGTCAATACGTTCTTAAATGCTCTTAAATTCATGTTAAAGATGTCAACATGCTTACACAGTTCGTTCACTTGAGCACATTCTACAAATCGGAGAACTGAACAAACTATTCGTTCTGTATCTTGGTATCCAAACTAGTTGCTCTAGTCTACTATCCTTCTGAGTAACCCTGAATTAACTCCTGCCCAAGAATTCAGAACAATTTACCATGTTCCTCACGATTTTGAACAAAAACACCAGATCAGCAACTATGCGCCTGCTCTGAAGACTGATAATGTTAAACACAGCAAGCAAACTCCCATAGGGTGTAAAATTGGGATAAAATCCTAAAAACTTAAAATGCAGAAAACGAATGAAGCCCGTAAAAAGGATTCCACACTACCGACAGATACTCCATTTTTGAACTTTTATGTATATATATATATATATATATATATATATATATATATATATATATATATATATATATATATATATATATATATATATATATATATATATATATATATATATATATATGACAGGCCGAATAGCTCAGTTCGCGAGGTGAGTAACCTCTAGAATCCGACTAGGAGGTCGCGTGGTGTCCTTTGCCTATATGTGTATGTAAGCTCCCCCCGCACAAGTCTAAGACTTCTGGGTGCGGAATTTGTCTACTGTGATGTTATTAATTATTATTCATCAAATTTGCTTAGTATCTTGCCTTTGCAAGTAGTTGGGATAAGTTCGTTAGCCAGGTAAATCTGCACAGGTTTTACCGGAAAATGTTGTGTTTGCTATCGAAAAAAATTATATCTTTGGAAATAACAGAGTAAGGGCAGTCCAATCTGCTACACGTGTTTGTATTATAAAGAGTGAGCCATGAAACAAAATTTACGTCTGTACTTTTAAATACAAAAAAGTTATAGGCATTTAAAGAAAAAAAAAATGGATTTTCCTCAAAACGTCAAAGTCTCGTTTTAAAACGTCAAAATTGGCAACATTTAGGGAAAGAAGATGAAACAAATACGGGTTATGTAAATAAATTGTCGCAAGAAGAGTGTTCTGCAAACCCTTAAGTTTCAGATTCAACCGTCATTGTCGTTCATTTTACTAACATATTTCCAGAAAATTCATTTCAAATAAGCACTTTCTCTGATGCTTTGGCAGTAGTTTTAGTTAAGTTTATGGTTTAACGATGTATAATTTTAGCTAATTTTCGTAGAAAAAATTCGTTAATGAAACAATATATAGGGTGTACCATTAAAAAAATGAAGTTTGGGTTGTATATAACTTATGCAACAACCGGTAGATGCATAAATAATTTTAGTTTGTAGCTTACGTTGGCACCTGCAACTTTTGTTACATTTTTTTATTATCGAATAAAAAAGGAAATAGCGAACCTGAACGCAATATTCGACCATCCTGTAGGTAGTGGTAGATAATTAGGTTTTCCATAAACTGGTAGTTGCGCGAAAACGAAAATTTATGAGTTGTCGTCATTGCCATCTCTCAAGACCAGATTATATTTACTCATAGGACATCCAAATGATTGTCGGTAATAGCATCCACTTAACTGAAAGTAATTTGAGGGAAATAAAAACTCAATTATTTGAATAAATCTATCCTTAGGAATATTATAATTGCGTTTTATTTTTTCCCAAACTATGGAAAAAACGAAATAAAGTGTATGAAAAGGTGCTAGCCCAACGCTTTGACGCGTCTCAACTTGTTTAGCTTTTAACTCAACTTTAATAATTGGTTTTCATTTTAAAGTAATGTATTCTATTATGGAATTTTCCGGATTTTTTTTACATTATTGTGAAAAATGTATGTGAAGTTATGTGTGTAAGTGTACAAAATTATTCAGCAATTTCGTAAAACGATTTTTTTAACACCTGAAGAAGCGAACAACTATGGTTGAGGAAACGTCTAGCAGCTAAGTGAGTTCGATCACGGAAAAACAGACCGGAAATCATTTAGCATTGAAAACAAAGAAGTGCTTGCAAATATCAGACTCATCGTTAATGTGCAGCCAATGTCATATACATTTAAATTTCTGATTTTGAAATTGTGACAATTCGATAGAATAACAATCGATTCGAACACGTAAATAAAACAGGACAGCTTATGGTTTTATCAAATATAGAGATGCGATCGTGAGCCTGGCAACTGACATTTTTTAATTACAACCAGAAAGGAACATTGTGAAAGAGACATGGGCATGAGAATGAGAGAATTGGTCGATAGGAAATTAAAACGTATTGCTTTTATAAATATCTTGCTATTTCTCTCGCAATAAATCACCTTGAACAACATTCACTTGCAATCAGAAACAGCAGCATCCTGTTCTGTTGTTGTTTGCCATGTTCCACTCAATAACTATGTGTTTAAATATATTGTATAATAACGTTATTTTATTTCATTTTGTATTGCTATTTCTAAATATTTATTCTAATTTGAAAAAAGAGTCACAATTTTAACTTGAAAAACCTTAGACACACACACACACACACACACACACACATATATATATATATATATATATATATATATATATATATATATATATATATATATATATATATATATATATATATATTTATTGATATGGTTTCTATAAGGGGGTCACATATACATATATACACATACATACAAGCCAACAACACACTCTTTAAAACACCCCATACAAAACCAAACAAACAACAAAAAAACCTACTCATGGATGTATAATGTCTAGGCGGTGAAAGATTAAAGTCCATGAACTGTTAGTCTGTCTGTGAAATTTTACAGGCATATCATAAGATCTGTTATAAAAAAATTTAAAATCCAAATCAGGATTGATTCCCTAATATGTTATATGCATAGATTAAGGAAGGTAAAATGTGAATATAATAGTTGTAAATTAGTTTATAGTAGTGAAAGGTCGACACGAAGTGAAAATTATATCCTGAACAGAATAGACTGCAGAAAAATGATTTAACTTAGTGCGGACAAATAAGATACAAAGACTATAAAGCTAGATTAAAAAGACTCTAAAACCTTTTTTTTTAATTTAATGTAAATATTGGACAATAAGAAATGTGTAAGTAGTTTTTAGGTAGTTTAGTAGAATTAGGAAATGTATGGTATTAATATTTCTTAGGATTAGGCTTGTCAAACTGTATAACCTAGGATTTGGAACAGATGTTTTTGTTTAACATAAGACGTCAAATTGACACTATAAATAATTTATATAGGTTAATAAATGCTGTCAAATAATTAAATTTACTGGCAGATGTCAAACGGAGAATACAAACAATTTAGATAGGTTAAGGAAGTAAAGTCAATGCAACAATATTAAAAATGAGGTAACCGCAGAAATAATGAAGAAGATTGTTGTAAAAATCTGAAGAGGAATTTTGAAGTTGGCCAACAGGATTTTTCGACTGGTTACGGTCGTCATGTAAAAAAGTAAACAGAGAGAAACAATTATTGAGTTTTGGGAGAAAGAATAAATTTAAAAGAGAAGAGCAAAACCTTATAAGTTTGGAACAAAGTGTTAAAAAAGCAGAGTTTAATCTAACAACAAACTGTGAGTAAGTAGAATATAAGCGCTTACTGTCTTTGTGTGGCTAATTTCACAGCTACCGGAAATATTGTAGAAAAAGGCATTAAAACCATTATAAAGTTCACTTGAAAGGGGTTCCAACTGATTGAACCAACAATATTTGTCTACATCAATCAGAACAAGGCGGTCGTGGGGCCCTCTTTCGAACGTAAGACCAGTAGGCATAATTTGCCAAGAAGAAACTTCCATTGACTACACTTCAAAGTTAAGGATTTAACTTTGCTGAGCGGTTACCATTTCTTGTTGTTCTTATTAGTCTATAATTGTAGAATAATAGATTTATATTATACCTAAGCAATTTAGAAACTTTAGTAAACAAAAAAAAAACAAACTGGCCAGTCATTTCTTTCCGGGGGTTGAAATTTGTTAAAAACAAGAAGAAAAAAAACTTAAAAAAAAAGAATAATATAGATAGATAGATAGATAGAATTAGGTGTTTGTCATCTCTATTAACATTAATAAATAGTCGAGTTTTGTGCAAATATAAAATCTTTGCTTTATTTTGGTTTATGCATATATAAGTATTAGGGAAATTCATATATTTGAAGTCATACAAATTTTAAAGGACTTGAACCCACTAGTCCCTGTTTTGAGAGTCAAATTCATTCATGTGATCAATTGTATGCGCAATACAGCAGTATAAAGGCATTCAATACACCAAGGTGTAATACACACACAAACCTTTGGTGAACACACATTAACAACACATTATTCACTAAACTTTACAGGCAAATAAAAACCTAAAAGCTAAAATACTTAAAATCCAACTAACACCCAATCGTAGGGCAATTATATATATATATAACATTAAAATTATTCATGGTGATAAAAACCCAAGCATAAACAATAATAAAACAAGTGGCGCCCAACGTGGGGCTTTCGAGGTCCACAAGGGTAAAATAATTTTAAAATAAACAAAAATGCCAAAATGCCTAGCAGAAAGAAAGAAGTGGGGAAAAAGCAAGAAACAGAAGAACTAACCGGTAAAAGCTTTGAAATGATAATGCAAATATTAATAGATATAAGGAAAAATATGGTGACAAAGCAAGATATGGAGAGAATGTTTCAAAAGAGTGATCAATATGTACGAAAGTTTGAAAGTAAGGTAGAGACAAAGATGGATGTAGTACGTAAGATAATAATAGAGAAAATCAGAGCGAATGATGGTGAACCGATGGATTAAATAATAGAGAGGGTGAATGAAAGAAATAAGCGAATGAGAGGGCCCAGAAAAATGCGCAAACACAAAAGAAACAGATATGAAACCAAAATGGAAGAGAAATTAAAAGAAACGAACGGAAATTTGGAAAATCTAAAAGAAGAGCCAGATATAAAGCTGGAATTAGGGAATAAAAGACTTAGAAAAGAAATGGAAAAATGTTTTGAAAAATGGACAAGAGCAGAGACACAGAGTATGGGGAATAGAACCAATAAAAAGAAACGAGCAAGCCTAGAAGAAATCAGGAATAAGGGTGACAAATTTAAACGGAAACGAAAAGGAAATGATAGGTATAGACGTCAAAACAAGGAGGGCAACGATGGCACGAATAAGTATAAATGCCAGAGGAATAAGGATACCTTCAGAGATGATTTTGGCATGGAATACGATGCAAGACAGGCAGCAGAGTATGATGAAAATCATAAGCAGTGGAGAAGACCACATAATGGATATGGAGACGACGCACCAACAAAATATGGAACGACTACGAAGAATTAATAAACTAGAATGAGATGAATGACCTGGGAAGTCTTTAAACTCACCAACATTTTTTGAAATAACATAACAATATAAATTCAAAATTGCAGACCTGGATTAGGTCTATAAACTGAACCAAAACTAGTTCGACCAAATAACACGTCAAAATTCAAAATTTAAAGCAAATGTCAAGCATGAAAGAAGAGTATAGGCAAATTCAAAACCGAGGTAGATAAGGTTAGTAATCAGCCAAGCGTGGGGAAGGATCGTACTAAAACAAGCATAAGAATTGTGCACGAAACAATAAATGCAATCGGATGCAAAAGAAGTAGTGGGGACAAGTTTAAACCCAAGACAAGAGGACCAGAGCTGTCAACGAACGAGGAAAAATAAACAAGAATATGAAATAAATACATATAAAGGTCAATTAAGTGAAATTTGGAGAAAATTATGGAACATTCAGTATGATGAACAACTGAATAAAGACGTATAAAACAAGGAGTAATGGGAAAAGTCAAAAATATATATGTACGAACAGTGAAATGAATTTAGTAGATGGAGAAGCTAACCAGTGAATATGTACACCCATAGAGGGCATATTGAGATAATAAAGAGTAATGTAGTTGATTATGTGCACAGTAGTTGCAAGAAAATATAGATATTAAAGCAGAAAAGAAGTGAAATGCGGTAAACAATTAAAAATAAGCGGAATTATAGGGGATTGAGATGAAAAGTCCAGTAAAAGGAACATATATTGACTGATAAACAGTAGTTTCAGATTAATACTAAAAATAAAAAAAAGTTGGGTATCAGAAGACTAAAACGAATTGAAAAAGGAAAGGACCTAATATCAAAATGAAACATATAGAAACTTACAATGACAGCAGCAATAAAAAAAAGGGTCCAAATATCAGGGTATATACGAACATGTCGTTATAGAAATCGGTTCATTATCACGCGTAGGAACACACGCAATGAGAAAAGGGTTATCAATGTTTATGTTCAATTTTTGTGTATAACTTAAAGCGTGAATAAAAAATTTTGTCAAGCTTCAGAAGGCAAGCCTCTAAAGCAGTCAAAATTTATTATTGGGGATTTGATATGGTTTCTATAAGGGGGTCACATATACATATATACACATACATACAAGCCAACAACACACTCTTTAAAACACCCCATACAAAACCAAACAAACAACAAAAAACCTACTCTTGGATGTATAATGTCTAGGCGGTGAAAGATTAAAGTCCATGAACTGTTAGTCTGTCTGTGATATTTTACAGGCATATCATAAGATCTGTTATCAAAAAAATTTAAAATCCAAATCAGGATTGATTCCCTAATATGTTATATGCATAGATTAATGAAGGTAAAATGTGAATATAATAGTTGTAAATTAGTTTATAGTAGTGAAAGGTCGACACGAAGTGAAAATTATATCCTGAATAGAATAGACTGCAGAAAAATGATTTAACTTAGTGTGGACAAATAAGATACAAAGACTATAAAGCTAGATTAAAAAGACTCTAAAACCTTTTTTTTAAATTTAATGTAAATATTGGACAATAATAAATGTGTAAGTAGTTTTTAGGTAGTTTAGTAGAATTAGGAAATGTATGGTATTAATATTTATTAGGATTAGGCTTGTCAAACTGTATAACCTAGGATTTGGAACAGATGTTTTTGACATAGGACGTCAAATTGACACTATAAATAATTTATATAGGTTAATAAATGCTGTCAAATAATTAAATTTACTGGCAGATGTCAAACGGAGAATACAAACAATTTAGATAGATTAAGGATATAAAGTCAATGCAACAATATTAAAAATGAGGTAACCGCAGAAATAATGAAGAAGATTGTTGTAAAAATCTGAAGAGGAATTTTGAAGTTGGCCAACAGGATTTTTCGACTGGTTACGGTCGTCATGTAAAAAAGTAAACAGAGAGAAACAATTATTGAGTTTTGGGAGAAAGAATAAATTTAAAAGAGAAGCGCAAAACCTTATAAGTTTGGAACAAAGTGTTAAAAAAAGCAGAGTTTAATCTAACAACATACTGTGAGTAAGTAGAATATAAGCGCTTACTGTCTTTGTGTGGCTAATTTCACAGCTACCGGAAATATTGTAGAAAAAGGCATTAAAACCATTATAAAGTTCACTTGAAAGGGGTTCCAACTGATTGAACCAACAATATTTGTCTACATCAATCAGAACAAGGCGGTCGTGGGGCCCTCTTTCGAACGTAAGACCAGTAGGCATAATTTGCCAAGAAGAAACTTCCATTGACTACACTTCAAAGTTAAGGATTTAACTTTGCTGAGCGGTTACCATTTCTTGTTGTTCTTATTAGTCTATAATTGTAGAATAATAGATTTATATTATACCTAAGCAATTTAGAAACTTTAGTAAACAAAAAAAAAACAAACTGGCCAGTCATTTCTTTCCGGGGGTTGAAATTTGTTAAAAACAAGAAGAAAAAAAACTTAAAAAAAAAGAATAATATAGATAGATAGATAGATAGAATTAGGTGTTTGTCATCTCTATTAACATTAATAAATAGTCGAGTTTTGTGCAAATATAAAATCTTTGCTTTATTTTGGTTTATGCATATATAAGTATTAGGGAAATTCATATATTTGAAGTCATACAAATTTTAAAGGACTTGAACCCACTAGTCCCTGTTTTGAGAGTCAAATTCATTCATGTGATCAATTGTATGCGCAATACAGCAGTATAAAGGCATTCAATACACCAAGGTGTAATACACACACAAACCTTTGGTGAACACACATTAACAACACATTATTCACTAAACTTTACAGGCAAATAAAAACCTAAAAGCTAAAATACTTAAAATCCAACTAACACCCAATCGTAGGGCAATTATATATATATATAACATTAAAATTATTCATGGTGATAAAAACCCAAGCATAAACAATAATAAAACAATATATATATATATATATATATATATATATATATTATATATATATATATATATATATATATATATATATATATATATATATATATATATATATATATATATATATATATATATTATATATATATATATATATATATGTATATACATATATATATATATATATATATATATATATATATATATATATATATATATATATATATATAATTAGTTCGAGTGTTAGAAATTTCAAGTAAAAAAAAACATACTAATTGCGCACATGTTTAGGTGGGTGGAAAATTCTGTAATTCTAAAATATTCTAACATGTATAATAAAAAATAATATATTATAAACAGAGTGTAACATGGAGTAACATTTATGTGTAATTAAACAGACTAAGTTTGTCATTTATGGGTAAACTTGTTTAAATAAAATGTATGTATTATAGAGGCTGGTCCAAATTCGAGCCTTACCGTGGAGATCATCTCGCTTATTATCGAAGAGAGAGGGTAGGTTACAATTCTACAAAGACGCTAAGTTTTGTGTTCTGTAATATGCCTGCAACTATCGCTCAAAAAATGGTCAAGAAAGTGAAAAAGCGATTTTCGATTATTGCCTCTGGCTCATCTGGCTCATTTATTTAAATTCGTATGAGGAAGCTAAAAACACATTCTCACAGCCATTTTTATATGATAGACTCAAAATTTTTCAATAACCTTTTACCTTCTTTGGGAGTTAATCAACTTTCTTGTTTCTTATTAGCAGCATATTGGATTTTGACATCATAGAATTTCTGTTTTCTTTTTTTGAATTCAGCAATGCATTACCTGCTAAGAAATATTTCTTCACAATTGGACTTAACTGCCAAACAGTGCAAAATCGCCTTAATTTTTCCCTTAACGTTGGCTGTGAAATTTCAAAACGTATTTCTGTCATCGGTGATATCATTGGAATAGTAAGATGCCGTTCAATAATGAAGAGAAGCATGATATGTTGTGTATTTTTATGCATAAAATCGAAATACAATAATATCAGGCATGAGATATTTAGAAATGCATCCGGAACGACAACAACCACATCGTACTATTTTTAAACAGATTGCTAAAAACTTATCCAAGTCTGGATCCTTTAGTCAATCCTTTTATGGGAACAGAAACTTGAACAAGAATCAACGTAAGAACGTTTTAGGATGGTTAATTTTAGGTAACTTTTTGTGAATAAAATAATTGTGCTTTTCTTGTTCATTTTTAGGTCAATAATGGCCCTTCAAATTCCTGTAGGTTTGGGTATACCGCAGACACGAGTGTGGAGAACACCACGTAAAAATTGTTACAAAGCGTATAAGACACAGGTCAGTCAACATTATTCAACGTCATCCTAATATTACAACGTTATCACCGATGACCGACATATTTTTTGGCGCTTTGAAATTCCATAGCGACCGTCAGAGGCAAATTAAGGGATTTTGCGCTGACTGACAGTAGAGCCCAATTGCTAAAAAAATTATAACATGTTATACATTGTTGAATTCAGGAAAACCAGAAATTGTATGATGTCAAAACCCAATATGACGCTCATAAGAAATATTAAAGGTGTCACAAAGAGGGGCGAAACGTTATTGAAAAATTTTGAGTCTACTGTCAGGTAGAAAACTGGAAATGGTTGCGAGAATGTGTTTTTAGTTTCTTTATGCGAGTTCGAATAAACAAGCCAGAGACGAA
Source organism: Tillus elongatus (assembly GCA_964006375.1). Taxonomy (NCBI): domain Eukaryota; kingdom Metazoa; phylum Arthropoda; class Insecta; order Coleoptera; family Cleridae; genus Tillus; species Tillus elongatus. The sequence continues at coordinate 66,219,262 of OZ023265.1, forward strand.
AATCGAAAATCGTTTTTTTTTTCAGTCCTTTGACAATTTTGTTCATCAACAGTTGTAGAAAGTTGGTTTTCTTTGTGGCACATTAAAGAGCACAAAAGCCCATCATCTTCAATATGAAGCGAGATCACCATGGTGAGGGTCGAATTAAATCACCCTGTATTATATGGTTACTCAGTGTGTGCATTTTTTAAAATTATTATGGATTGTATAAAGTGTGCCAAAAAGGCATGGAAGTAAAAAGTTGTTATTTAGTTTATAGAACACCCTGTTTATAAATCGATTTCTGAATTCTCCATGTAATTGTACAACTGTCATAGGTTTGATATGATATGTAACATTTATGATTTTTAAATTATTTAAAATTTTATCCAAAAAATCACATTTGCAATTATCACTATATTATTATGTACCAACCTGATTTTGCTACAAAACTTTTATGTTTTGATCCAGGGAACACTAGGTTTACGCTTATGCTCGCCCTTACAAATATTTAACATAAAAGCTACACATGATTCTAGATATAAGTTCAAACCTGAGAAACCTGTAGTTCAAAAAGTCTGGACGTAGCAAGTGCGTTATGGAAGTAAATGTTCATAAAAATGTTTTTAATAGCAAATATGTCTCTTTAATGCAAGCAGGCATCAATTTGGTTACCGGTATAACCAATATAGTAGAAACAATGTACCACATTTTATCAAAATAATTTATTGTCTGAAAATCTACAAGCATTTTCCGAAAACAAACTTAAAATGTTTCCGAGAAAACTAATTTCTTAGCCAACCTTAGGTTAATAGCAAATTGAGTTATTGAAATTTGAAGCATTTAATGAAAATTCGCTACCAAAACGCACTTACCGCGTATCGTTTTTTTTACAAACATGAATCATATTTCCATGAAAAATGCAAAAATGTAATAACATAATGGATGTTCGGAAAAAAAATGGTAGGTATCACCAACCACTTATGGGCCACACTGTGATTTTAAAAATAATTTTATAAGATGTAGCTCAAGACACCCCATAATTAACGTATACAATTTTTTCTCGTATCTTTTATAAGAACGAGTATATTATGCTTTGCCGTAGAAATGCGTCACCCTGTATATATGTGAACAGATAAAAACTGAAACTCAACCCGAATATGGATTCTAGGAGGCCTAGAGATGCCGGAGTTCAAAGAAACCTTTAGTTGTCATCGATCTGATGAGTCTGTTCATCAACACCAGCCCATCAGAAGCAAAAAATGGTTTGCAATCTTTTTAAATCCATGCTATAATATAATATTAGGATCAGAGCAGTTGTGAGAAGGTATACTCAAACCTCTGAGTATCGCAGGAGACGCCACGGGGTCTTGCACATGGTCAAATCTGTCTGATTTTGACACCACTGAGCAGGGATATGTTTCAGACTTCTTGATCAGCGTACCAAAAAACCACTATGAAAGAGTCTAGGTACAAAAAATCAATTACCTTACCAATAACTAAACTAAAGTCAAGCTGCTGTTGTGTTTTGTGATTACTTGAAGGACCTTGTGATTTGTAATTACTCGAAGAACTGTTGTAATTAATTAATTATATGCGTCAAGAATAAAATTAAGTAACTTATTCTAAACATAGATATACAGGAATGCTGCACTGAATGGTTCACTAATGTCAGTACCAATTAATAGCGATTTTAATGACTTTACCCGCAAGCAGAAGGGCGGTTGTGTTGATAATTGCGTTCAGAACTAACTAACTGTCTTTACGAAATTATCATCTTTTTCCAAGCTAGAACGAGTGTTAGCGTATTGTTTACGTTTTATTCACAATTGTAAAAATAATGCCAAAAAACTGGGCTCGTTAACTAGTGACGAATTAGATTAATTATGAGATACATTTAGCCTTAGTATTTTCAGCAGGAGCTGAATTGTTTAGGATCAAGTCAGCCCGTTAAAAATTGCAGCTCAATAAAATGTTTAAATGCCTTTCTTGATTCTGACGACATAATTAAAGTTGGCGGGCATCTTACAAACGCCACAGTTTCCTTTAATCACAAACATCCCATATTACTACCAAACAAAGATTTAGTCACAAAATTCATTATCAAGGAAATACCTGTGCGACATTTGCATGCAGGAATTCAAGCAACTCTCTCGGTTAACCGTCTGAAATGTTGGCGATTGGCAGCAAAAAATACTATCAAAATGATAATCCATAATTGTGTAACTTGTTATAAGTTTAAACCAGTCCCTTATAAACAGCTCATGGGTAATTTACCCAAGGACAGAGTCCAACCTGCATTTCTTAACAGAGATATCGATTACGCTGGGCCGATATTAATTAGGCAATCAAAGGATCGCTGTAGAAACACCAAAAAATCATATATAGGATTCTTTGTTTCTTTACGTACTAAGGCAGTACATTTTAAACAACTTGAATCACGGTTTCGCATAATAGGCTACATTAGTAAGGTTAGGAAATTTGTTTTCCGCTGGTATCTACTGTTATATGAGAGGAAGAGTTTCATCGTTTGCAGTGTTTAAATTAGGAATTGTTACAGTTGACATGACCAAGACTGAAAACTTTCATGCTCTAACTATCAATTTCCAATTTTGGAATTTAAAATAACGTATTTTGTTACGAAATGTCGAAATATAAAATTGATAATGCACGACCGGGCGATGTACGTCGATGATTACTGGCTGACATTCCAACACCATGAAACTAATTTAACGTCCAAAAGTTGCATGGCTCTGCGAAGTTTTTTTGTTAGTATACAAGTGAAAGAAAAGAAAACATACAAGTAAATTGTCTTTTATGTTATGTTCAAATGTTGTTGGTCTGTTGTCTATGTTTTCGTCTTTAAACTGGCAACTCCAAATTTCAAGTAACCCTCCTTAAAGGTGCCTTGAAGACATCTTGCCATATTTATGTTACATCTTAGCTTACATTTGAAAATAATTATTACTCTTTTCATTATCTCTTTTTCACTAAGTCCATATGCCTGGAAGTGATCTCCTGTATCATGAAAAACTAGAATTTCTAATTTAAAAAAACATCATTATATTTTCCTCATGTCCTGTGTTGACATTTCGCAGCGCTGCCGATCGTACCGCTTCTAAAGCAACGATCTTCAAGACCTTCACTATGTGAAAACTGGAACCTGTGATGAGCACTGATAGGTACACTTGGAGAACCCAAACCACCACAACACTTTACGATCGTTTTGTTGACAATGTCAACGTCATCAGAGGATTAAAAATTCTAAAAGTAAACTCAACAGCTACAGTGTATTTATATCGCGTCTAAGTAACGAACTAGTCCGAAGTAAAATTGTCGTCGACGACCCATCGTTTGTCTATTGTGTAGTGAACCTACGAGGTCAAGGACCTGCTTTAATCTTCTGGTTGACAAATTTATGAGCTTATATCTAATGTAAGGACAATGGGCTTAAAAAGAAAGGTACCGAGTTATTTAAGGAAGCTACACGTTCCTTTTGATCTAGAAATTTACTATGTGAATATTGGAGCAAGCCGACAGACACATCTGGCGAAACAAACACCATAACAGCCGTTCATCTTTTTTATAAAAAACAAACCGAATGTTTGGCTTACAATGTTAACTTTAACTAAGGATAAATAATTCAACTAAATTCTACATAAAAACAATATTCATATTGATTTTTTATGTAAAAAATAAGTATTTACATTGACTTCTTAGATACAAAGAAAACAAAAGGGGGTTTTTAAGTCGGGACAAACGTAGAGATTAGTATCTGTATAGACCGGTCGAGTTATTGACAATAATTTATTATTCTGCCAGACAAATTAGGAGTGTTTAACTGGTCAAATGCGAAGTGAAAATAAAGGGCTTGAAATTAAAGGTGCCGCACGATTCAATGAAGTTTTGTTCTTAATCGACCTTGATATATAAATACTTTCTAAGGAATCAAGCATAGTTTGATGTCTAACATTTTTGACAAGTTTCAAATTTTCTTTGTCAACGTGGTGATTATTATCCCATATATGTTTTGCCACACACGATTTATCCACCGTACCATATCGTAAATATGCGAGATGTTCACGAAATCTGGTGGCTATGCTTCTCCTGGTTTGACCCACGTATTTAAGATTGCAATCTTTGCAACTTATCTCATAAATACCGGACATTTCAGTGACTGTCTTTTTCTTTCGTATTACCCAACAAATATTTTAAATTACTTTTCGTCGAAAAAGTCAAATGTAAAGCGACTTTCTTAAAAATATTTTCCAAACCCTTTGTGATTCGTGGTTCATATGGCAGACACACACATTTTTCTCTATTTTATTGCCCTTACTTTGTTATTTCCAGGGATATAATTTTTTTTCGAAAGAAAACATAACATTTTCAGGGAAAACCTCGGTGGATTTTCCTGGATAACGAACTTATCCAAGCCACTTGTAAAGGGAAGGTATTCACCAAATTTAATAAAAATCGGCCCATTAGATTTTGAGTTATCGGTGTGATACATACATACATACATATACACACACACACACACACACACACACACACACACACACACACACACACATATATATATATATATATATATATATATATATATATATATATATATATATATATATATATATATATATATCAACATTTAAATTGACCGCGGATATGTGTTCTGGGAGGCCTAATTAGTGCTCATTTGAAGACATTTTTTCAAAATTCAAAAGTCGAGATCTCCTCATTAGTGAATTTTTTTCAGAAAATTAACTAAAAAAACAGCTAATTAATGGTGACATTTAGTTCCAAGTGATGGAAAATCTCTACAGGTGATCGTATTTGTGAACTCATAGTCAATAAACCCCATTTAAATATTTAACAGGCAATTGAAAAGTACCCATTTTATTAGCCCATAAGAAATGTATGGAATGCGATGTAGTTTCTTGCATTATTCCGCTTTGAAAAATCGTGACACTAGTGAGGTCCATTGTTGCTAAATATCAGTAATACAGTGTCTAATCTCCTTCCTGTAGTGTAAAGCTTACATCCATCTGTTACATTAAGTATTCCAAGACAAATTAACATCAGGAATTAGCAACTGTTCTTCTCCCATTTACGAATGGAAGAAAAGTAAATTTAAAAGTTTCCACACTGAATAGAACACGGATACAATTTTCCAGTCAAGCTAAATATTTAGATATCTCGTACGACCAAGAACTGAACTAGGACACACACTTGGAAAAACTCTTTCGAGAGCCACAATGGCAATTTGGGCATGCCGCAGACTCGTAGGAAAGTAGAGGCAATGCTGAATATTACTCCACTGCAGATTTGCGTGAAGAGCGAAGCAGCACTAAGTGCCCCAAGACCAGTTCAATCAGACAAATTCAAATCAGGATACTTGGTTGGCGTCTTGAAGATCCTGGAAATTCTTTCACTAGATAACTCGCCAAACCAACTGATCAAATTCCAGCCAAACTGGACATTGTAATCCCATTTGAGGTGGTCATAAATGATCGCCAAGCATGGGAACGAGACAGTAAAAGGCCCAAAAATAACTCGTCTGTATGATATACCGACGGGTCTAAACATATATAGAGAGCAGGGCTGGGAACAACAAGACTTAACTTTAGTCCCTAGGAAAAACATTCACCACCTTCCAAGCAGAAATTCTCGCTACAAGTCTGTGTGCACATGAGTACATACAAAGAAGACTCGGAAATAGAGAGATCTACATCCCCTTAGACAGCTGGGCAATACTTAGACTCTTAAATCGTTCAAAACCGAGTCTAAACTGACCTGGAACTGCAAGAAATCCTGGATGTAACTGGCTACGGACAACAAAGTAACTTATAAGTGGGTACCAAGGGAGCAAAGCACTAAAAGGAATGAGGAAGCAAATAGCTTTGCAAAAATTGCAGCAACAGCACCATTATGTGATCCAGAGCCTATTGTGGACTAACAAAAAGCCATGTAAGAAATGAACTTTATATTTTGGGGAAGAACCATAGGCTGCCATACTGAAAGAAAACGCCAGCCTTAAGGCTGACAAAGCGGTTCACGGCTATATCAACAGGGAACTCTGAACTGTTTCTTGAATTGCACAGTAATGACGTGAGAATAATCACTGGACTTTTCAGAGGACACTCCTCAGTAAGGTATCACCTTATGAAGATGGGTAAGATGGATAGTGAAAACTGCAGATACTGCACTGAAGCAGCAGAAACAATGGAACTTGCTATGCGAATACATGGCTCCATTCTGCAAAAAGCTCAAATACCTTGGGTGGGTGACTCTAACACCTTAGGAAATAGGTAAAATACCCTCAAAAAAGATAGCAGACTAGATAAAACGTCAGAAAATTTTGGACAAGTATTTGAAAATAGAGTGATGCACAAAATATACACTGAGGTCGTAGTGTTGAGAGGCCAAAGGCTTATAGGACCCATTAAACAATCCACAATCTATCTGCGACCATTGGAGAACCCAATTCAACACATAATTTACATTAGATCTGATTATCAGGCTTAAAGAAACGTGTTAAGTGAATTGGGTTTTCCAGAATGTACTTATTAGTGCTCATTACAGGTTTTAATCTCCACAAAGTAACTACGACCAACTGTATTTGTTTTTAACTTGATTCTACTAAAGCTTCCTTATTAGCATAATAGTAGTGTAGTTTGTGCGGTTCTGCGAAATGCCTTATTGCAGTAACATCATACTTTACACAATATTAAAATTTAAGATAACGAATAATGATCTCCAGCATCCGCTAATTTGCAGACCCACAGCAGCGTTTTTGTTATGACCACCGGGAAAACATTCGGTATATTAACTTCATATAACTTACAGAGATTGAATGATAGTTGTTGCTATTGGCTTTACTGATTTGCGTGAGCAATATCAATTATGTGTTACATAATATTTTGCTATTATGCAGCATCTGGGCACGTTTTCTCTCCACTTGTCCAGCTCGAAGCTGTGTAAGCAAAAAAAATAATGAAATAACAATTGCTGTTGCTTTGCTTATGTAAATACAAAAGGCGAATAGCTAAAAGATTTACCCCACAAGGCTACCCCCGATTAATGTGAAAAATGGTAGATTCCGTCCTAAACATATTTAATTTCTATGCGATTTATGCATTTAATTGATTCAGCTTATATGTAAATTAGCGAGACTCAACACAAACTATTCGACATACATAAAAACACAATGACATAGTGTGCAATCAAAACAAAACACAGAATATATGTAAGAATATTTTCTTTGCGTAAAATATTTTCAAATATTAGAACCTCGGTGGTTCAGAGGTAAGAACGTGTGCCTTTGAACCGAAGGGTACTGGGTTCGATCCCGGCGTACTCCTTTCACTTTTTCAGTACAAACTGTAAAATTAACATCAACCGAGGTTCTGGCATTGTATTTGAGCAAGTTGAATGTCTGCACGTTCCGCCCTTCGGAGGGGGCGTAAAGCCGTCGGTCCCGTGTCCATGCGATGCTGGGCACGTTAAGGATCCCTACCCTCCTTACAGAAAGACAGGGGTTCGGCAAAATTTCCAGGATAGTGAGGTGAAACTGCTCCCTGGCGTCGGTGATTGGCCATAGTCGCGGAAATAGGCCGACGTTAAAGAAACAAAAAACACATTTTCAAATATGCTGTCTTTAAATTGTATATGTGCTACACAGGGTGTTTCCTAACATTCCTGACAAAATAAAGAAGGAATATCCTTATTCATTTAAAGACAAAAATGTGGTATAAGAGGATATCAAATGCTGCTTCGTTTTGGAAATACAGGGTGTTGAAATTTTTTGTTGTTGTTATTATTAATTACCTAATTGGTACAGCAATGATACTTATTTTGATAATTTATTTAAGATTTTTCAATAATGAACTCACATGAATGATGCATGTGGTGCAAATTGTATTAAAACAGTTAATAATACGCATTTGAAGCAGTTCTAACAGGACTAGTAAAAGAAAACTGTTTGAGATAACCCTATAAACAAAATTAAAACGGATTAAGATGCGGCGAATGAAATGATCATGGGTGACGTCTACTTCTGCCCATCCAATGATCAGCATATTGTTGATCCTAATATTTAATTATAACACTTATTGCAAAGTAAGCGGGGGCGACGTGATGGATGAACCACATTAAAACTATCGTTCTTAGTGGCACTACTTACAGCAGCTCATCTCCAAGAAAATTGTAATAGACATACCGATTAAGTAAGTTCGTAAAAAAGTGCGGTCCAACTACGCTATATCCACTAATCCTTGCCCAAAGGTTAAAAGGAAATATATGCTGGTGATGTCCTTAGATAATAGCATGAGGATTATCTTCAGCCAAACTAAGGTTGTTGTGAAAGTTTGTAATGTGATCTCTCGTAAAATAAGCTTCATCTGTAAATACGATTTTTTGGAAAATTTGCGACTTATAAAGATTTTTCTTGAAAGCAAATAAAAAAACTAAGTAGAGTTGGAAATCTTTGAGACAACAGAGCTTGCACTCTTTGTAAGTGATAAGAATAAAATAAATAGTCCTTTAAGATACTCCTGCTTTGTAACTCACATTCACTCGTTTCCGACTTTCCCCACATTCGTGTCTGGAGATTCTTCCAACATGTTTAAAACATCTTCTTCGCGTAGTGGGGTTTTAAATGTAAATGTTTGGTTGCCAATTTTACTTTTTGCAAAGCTATCTGCTTCCTCCGACCTGAGATGAAATCTTCTAAATGTTTCTGGACATGGTATTCGTCTATTAGAAAAACGTTTTGCATATAAACATCTTGCTTCTCGCGCATTCACGTTTGCTACATCGTACATAAAATGAATTGGAGGTGTGCGAACCCGTGTTTCTTTTTTGAACCGAATTATGAACGAACCCAAGAAAATATGTAGCTTCGAACTTTGAACCTCGAAAATAGTATGTCTAAGGTTCACACACGAACTTCGCACAAATTCAAAGTCGAACATCGAAGTAACCAAATGTTCATATAGCTTTTCCTTACGTGCAAAATTTAGGTACGTTGTAGCCTACAATATTTGGCACATAAAGGATATATATATATATATATATATATATTTATATATATATATATATATATATATATATATATATATATATATATATATATATATATATATATATATATATATATATATATATGTATATTCTTTTTGAAAAGAGCAAAGGTTCGACAAGATTTGCGGTTGAATAGGTGAAGATGCCTTCCAGTGCTGATGCTAGTTATGAAGATGGGTCAACATTGAATCAAAAAGACAAAAGGGTATATTAAAAACCCTTTTAGATTTCTACATATATAGTTAGGCTTAATTATATAGACTTTAAAGGACTACTTTAACAGTTCGGGTTAGGTTCGAAATTTCTAAGCCTCGGACGCCTCCAATATATATATATATATATATATATATATATATATATATATATATATATATATATATATAAAGGAATTTCATCGTAAATTATAGATCGATTTCGATATTTAACCATTTTTGACAACATTTTTCAGAGTATTTTATATTTTAAAATATTCTCACATGTACAGCCTCTGGTCGCAGAGAACAACATGGATTTCTACCGTGCAGGACTACTTCTACCAATCTTGCTCTTTCTACTCAGATGTTAATCAGGGCCATTAATGCTGGTGGTCAGCTAGACACCATGTATGTCCATTTTCAGAAAGCATTTACTAAGATATATCGCAAAGTTCTTCTAGATAAGCTTTATATGTCTGGTTCCTCTCTTGACTTGATCAAATTGTTTACATCTTATTTGATTGGAAGAGTACAATATGTGGTGTACAGTGGAAACGGGCCCTCTTTGTTTTCATCACCCTCTGGCGTGCCCCAGAGGTCAAAGAAATTGTCAATGAGCTGCCAAAAAGAATAGCGGACTTTCGTTGTTTGCTATTTGCTGATTGCTGACGACTTGAATATCCTTAGTGTTATTTCAAGCATCTGTAATTGTGATGAATTAGAGGGGAGTGATGTGTTGTAAATAAAATGTCCCTGAACACTATTATAAAGGTTTTTTTTGTACTTTTATAAGCCGTCTTACTCCTAAGTACAATTTGGAGAACCCAATTCATAACAATACAATTGTTAGACCTGACGATCGTAACAAAGTTAGCATGATCATTGGGATAAATAAACTAAGTGAATAAGGACTAGAAAAAAATGTGTTGTGATGAATTGGGTTCTCGAAATTGTACTTGTCATTGCTCATTTTTATAATCCTTAATCATTAAACAACACACCACGAGGGCTTATAGCCTAAACACTATCGGACCGTAGGTATCGACAAGGAGGCCGAGGCAACTTGTTAATTCTGGACTTGAAGGTTTAGAGGTGCGGAGGAGAAGGAAAAACATGTGCCGGCAAGGAATTCCACAATTTGGAAGTCCTCGGGACAAAAGAGCGGACATAACAGAGAGAGAGAGAGAGAGAGAGAGAGAGAGAGAGAGAGAGAGAGAGAGAGAGAGAGAGGTCACCAACGGTACGTCGGTAGGCAAGAGATGGCAGCCGTTGGGTGAGGGTAGGGGTCACCTATGAGACTTATAACTCTCTTCTGAATGGAGTCCAAGATAGCAAGTGTAGAATCGGCAGCGGCACCCTAGATGTGGGAGCAGTTTTGGAGGCTTGGCCTTATTTGTGAAATATATAAGGTATAGAGATTAGCTGGTGAAAACTATTTGCGAGCCCGGAAGAGGAAACCTAATTTCTTAGCAGCCGCTTCTGCAATTGGTGTGACATGTTGGTGCCAAAATTTAATCCATGTCTTCATAAAAAATACATATTTGCTATTAAAAACATTTTAACGAAAATTCACTACTATAACGCACTTGCTGCATCCAGACTTATAATTAATTTTTTTAACAAACCCAATGCACAGCAATGCGTCCTTCTTAGAAGGAATATTTGATAACGACACACAGTTTTACAAAAGGAGGTATGCAATTTTATTTACAGGGATTTAAGACCCAACAATGGGGTGGGAAGTCTGTTTCTATACCTCCGTAGAGGACGCTGTTCGCAACTGCTTGGCAACTAACTTAAATAGAAGTTTAACTTTATATTCGCGTAGTTTATTTATCCCTCTGATGATGCTAACTTTGTTAGCGAAACGATCGTGAGGTCTAAAAACTGTGGGGTAAAATTGGGTATCGATGGTAAGATTTTTGGAAAATTTCTTCAAATGAGCGCGAATTAGGGCCCCTAGAACCCAAATCCAAGGTCAGTTAAAAAGTTTATATATATATATATATATATATATATATATATATATATATATATATATATATATATATATATATATATATATATATATATATATATATATATACATGTGTGTGTGTATCCAACCGATAACTCAAAAAATACTTCACCAATTGAAACGAAATTTGGCACTACCCTTCATTTTGTTAATAGCTTGGATGAGTTAGTTAGACAGTTTTGACACTCATATACTTTCAGAAAAAAATGCAAAAAACTGTTTAAAAACGCAATATCTTTTAAATGACTACCAAATTTGAACTGAATCGGTTCAGTAAATTATGAGTTATAACCAACATAATAATAATAATAATAATTTACGATATAACCTGAAATTACCTCTGAATGGGTGCCTATAGTGTTAAACAATGTTAGTTAGATATATCAGGGTTACGCTGCTATTGCAAACAAATGCTCCAAATTAAACTTCAATCGAAAAGGCTACATATGTTACCATAAACAATTAGCAAGGTTGCCATTTGCCAAAATTGTCATCTGAATTTGAAGATATCAGAAAAATATATAGTAATAAATAAAAAATTTAATAAAAGTGTTTCAATTTGTTTAAAGACAATATAGAACTACGTTTTATTATGTATAAATATTAAGCTTTCCATTCTTCAAGGTATTTAAAACCTCGCCCTCTACTAGTTAAATCTGACAACGCCAGTTAGCTATTCGCCATTGTCATTTGTTATTTTGCAAACTGTCAGTGGGAGGAGTCGAATCTAGGTGATCTTCTTCTTCTTTGTTTACATACGTCATAAACAAGTAGTAATACTCAGCTCATACCTTAGAATCCAAAAATAAGATATTTATTGTTTACTTTTAGTTTTTAGTGAATGTTCATTATTATACACTGCTAATGTCGTATATCAAATTTGATAATAATACCATTTCGGGAAATCAAAAACTTTCTAACGAACGGGCTACGTGAATCACCTATATATATATATATATATATATATATATATATATATATATATATATATATATATATATATATATATATATATATATATATATATATATAAACATATAAAACTTCAAACTGACTTCGGATATGGGTTCTAGGCGGCCGAGTTTACGCTCATTTGAAGATATATTTTTTTCAATTTCCAAATTCAAAAATTGTAATCACCCTATTACAGAATAAAAAAATAACTAAAAAGGAGAGATGACGTCTTTAAAAAGTCTACGTGATGTATTTCAGTATTTAGCATGAAAGTAGATTCAACTTATAAGGAAAATATCGTTATTACATCAATCTATGAGGACGTATTTTGTCTGATATATTTACCTAGAAAGAAGGGTTTCCAAGAAAGGGGGAATCCATTGAATCAGTTTACCCATTTAAAACAAGGTAGTTATAGTCCTGTATGTGCCTTTTCTTTAAACGAGCAAATTGATATACTGGCGTCATTTAAAACCTATTAATTCTGATTGTGTTTTAAATTTGGTGTGCTTTTTTTAAAGTGATTATTTGACCCATTTATAGCAATTAATTTGGTTAAACACAAGAAAGCGTTTCTTCAGTAAGTGACGTTTGATATATATATATATATATATATATATATATATATATATATATATATATATATATATATATATATATATATATATATATATATCTTCATAAAAAAAGAGGAAGAAGTTACTGTTAAGGTTTATAGTTGTGGTAATTTTACTTTAACTGTCATAATCATATACATGTATATTTAGCTGTCTAAAGATCAGTTCTTTAGTTTATTTTCCATTTGAATGTTTATCCTAGTTTATTGCCTAAAGCAATTTCTTTTAGCATTGATATTTACACTACCTTTGAACGCCAGTGTGTAGTTTTTCTTTTGAACCACGTTTTGCTACTTTAAAATTAAAAGTCCCATTAAAAATAATATTTTTACAGTCGGCTTCTGTTACAGCCATTAAATATGCTTATTGCATGGCACTTAAAATATATATAGCTCAGAGTAATACGGAAATACAGGCATATCGTTTATTGTTTAATGTTATACCTATTAGAAAACCACTCAATTATATAAATAATAATAACAATAGTAATAACAAAATTCTTTACAAACCATCGAGAAGTTATTATATAAATAAAAATTAAATGTTGTTCGTTGGTAAGCGCATCAATTGATAACGGATGAACCGATTTGGCTAATTTCATTTTTAAAATGTGCGTAATAGTCCTAACAAGGTTTTCAGGGGAAAATTGGAAGAGTTGTTCGCCAAACTGAAATTTTTGGGAAAAATTGAAACGGCTTTTTTCTCCTATTTATTTCGATGCGTGCCCAAATGTCTTTGGGAATAATAAAATTTGGACAGGACAACGCCTATTGAGTCAGCTAGTATATATATATATATATATATATATATATATATATATATATATATATATATATATATATATATATAAGATGTTATTTTAATTTACATTATATTTATATACTATCAGTTTGTAAAGCTATGGTCAAATAGGAGGCTCAGTGCAAGATATTAAAAGACAAAAAAGTAAATCAATCTGATTTTAACTGCAAAATCAAACAAATTAAAATCTTCAAAAGTCTGTGACCAATGGGCTTAAGCTTCCGAGGTCATCTCAAACACGCACGCACACACACAGACACACAGACACACACACACACACACACACATATATATATATATATATATATATATATATATATATATATATATATATATATATATATATATATATATATATATATATATATATATATAATTTTGTTAAAAAATAGCCCATATTTTGACATGCTACTCCATCAGAGTGACGCGCTAAAGAGTGATGACGCCATCGATGTTCTTTCAAATAGCCACCCCATTTTTTTCTCTGAATTTCAATATTTGATTCAGTTGTCAACACGGTGATATAATTTTTATGTTACGTTACATTAGGAAAATTTCGATAAGAATATTTTTGAAATCGGAAATGTAAAATTTTGTATTATTCTAAAAATAGAGAAGAAATACAACTTTATTATCAAAGTAAATGATCATAATGTTCACCAGAAAATTCTTGACAATAACGTACGTATAAATTCTAATAAAACATGTGAAATAGTTTCTGGTTTAATTGCTCTGATACTTTCATGCAGAACTTGCAGGTTGTCTGGGTTCTGTCTGCACACAGCACTTTTCACATAGTCCCATAAAAAGTCCAGAGGAGTCAAGTCGGTCGGGAAGCCTTGAAGGCCATTTTACCTCGTCGACCGATTCGCCGATTAGAAAACGCAAAACTGAGATATTCATAAACTTGCCTTGCATAATGCGGCGGTGCTCCGTTTAGCGGAAACCACAAAAAACTATTGGGAATCGCTGGATTTTCAGCGCTGAGTGAAATGTTAATCAGTGCGGCAAGTAATTCATTTTGCAGAAAAAATAATAAGATTCGCCTCTCCTGTCAATGTGTCCTTAAAAAAGTACGGCCCTATGACTTGACTGCCAACGATTCCAGCCCAGACATTGAGTTTCTGAGGGTACTATGCTTTCTGCCCGCGAAACCAATGCGGATCTTGTGGCGTCCAGTATCTGCAATTTATTCTATTGACAGTGTCGTCCAGATAAAAAGTTGCTTCATCTGACAACAGAATATTGTTGGGTAGTGCTGGATTTTGGTCCAGCATATTTATCATTTTTCCAAAAACTCGATGCTTCCATCTGGATCATCTTCCTTAAGGACCTGTAACAGTAAAAGTTTGTATGGGTGCCACGTCTGTTCCTTCAAGTTTCTTAATACAGAAGTCTGACTGATATCAGGGTACGCAGCGACTGCGCGGCTTAATTTGCGCGTATTTACTAACAGGTCTAGCATAATACCCAAACAAGAATCTTCAACTATTGCTGAACGTTCACTTTTTGCGAAATCACTGACACGACCTACTTCATGAAAACGTTGTTCTATTTTACTTACAGTTGATTCTGTTATTGAACTTATTTCTGGGTATTTATTGTGACTGCTGATCGACTTCTTGTTTTGTGACCACCTATCATAATCAGAATTTCAATCCTTTGCTTTTCCCTTAGCCGTAATGCAAAAGGAAAACTAATTAACGTGTAGCTTACAGAAACAGTTAAGGTATGTTTCAGAGAACAGAATACGACGATATGTTCTTATATACCCAAGTGATAAAATAATCATGTTAATGTGATTATTTTTTTATGGTTCAAAATTGACATTTCCTGCTTAAAAAATAATTTTCTCAAAATTTTCTTATGTGACGTAACATAAAAATTATATCACTGTGTTGACAATTAAATGAAGTATTAAAATTGGGAGAAAAAACAATAGGGTTGCTATTGGAGAAAAACATCGATGACGCCACTATTCTTTAGCGCGTCACTCTGTATACTTGAGTAATATGTACAAATTTGGGTCATTATTTTTAGCAAAAATTTTAGTTTGCTACAAAAATCACATTCTGTTTTATCGAATTTGTTCCTTACTTTTGACGCACACTATATATATATATATATATATATATATATATATATATATATATATATATATATATATATATATATATATATATATATAGGGTAGCCCATTATTCTGGGATTCCTCGATATCTCCTAAGCTATTCAAGTTATCAAAATAATTTAAAAACAAAGGTTGCTTTGTTTTTGAAGGTGTATAACATAAAATTATTTTAAACTATACAGCATGTCCCATAAGTCACCGGCAGCATGCAACTTTGATATTTTAAATGGAACACCCTATATAATATTACACATTTCGATCCTACGTAAAATTTCAATGTTACTTTATACGAGGTACTATAGGTCATAAATCAATACTTTTTGGGTTATTCAATTTTTTCAAAAAATTTTGACACTTGCACAGGTTTGCAAAAAACCTAATACTTCCTCTGCAAACAAAGATACCAAGGTGTTTCATGTTGAAAGCTTAAGCTTAATATTGTTTAACTACGGATAAAATGTTATACTTCGATTTGCAATATACAGGCTGTTTATCCAGACTGTTCGCTTTGTCATATTTCAGACGCTAAAAACCTATTTTTTTTTCAAATGAAACAGCCTGTATATTTTTTCTGAATCTTATAGAGAATTCAATTCTGCATCGATCTATGGTGCATACTATACACCTATTACATACAGTTTTAAGGTTAGAATCACCTCTTTATTTTATTGGGTGGAATTAAATAGTCTCCAATTAATTAGTAGGCATTGACATTATTTAGTAAATTTATTATTATTATTATTATTATAATAATAATAATAATAATAATAATAATAATAATAATAATAATAATAATAATAATAATAATAATAATAATAATAATAATAATAATAATAATAATAATAATAATTATTATTATTATTATTATTATTATTATTGGATAACTCAATGCATCGAAGGCCTATTTTAGTAAACAAGCTTAGGAACTTACCTTTTATGAAGGAAAGGTGAATTGAAAAAGATGGTATAAAGGATCATATTCTCGGAGTAACACATGTTATACAAAACTATTATATTAGATTGTCTTCAAGTATTCTATTAAATATGTTAAACAATTAAATATGGAGTTTACGGGAAAATATCACTCATGATTAAATTATTTAAACTAGTAAACACTGTAATAATTAAATAATAGTCAATATAGTAATGTAATATTCAACAAAAAATTTATCAATGAAAGACTCAAATGCATTTCCATTATGCTGTACACAAAGATTTAATCTCTTTATAAAATTGCATCCTACATTCGACAATATTTCTGCAGTCACTAACAAAAAGGAATTGCTTATGCGCTGGTACATGTCATCTCGTGTTGTTACAGGTATATTATAAACAGTATTTTGCAGAAAACCCCAAAGAAAAAAGTCTAATTTACTAATATCAGGTGATCTCGCCGGCCACAGAGTAATACCTCCTCGGCCAATCCATTTATTTGGGTACTTTTCATTTAGGAATTGAATAATGGGTCGAGTGAAATGCACTGGAGCTCCATCATGCTGAAACCACATGTCTCGCCTTATTTCCAAAGGAATCTCTTCTACTAGATCGGGAAGAATAGTTCTTAATAATTCTAAATACTGGACACAAGTAAGACGTTCCTCGAAGAAGTGTGGTCCAATAAGGTAGTGCTAAAAAATACCAGCCCATACATTTATGCTGGTTGTCAATTGCCAGTGTTACGTGGGGATTTTCTGTTGCATAATAATGATACTTGTGTCTATTTAATAAACCATTGCTATGAACTGTACATTCGTCAGTGAATAATACTTTATCAAAGAACCTGACATTTGTATTCACTTTTTGGAGTGCCCATATAGCAAATGTAACCTTTAGCTGGTGATCCTGATCACTTAAATATTGGGTGACACATATACGGTAGGGATGATACTTGTTCGTTTTAATTATTCTTTGTACTGATGTTCTAGGAACGTCTAAGTACTCACTCACATCCTTGGCACTTCTTTGAGGTTCTTCTATTACAGCCAGCAATACATCTTCCTGTACAGCTTCAGTTAATACAGAGTTAGTTCCTTTATGTTTATTGTAAGAAACGCTACCGGTTTCCTTAAATATTTGCTTTCACTCTTGAAATGCAGTTTTTCTTGGCGATTTCCTTTCTGGATATCGCTCTCTGTAAACCCTTGAAGTCAGAAAACAGTTCATGTGGCACCCTCCTAATATAAACACCGTATCTGCAAGCTCTTCTTTACTGAAATTTATTTTAATATGCACGCGTACTTAATTACAATTAACAACACAAGTACTTTTTGTCAGTTTATAGCGTCTGTCAGAATATTTTAATTTCTCAAGTGTCATAGCCTTCCTCTTATGATTTATTAATTCATTTACAAACCATCTATCTATCTTTTTGAGTTGACCTTTGCTTAATCAAAAGTAATAGGCCTTCAAGGCATTTTGTTATCCAATATAACGACGGAAATTCTAGTAAATAAACTATTCACATTGTAATGCTAATTTTTTGCTAAATTTGATGCAACTCCAATAAGACACATACAATATCTTAAGATCTTCTTTGCTGTTATATATTGTTATTAAAACCTCTTTGACTTAAAAGAGAAAGTTATTACAAGTTCAGCTATCTATAAGAATATATTTTGATGGTATTTGTTAGCCAAATTGACTAAATAATGTCAAAGCCTACTAATTAATTAGAGACTCTATTTAATTCGACCCAATAAAATAAAGAGTTGATTCTAACCTTAAAACTATATGTAATAGGTGTATAGTATGCACCATAGATCGATGCAGAATTGAATTCTCTATAAGATTTAGAAAAAATATATAGGGTGTTTCATTTGAAAAAAAATATATAGTTTTTAGCGTGTGATATATGGCAGAGTATACAGTCTAGATAAATACCTGTATAATGCAAATCGAAGTATAACATTTTACCCGTAGTTAAGGAATATTAAGCTTAAGCTTACAACAAGAAACATATTGATATCTTTGTTTGCACAGGTTTTTTGCAAACCTGTGCAAGTGTCAAATTTTTTTGAAAAAAATGAATAACTCAAAAACTATTGATTTATGACATATAGTACCTTATATAAAGTAACATTGAAATTTTACGTAGGATCGAAATGTGTAATAATATATAGGGTGTTCCATTTAAAATATCAAAGTTGCATGCTGCCGGTGATTTATGGGACATGCTTTATAGTTTAAAATCATTTTGGGTTATACACTTTCAAAAACAAAGCCACCTTTGTTTTTAATTTTTTTTTTGATAATTTGAACAGCTTAGGAGATATCGAGGAATCCCAGAATAATGGGCTACCCTGTGTATATATATATATATATATATATATATATATATATATATATATATATATATATATATATATATA
Organism: Tillus elongatus; assembly: GCA_964006375.1. NCBI lineage: Eukaryota > Metazoa > Arthropoda > Insecta > Coleoptera > Cleridae > Tillus > Tillus elongatus. The sequence goes on from OZ023265.1 coordinate 66,238,404, forward strand.
TATATATATATATAGATATATTGTAATGAATTCAAATAAATCAATTAAGAGCCGCCGCGGAAGCTTTAGGTAATAAAGCTGTCAGTATCCGGCCTTAGTTTAGCAGCAATATTTCAATATATGTACCATTTCTTTCCTACTAAAACATACTGCCAAACTATCAAAACACACCCGCTTTGATTGCTAGCATATCCAAGTTTACCGTAACAGCTAGTTTTGCCTCAACATGTGGAATAACACACCAACTATTAAAACAGTAACAATCACACAATGTCCAAATGGTATGTGACACACAACAAAAACAGTATCACTAAAAAAATTAATATTTTCAATCTAGTAAATGTACCAGCAATTATAAGTATTCTTCAGATCGAGGGTGTGTGCGGAGGCGGTGAACATTCAATATATGTTTCTTTACCTGTTTTTTTTATATAACGTAATCGAGTTAATAGATTTTAGATCACTTGAGAGCAAGCTGCGCATCCTCGGACCCAGATAAAAGTGACATCTCTGTCCCACAGTATTGCTATATCTTGAGATTTCTAAGGAGTTCCCTCATTTTCTAAAGCCGTACCGATGTTCATAGCGGCACAGCCACCCACGATCAATGTTTACATAATTATTACGAAATTTTTTAAGGTGCTTATATGAGTAGATATGTATATATCAACGAAGCTGGTAGACGCCTTTTCTATTTTATAAATTCCGTCTAAATAAATTGATCATAGTAAAAAGTTTGAAGTTTTTCTGATACTTTTTAACGAAATGACCTTTAAATTTATTTATTTTCTTGTTTCCAGATCTTCTATAACATTGGTTATACAAGCAATTTTGCAGGCTTTCTTCATGCAACGAAAATTGGATATAAGTTTGTCCAGAATTGTAAGTACAAAACTCTAACTGCTAGTTTTAGATTATAAGGCAAGGTTAAAAGTTGTGTAGTCTTTATCAAGTTTGTGTATATGTTAAACAATTTTTTTTGCATGTTTTCACTTAAGCCTTATAATAATAGAAAGAGAATAAAATCTGGCAACTGCGTACAGATGACAGCGGAGGAATTAGTTGCAGTTAGGTATGCGTAAAGAAGTGAAGAAGACGCAAGTGGGAGAGGGACAGAAGATTTATTTTACGCACTCAAGCACACACACACACATACAAATCTTATTGTTGAAAGAATTCACACACATAGACACACGGACAGTCCATCGGCCGATTGACCGCGGATTGGGGCCACCAGCTAACAGCAGCAACAGGTTGCCCAGCCCTGTCCGTGATAATACGCCACGCACAACTACGCATCTCTTTCTTTCACACTATCAAGCACAAGCGTCGCCACAGGGTGGGTGTGGGAATTGAATAATCATTATGGGCCTTGGCAATAATATTTTCGGAGGCACATCAATTTCAGAAGTCTATTGTTAGACTCCATATGGCCTACTGCTTTTGGAACACTTTTTTGTCATTTGTTTTCTGGTATTGGATTTCATAGTCTACTATCCTCAAAACGGTTTTTCTCAAAATTGTCAGTGCAATTACAAGATTTCTCAAGCATGTTGTACATCATTAGAAAGCTCTTTTCACAGGCTATCACATGAGCAAAAATCCAATATGGCTGTCATAATAAAAACAAACGTTGATACGTGTAGCTCAAAAACAAATGACAATCCAAAGAATAGCACACAAAGATTACTCTGTAAAAAGTGTCCTGATAATGTGCAAGTCTTAGACATGTCAGATCAACGCCTACTTTTTTTCAAACTAACTCGAAAATGAAAAGAGGCAGGGCAAAATACAAGTCACGAGCATGAAATTCTACAAAATATTTCTAATTTAACCGTCTCCCTATCTCTAATAATAACGGAGATAGCAATACATTCCCATCCAGTTTGGGACACACTGGATATATATATATATATATATATATATATATATATATATATATATATATATATATATATATATATATATCACACCGATAACTCAAAAATAATGCGCTGATTTTGATAAAATTTGGCACGTGCCTTTCTCTTGCAAATGGCTTGGATAAGTTCGTTAGTCAGGAAAATCAAACGAGGTTTTCCGGGAAAATGTTGAGTTTTGATTCGAATTTTTTTTTAATCTCAAAAAATAAAAAAGATATGATAACCAAATTTAGTAGGTAGATTTATGATATAAAAGGTAAACTACACACCAAAATCTAGATTTATATCTTACAAGGAAAAAAAGTTATAATAAAATATTTTGTGCCAGATCATTTCTATGAAAATTCACTACCATAACGCACTTGGTGCGTCCAGGCTTTTAGTGAATTTTCTTTAAAAAATCACTAATGAGGAGATCCCAACTTTTGAATTTTGAAAAAATGTCTTCAAATGAGCGCTAATTAGGCCCCCTAGAACACCTATCCACCTATCCGGGGTCAGTTTTGATTTTTATATGTTATATATATATATATATATATATATATATATATATATATATATATATATATATATATATATATATATATATATATATATATATATATATATATATATATATCACACCGATAACTCAAAAATAATGCGCCGATTTTGACAAAATTTGCTGAATACCTTCCTTTTGTAAGTGGCTTGAATAAGTTTGTTAGCCAGGAAAATCGGCTGAGGTTTTCCCGGAAAATTTGTTGTTTTCTTTAGAAAAAAATTTATATCTCCGGAAATAACAAAGTAGGGGAAACTAAATGCGGTATATAGTTTTATATCGCTATAGGTAAATTTCCTACCAAAATTTAGCGCTGTAGGACAAAAGACACAAAAGTTATGGGCATTTAAAGAAACATAAGTTGAGATTTTCCTCAAAACGTCAAAGTGACAATTTAAAACGTCAAAATTCGCAACATTTAGGCAAAGAACTTGAATCTAATACGGGCTATGGAAAGAAAATGTCTCAAGAAGAATGTTTTACAAACCCTGAAGTCTTAGTTCCAACCGTCATTGTCCTTCATTTTAATAAAATGTTTCCAGAAAATTCATTTCAAATAGACCCTTTCGCTGATGCTTGGCAGTAGTCTTAGCTATAGAGTTTGTCGTTTAATGGTATATAATTTTTGTCGAATTTTCGTAAAAAATCAATAAAGCTCAATATATCCGTTATTCTACAAGATATGAAAAAAATTGTATCCATTATTTATAGGGTGTCTTGAGCTACATCTTAAAAAAATATTTCTACAATCACAGGGTGGCCCATAAGTCGCTGGTGATACAAATAACTTTTTTTTAGTCGAAAACACCATATGTTTTTGCATTTTCCATCGAAATATAATGCATGTTTGTAAGTAAAGAAATTTTAGACGCAGCAAGTGCGTTATGGTAGCGAATTTCGATCAAATGTTTCATATTTGAATAGCTCAATGTGCTATTAACCTATAAGGTTGACCAGAAAATGAGTTTTTTCGGGAACAATTTAAGTTTACTTTCGGACACTTTTGTACATTTTCAAACAATAAAGTTATTTTGATGAAACATGGCACATTGTTTCCGCTATATAGTTTATACTGGTAACCAAATTTGATGCCTGCTTTCTTAAAAAAATCATATTTGGTATTAAAAACATTTTAATGAAAATTCACTATTATTAATTTTACTGCTTTTAAAATATTACCTTCTGTAAAATAACTGTGTTGATAGTTAAAATATTATCTATAAAATGTTTTGTGGTATGTTCGTACCTTTATAAATGATAAAAAATTCTTATCGCAGTTGAGTAACTGGACAAAAAATTCTTTATCAATTCTTTTATCTATCATTGTCTTGCAAACAAGTTATATGATTAATTTATCATTTCTAACTTAAATATGGTCGGCACAAGTTCATGTCCGGGATTTCTCGCGGCTGGTGGCTTTTCATAAAGTTTAGGAATTATGGCCTTTTATTCAGCCACAGATACCTAGACTTTTAAAGGTTCCCAATAACTGCGGTTTTTGCTTTTTATGCCTTTAAATTAAGTGAAGTGTTTTATTAAAAAATAATACATAATTCATAATTCGTTAAAAGAAAGTGGGTGCTTAGTGGGCTTGGTGTCCTTTATGGGTTATGGTTTTGGTTTCTGAAGCTGAGCGGCAAGCATAGGCCCTCAACGATAAGTGTAAGTTTCAATTTTATCTATCATTGCTTTAATAAATATTAAATATTCGAAGAACAATTACATATACACATATAGAAGTCTGTGGCTAGTGGGTCCCATCCTTAAAGCCAATAATCGACACACACACTCACACACAATAATACACCTTTTTATTTCTTTGGGTAAATATATATTTTTTTAATGTGGCTAAATTAAAAAAGTTTATAGGAAGATACCTACAATTTTACTTCCACATCATCAATACGTGTGGAAGTATGGCATCGGGACAAAAATTTCAATTTTTTTTTTGCTCAAATGTCGTAAAAAGCATCAAAACATATAGAAAACATGATTTGGGAAAGAATTTTTTTTGTCCGTCAGTCTGTATGTCTGTCTGTTTGTAGCCACGATAATTTTAAAATGTCTTGAGATATCGTCTTGCATTTTGGTATGCAGTTAGCACTCTACAAACGAACGGTTCGGTTTGTTTTTGTGTAATATCGCTTTCGCGGGTAGGGGATGAAAGGGGGGTGATTTGATGAAAATTGACATTTTTTCGTTAAAACTCAAGTAATATAACGTTTCAGGTTTTGTTTATTAGTTACACTTTAAATTTCATCAAACATCTAGTATTCTGCGCTGAAATTAAATTAGGGGTTGAATGTGTGGGGGTGGAATATCGGTGACAGAAATTTAATTTTTTTGCTGAAACGGTGTAAAAATGCTCAAAACATACAGACAACTTGATTTTGGAACAAAATTTTTTCTGTCGGTCTCTCTGCCGGCCTTACGTCCATCTCTTAATAGGCGCAATACCTTTCGAACGAATTGAGATAACAACTTTAAATTTGGTATCCAGTTAGCACCCGACAAACCAACGCTTCGAATTGTTTTGGGTAGGAATGCTTCAGGGGTAGGGGATAAATGAGGGGTGATTTGGCGATTTTTTCTTTAAAACTCGAGCAATATAACGTTTCAGAAATTTATGGGTACAAGAATACCAATATTTTCTTTGTGGTCAAGTCATGGACCCTAAATTCCTTTCATGACAATGCCTTTCTGAGGGAAATAGATTACAGATATGTGGAAGTTATGATTCAATTTGCAGCACTATTTTATTTTTGTAATCCACACATTACGTGAAAGCAAATGAATCAGTTGCTTGTAAATGCTGGGGGTAAAACATGTTCAAAAAACTTATATATCAAAGCTAAAAGCTAACTGTTCATATTGTGTTTTAGTGAATTTTCTTAAAAAAAATTCACTAATGAGGAGATCCCGACTTTTGAATTAAATTTCTTCAAATGAGCGCTAATTAGGCCCCCCAGAACACATATCCGGGGTCAGGTCATATATATGTATATATATATATATATATATATATATATATATATATATATATATATATATATATATATATATATATATATATATATGTATCACACCGATAACTCAAAAAATAATGGGCCGATTTTGATTAAATTTGGTGAATCAATTCCATTTGCAAATAGCTTGGATAAGTTCGTTAGCCAGGAAAATCTGCCCAGGTTTTCCCAGAAAATTTTGTGTTTTCTTTAGAAAAAAATTTATATCTCCAGAACTAACAAAGTAAGGGCAACGAAATTTGATACGCCAGTTTATATCCTTATAGGTAAGTTACCTACCAAAATTTAGCTATGTAGGTCAAGAGACAAAAAAGTTATAGGCATTTAAAGAAAAATAAATTGGGGTTTTCCTTAAAACGTCAAAGTTGAGATTTAAAATGTCAAAATCGGCAACATTTAGGCAAATAACTCGAATCTAATATGGGCTATGGAAATCAAATGGCTCAAGAAGGATGTTTTACAAACCCTGAAGTTTTAGTTTCAGCCGTCATTGTCCTTCATTTTACTAAAATGTTTCTAGAAAATTCATTTCAAATTGACCGTTTCTCTGATGCTTGGCAGTAATCTTAGCTATAGTTTATCGTTTAATGGTATATAATTTTTGTCGAATTTTCGTAAAAAATCAATAAAGCTTAATATATCCGTTATTATACAAGATATGAAAAAAATTTGTATATATTAATTATAGGCGTTCTTGAGCTACATCTTAAAAAAATATTTCTACAATCACAGGCTGGCCCATAAGTCGTTGGTGATATAATCTTTCTTTTTTTTTTTAGTCGAACACTCCTTATGTTATTGCATTTTTGTATTTTCCATCGAAATATAATGTATGTTTGTAAGAAAAGAAATTTGGAACGCAGCAAGTGCGTTATTGTAGCCAATTTTGATAAAATGCTTCACATTTGAATAGCTCAATTTGCTATTAATTATAAGGTTGACCAAGAAACAAGTTATTTCGGGAACACTTTAAGTTTACTTTCGGAAATTTTTGTACATTTTGAAACAATAAAGTTATTTTGATGAAAGATGGCACATTGTTTTTACTATATACGTTATACTGGTAACCAAATTTGATGCCTGCTTTCTTAAAAAACACATATTTGCTATTAAAAACATTTAAATGAAAATTCACTACCATAACGCACTTGCTGCGTCCAGAGTTTGTTTATATATATATATAAATATATATATATATATATATATATATATATATATATATATATATATATATATATATAAATAGATATAAATATATATATATATATATATATATATATATATATATATATATATATATATATATATATATCACACCGATAACTCAAAACATAATGGAACGATTTTAACTAAATTTTAGGAATAAATTCCTTTTGCAAATGGCTTGGATAAGTTCGTTAGCCAGGAAAATCTGCCCAGATTCTCCCGGAAAATGTTGTGTTTTCTTTCGAAAAAAATTTATATCTCCGGAATTAACGAAGTAAGGGCAACCAAATTTGGTACGCGGGTTTATATCCTTATAGGTAAGTTACCTACCAAAATTTAGCTATGTGGGTCAAAAGACAAAAAAAGTTATAGGCATTTAAAGAAAAATTAAATGGGGTTTTCCTCAAAACGTCAAAGTTGCGATTTAAAACGTCAAAATCAGCAATTTATGTTATTGTATTTTTGCATTTTCCATCGAAATATAATGCATGTTTGTAAGAAAAGAAATTCTGGATGCAGCGAATCTCCGATTTTCAAATTTAAAGAATTTTTTTAAATGAACCGCGAACAACCCTGAACCTGAAACCCATATCCCAGGTCAGTTATATATATATATATATATATATATATATATATATATATATATATATATATATATATATATATATGTATATATGTATATATATATATATATATATATATATATATATATATATATATATATATATATATATATATATATGTATATATATATATATATATATATATATGTATATATATATATATATATAT